>VXBW01003979.1:161859-191359 GCA_013400375.1 Thinocorus orbignyianus
CACAGGTCCAGTATCTGTTGAACACCAGAGGTCCCATCGGCAGGAGAGGGACGTTTCTCCAAGCCTGGTGTGGACCTTAGGATCTCTGGGTTTCTCCTCATCATGCTCATTAATCTAGGCATTGGGTTTGCTCGGGGTTGCTTCTCCAGATCCCAGACCCTGCCTCTCTCCTCCCAGACACACCAGTGCCTTGTGTTGCAGGTCACTTCATGGGGAAGAAGAGCGTGACGGGCTCCCCGCACCTGGAGTCGCCCGAGGAGCCCGCAGTGCCCATGGTCTTCGGTCCCTCCCTCAGAGCCTTGCTGGAGGACATGATGGAACTGCTCACCCGCGAGCTCCTGAAAATCCTCTTGCAAGAGAGACTTTTGGATGAAAACCAAGGGAAATACGACCTCACCGACCAGGTGAATATCGGCCGAGGCGGAGGGAGGTGCTCAGAGCAGGGAGGTGGTGGAGGTGTTGATCTGCCTTGCTGGAGATGGGAGCATCTGCACAGCTGCTGGAGGTGCTTTCTGCTCCTGTTAACCCTCCTTAAACCACTTAAAATCAGCTGTAAAGGGGCAGAGGAGAAGTCTCCCTAGGCTTCTGTCCAGCTGGGTGATGGCTAATAGTCCCAAATGCTTGGGAAAGGCATGAGGATGAGGAAGGGGATGCTTAGCTGGAGCTGTGGTGGTGGTGATCTCCAGCCCAGGGCTGATTAATGAGCATCTGAGTCTTCCTCGGCCAGATGTGGAAGGGAATGGCTGGCCGTTGAGGCTGCCATGAAGAAATGTCCCCTTTTCTTGCCACTTCAGGGACAGGGACATCCGTTCTCCCCTCTGTTTCTGTAGAGAGAGGTCAAGAGGGGAAAGGATTTTGTCCTGTGGAGGGGTCTTGGACTTCTGATGCCTCCTCCTGGGTCTGTGTCGCTGTGGTGCTGGGGATCCCTGGTTCCTGAGGGGCAGGTAGCTCCGTCAGCTTGCCTGGCAGAGGCTGGGGGTCACGCTGCTGCAGAGTGGGTCTCGGAGAGCAGGCAGGAGCTCTGGTAGCCCTGCTGTGCATCTCCAGATCTGCAGCCTCCTCAGTGTGGCTTTTGCCGGGAAGCTCAGCCCGAGACCTGCTCCCGGGAGCAACGTGCACACCCCGCATCCCCGCACGGGATGTGGAGGTGGAATCGGCTCAGTCCGTGTGGCTCCCAGGCACTTCCCTGGTGTCTCCCCCTTTCTAGTCACCGCGGGAAGTAACTGAGAGCCTGAAAGGGATGAAATCCTCTTAGGTGGGTCCTGCGTGTGCCATCCCACCGAGCTGCCGTGCTCCAGGAGTTGTCCAGTGGCACTGCACTGGGGTTAACTGCGGCTCTTATCCGGATTTAGGCAGTGCTTTCTCCTCTTCTGTGCTTTTTTGGGGGTAGGCGCCAGGGGAGCAGAGTTACAGGGATGTGAGCTGAGTGGCCCTGATTGTTCAAGCACCTTCTTGAGTTGGTTTCAGCGGATGAAAGGAAATTGTGGCTTTCCTAGAGAGCTGGTCCCGTTGGGAGAGGGCTTTCCACCCTGGAGCTATGGCTGAGGACACCAGCCCACCTCACTTCCCCATAGGATGCTGCATGCTGTGGCTGCTGTGCCCTGGCAGCTTTTGCTTTTCGGGTGCTGCTGGAAGGGAGGACAGAGCCGTGAAGGTCCTGGACCCTTCTCCAGCCTCCCTGGGGACCCTTTGAGGAAGGGGGATTATTTGCCACGTGAACTGCTTGCCTTGATGGGAGAGCTGAGGGATGTGCTGCTGGGAGACAGCCGCTGAGATGCTCATGAGTGTGTGGTGCAGGTTTGAGGAGTGGTCCGTGGGGTTCTCCTCTGTGCAGATCTCATGGTCCCTGCTCGTGCTGCAGCTGTGCTGGGGCAGAGGCTGGTGCTGGAGCCCCACCAGCCCTCTCCGTCTGCATTCCCAGGTCCTGGGCAGGGCTAGCGCCCACCCAGCACTGGGCATCAGCCCTTGGTGTGTGTGGTGGGCATCAGAGCTCTGCCACCGGAGGCAGTTTGGCTTGTATTCAAGCAGATGGTGGCCAGCTGTGGGATGCCCTGTGTCCGTGTGGCACCACAGCTCAGGCTCCTGCTCCTCACCTTCTCCTCCCGAAGCCCCTCACCTCTCCTTGGCCAGTGCCCTGGCGTGCCAGCCATCCTCTCCGTGTCAGTGGGGACCTTGCTGGGTGATGGTGTCTGGTTCTGCCCTCCAGGCACCTCTGAGAGCCTCACTAGGCTCATCTTCTGCCTTCCCACCAAGAGCAGAAGAGGTTTTACACGGACAGGGATTTATGTCTGGTCTTTTTAACCACACGTGGTGGGCAGGGCTTGGCTCTGGCCACGCTGAGGCTTCACGGTGCCACCCTGTCGCTGTGTGTGACAAGGATTTGGCTGGCAGAGGAGGACTGTCCCCATCCCTTTTCTTCTTCTTGGGTGTGTGGTGGTATTTCTCTGGGAGACAGACAGGGTAAGGCTATGTTTGTGGGGTGGGATGTCTCCAGGGGTGTGGGGAGAGCCCTTCTGCATGAAGGCAGATGCTGCCTTGTGAGTCTCTGGGATTTCTGGGCAGTACAGCATCCCACAAAATCCATCTGTAGCTCTTTCCTGCTGTGCTTTGTGACTCTTTGTGCCTTCTCACATAACTCTCTGCTGAATCAGGCCCTGAGGCTGCTCCTGTTCCTGAAGCCCAACCCCCAGTGGGCTGCTGTTGGAGCCCAAGACGGGAGGCAGGAGCCAAGCTTCTGGCCCTCTCCTTCTCCTGCACTGTCTTGAGCCACCCCTGAAAGTGCCACCATGGTCTGGCAGGGGGACATTAGCCTGATCTTCTGTCCCGTGGTGCCCAGCAGGAGATGGTGGTGGAGGCTCCGCATGGGACCTGGTGTCTCACCGTTGTGCCTTCTCTTGTAGGAGACAGGGCTTTTAACAAAGGTGCTGGAGAAGTATTTCTCAAACTGAAGGAGCGGCGCGGCTGGAGGATGAGGTCTGCAGGCTCGGCCAGGCGTGGGGAGAAGAGGAGAGCATCGTCCTTGTGGGTTACTGTGGCAACATCACTTTTATTTAGTATTATTTCTGTAATATTGTTAATAGTGAGGGCTTGTATGGAAAGCAGCGCCTCGCTGTATATTTCCTCTGTTTCCTGCTTTCTTGCTGTCTTGACGTGCCCTTGTGAATAAAACTGGCTCTTTGCACAGACGAGCTCAGGCTTTTTGGGTTGGGGGAATGGAGGGGGAGGCAGATCCCCAGAGCTTGTGCAGCAGGAGCGGGGAGAAGGGGCTGGGGGGAAGCTCCTGGCTCTCAGTGGTTGGGAGAGGGTTGGACTCCAACCCTGCAGCCTCTGTAATTAGGAGACCCTAATTGCTGCACGACAGAATTCCAGGCTTGGATGAGCTGATTGCACCCCTTGCTGGTGGAGCATCTTCATCACCCTCGTTACAGAGGCGTTACCAACAACTCCTCCTGCAAACAAAACCCATCTGGCTCAGGGCAACACTGGGATTTCTGGTTCTGGGCTTTGCTGCAGGTTCATTGGCCTTGGTTGGACCACCTTCTGCTGTCCCTCAGGTGCAGCTGTTGGCCATGAAACATTCTACCTGTCTATGAGTCTGCTGTGGGATGACTTGTGATGCTGAGTTCAACCTGAGCCTTTGAACTCCTGCAAGGAGGAGACCCCTTCTCCCAAGAGTGACAGGAGCTCAGAGCTAAACCAGGGGACAATCCAGCATCTGAAGGTGCTGAGTATCAGTAGAGAGGAGAAAGCCATGGCAGGAGACCTTCCCATGTTGCTCCCTGTTACTTCAAGGGTGGCTTGAAGCTCAGATGATGTTTATGAACACGTTGCTCCTGCAGGAACGTACTCCTGGATGAGGGAAAGGCAGCGGCAGCCCTAAGCCCTTTTCTGAGGAGCTGCAGGAGAGAACAGCTGGTCTCCATCCCAGGAGATGTGGGGCACAGAGGTACAGATGCCCAGGCCCACGTGTATTATGGCACAGCAGTGCCTCCTGCTCAGCCCCAGGCCTGGCGATGCTTCTCAGGAGATGGTGCTGCAAACCCACTGCTGATGTCACCAGGATCTCCCAAACCGGGTGAGGGCTGGGGACATCATGGGATCCCCAGGTCCTGCTTGGCAACCACTCCGGCCCCAAACCCCCAATCCCTCTTTAAATTACATCCTGAGAGAGAAGAACTTTTGAGGAACACCTTTTTCTTTTATAGCAAACTGCCTGCTCTGCCCTGGCATCTGCCTTCCTGACATTCATCTGCTGGTCCACAGCAGGCATGGTCTCTGAGCTAAATTCCCTGTCACTCACCAGGTCACATTCTTTGGGGGGTTTCCAGGACCAAAATGTTGTGTCTGGGCTGGGGAAATGACCAAATTATTCCGGGTTGGGGTTTTTTTCCCCAGCTCTCCATTTGTTCCCCTTGCCACTCTGGCACAAGGCTGCCCCTCCACGCTGCTGCTTGGACTCCAGAGCTTGCTCACAGCAGAGCTTGCTGCTTCTGCCCACCACAATCAGAGATGCAATGAGGCCACTGACCCAACCAAGGTCAGTGGGATGACTTCCCTGGCACACACAGCCCACCCCAGAGCAGAACTGTGGCACAGATCCCCAGAAGCCTTGACAGCTCAGACCATGGCTGGTCTCCTGGACTTTCCCCACCACCGGTGGCCATGGAATGACCCCAGAGATGGGAAAAGGACGTGGAGTGAGGTAAGAGAAATGGAGAGAAGCGACCTTCAGCTCTTGTTTAGTTGTGGGACTGCCCCTTGAGGAGGAGCTAGCTCAGAGGGATGTTTGTGAAAGTCCACTGCCACCACTTGGTGTCATTGGTGTCCCAGGCTGAGTGAAGTGCTCCCTGTCATGCTCATTCACACAGGACTCACATTTGCTTCTGCTACACCTTCAGCAAATACACCAGGCCCCAGATTGGTGTGCATCCTCCTCCAAGCTGTCTTGAGACCTCCCTTTCGTAGGAGACCAATAAACCAGGCAACGAGGATGGGAGAGAAAGAGGCAGAAAGGAAATCAGTTGTCCATCAGGAAGCAAAACAAACTTAGTCTCCTAAACACCTTTGTGCTCCTTCAGGGAAAGCTCATCTTACCTTGACATGGACACCCAAACTTGACCTCACCAAGGTAAACCCATCCAGCTCAGAGGCTGAGACAGCCTGAGAAAGAGGGTGTCCAGAGATGGGACCCCTATTGTCCTGGAAATGATTTCCAGGGAGCAGGGCATCCTAGTGCAGAGGAGCACAGGACTGCAAACCAGCTGGATGCTCCATCAAGGACAGAGAGGTGATGGGGAGGGCAGTGACCATCACGGGAAGGGAAAAGAAAGGAAGGGCAGGGCTAAGACAAGTCCCAGCAGGGCAGGAGGACTCATGGGAACATAGGTCTGGGATTTGGGACAAGGCAGGCTCTATTCATCTTGCCTGAAAATGTCAGGTGGCAGCACTAGACCTCAAAGACCATGTCCTTTCATGAAGGGCCAGCTTTCCAGCTGCCTTGCCTACCATGTGCCCTTTCTCTGTAAGGATGAGAGACACATGCCCTGAAAGGTTTTAGGGAGCCAGCTCTGCTGGGAGGCCTGTGAAACTGTAGTAGGTGGAACTGGGCCACCAGATTCTTAGAAATGCAAGTGGGAGGACCTCTGAAAGTCTCTAGTTCAACTTCTCACAGCAGGGCTGTCACCAACTGAAGGATACTATCCCAAGGTGATGCTTGGTGGGACAGGACCACTGGGTGGGAAG
Organism: Thinocorus orbignyianus; assembly: GCA_013400375.1. Classification (NCBI taxonomy): domain Eukaryota; kingdom Metazoa; phylum Chordata; class Aves; order Ciconiiformes; family Thinocoridae; genus Thinocorus; species Thinocorus orbignyianus. The sequence goes on from VXBW01003979.1 coordinate 167,602, forward strand.
AGTTCTGTACAACAACCCCCAAGCCCTTGTGACACCCAAAGCTGGCAGAGAACATACACAGGAGACCTGGCCAGCCTCAGATCTGGGTTTGATACCTTGCACCAGGATGTTCGTCCTGCTCTGTGGACAAAGCTCATCCCCAGCAGGGGTTGGTACAAGTCCTTTTGAGCCTGGTGGGCTGCAAAAGACAGACCCACCTCTCAATTTCTGGTCCTCTCCTAAGAGCCACCTTTAGAACATGAGGAGGATGACTCTGGGAGAGCATGAGCTTTTCTCTGCAGCAACTGGAAGAGATGTTCTCCAAAGCTGCGTGAAGGAATTCTAAGTTTTTAAGAGGTCCTTGGAGGGCTTTGCGGCAGTGAGGGTGGCTTGCAAGCTCAAAACCAGTTGGAAGGTGATTCCACAAGCCCCACAAAAAGCTGCACCAGTTCCAGCTGGATTGAACTATTTGTCACACATAAGCTGAGACCCTTTGAGTCTTTTCACTGCTTTTCAGACAGAGGCATGATTTCTTATTACACCGGGTGCTTACTGGCACTTTTCCCTGGGTGGAAGAAAGACACTCAAATGATCTTCAACCCACAGCCAGGTGTGACAGTGTACTCTCCACCTTCCCAGCTGCCAACCTGGCCTTTATCTCCCCTAAATCTGCCCAAACGATGACCACCTGTGATGGTCTTAATGGGTGCCTGTAGTCGTGATGACTGCAGCGGGTTCAATAGGGCTTCAGTGGGACAGATCAAAACATAACAGCCAAGGGCTCGCTTGAACAATACTGGTGCTGTGATCGATATATAAATATGGGTCAATCATCTTATCCCCTACAAATAATGAATAGCCAGAGAATCCTTGGAGCTCTCCTGAATGGCAGCGGCTGCACTCCAGTATCTCCCCATGAGGAGGGACACCTCGAGGTTGATGGATTCCTCACCGCGACAGATCCTTGGTAGGTGACTAATTATGCTGAACTTCAAAACCTTAGCTGAGTGATATAAAGGATTGATTGCACATATATAATCCTTGAGACATAACCCGTTGACCGAGTCTGGGACTAGGATTGGATCCAGCTGCACCCAGAGAAGGAGCTTGGAAAACCAGGAGGTCCTTTCTGAACCCCCTGACTCAACGGGAGGGTCTCCCTGATGGCTCTGTCTGACCCTGTCATCCTGTGCACCTTCTCGAATCTTCTTAACTGTGGTATTTACTCTCAAACTCTCACTTTATGTCAATAAACTTACTGTTGCTTCTCTCTACGAGTGAAACGCAGGGACTTCATCCATGACAAATTGGTGTAGCCAGGCAGGATGGCAAGCAGCATCTCTGGTTATTTACGGGGGCAAGGAGTGAACCCAAGTCCTAACTTCTCAGAATAATGGCCTCGTAGCAATTAGCACAACTGGGAAACCCTTTAAGAGCACCCAAACGTAACACAAGGCGATTCTTAACGCTCATCTAGTTGCCAAACGAGCTGAGATCAAGAAAGGCACCGTAGGGAATTGTCGGAATTGGAAGGGACATCTAGTGCAACTCTCCGAGAAGGAGAGGCTACACAAGGAAGGACTTAAGTGATAACACTCAAAATGCCCTCACAATTAGCCCACGGCATCCTTAGCTGGGAAGGTGCACCAGCTGAAAAGCAAAATGTGGAGGCCCAGGGGGGAGATGGCAAAGATGAGGGGCTCGAAACAACATGTGGCACGGCCAGAGGGCAATTTCTTCCAGTCGGGAAAGCAGAGTCTTATCGGTAGATAAAGTGATAGTGGTCCATGCATTTTAATTCCAGTAGGTCCTCAGGGATAGTTGGTGAAATTTTAAGTTGTAATTTTTTTTTTTTTGAAGTTAGGGGAACGCACATTGCAATACTGATACAAGAAGATGCCGAGAAGCTGGGCGTACAGCCCAGTCAGCAAAGAGTTAAAATTACCGCTTTATTTGTGTGTCGAACTGTCAGGGTCTATTCGTGGTTTATGGGCGGGAAGCACATAGAATGGTTAGAGCTGGAAGGGACCTTAAAGGTCATGAAGTTCCAACTCCCCGAAAATATTTGATGTTCTGGGGTTTTAAACGGGCGAAGCTGGTGGCAGCGTGTGGTCCTTTGCTCAAACACCCAACCGCAGCTCCTCCAGCCAAAGATCACTAAGGTGCCACAATATCCCATCTCTTGCTACCCCACCGAATAGAATTTCTGAAATCATAACTGATTTGGAGAAATGAAACCCAGAGCCCTTCCCTCGTCTGTCTGCCCGGTTCAAAAACCACCTGGGAGGTGGCATTTAACACTTCATTAACTCTAAGTGCTAATACAGCCCCCTCTAATAGCTGCTGCACCAAACATTGTCACCTTAACAGCTACTTTGCAAGCGATTCCACATCCATGGATGGCAGCACTAGATCCTAGAGGATAGGTTCCTCATGGTTTCCTTGAAGGAAGAGGAAAAATAAGTTTGTTTTCGCCTGGGAGGGAATAGTCTACCTTTAGCAGGTTCCCACAGGGAGATTAAACGCTCACCCACTTGCTGAACTTTTACAGACTATCTCACTACCCCAATATATAGATTATATCCCAACACATAGATTATATTCTGCTTGGAGGAATTGCTCCTGGGAAAGTCGGGAAGCAGCAGCAAGGAAATACATTTTTGAGGTTAACCGTTGGATGGTGGGCAGTGCTGGGCTCCTCCACATACCTTAATTAAAAATCGAAGGACTGCAAATGTCGCAATCAAGGGAGGAGTTACAACAATTAATGGGAACTCTAGGATATTGGAGGATTTTTCTGTCGTTTCCCGTCCACTACACTCACCCTTACGGAACGGCAAATCCTGGGAGTGGAAATTAGAACCTAATGAGGTGCTAAAAGCTTTTACTGAAGAATTAAAACATATCAGCCACTGGGACCAGTGCACCTCCCAGACCCTGTTATAGCCGAACGGGTTTTGCTAATCAGGCTGTTTTTACTGTAACCTCTTCCAAACTGGCCCCAAAGACCTCTATTGTTTAAGTCAACCGCATTTAAAGGAACAGAACAGTGACACTCTGATGGGAAAACGGGACTTTTACCTTTAGTCCAAGCAGTTAAAGAAGTTGAGACAATAAATCAGGGAGAACTTGTGCAAACTAGAGGGCTATTTGGTTTGCTAGAAGCAATCCTAAAGGGATCTGGTCCCCAAGAAGGAATTGTGCACAAGCCTGCTCTCAGAAGATGGTGTGTGTACCTAAGAGGAGTTGCAGAAAGCATGCAGTCAACCTGAAGGACACAGTAAGGTCTCCAAACTGCAGATGCCACAGAGCCTTTAGTGTTACAACATTTAATCTTCACCCGTTCTGGATGCTCCAGCAAAAAAGGGTAAAAGACAAATGGCAACGCAACATCACTGTGCTAGATATTGCCATCAGCAAGCAAGTCACAGAAACAGAAGACCTGTGGAGGGGCTGTCTGTCAGGGAGTGGAGTGATAGGATGAGGGGTAGAGGTTTTAAATTGGAAGAGGGGAGATTTCATCTCAATCTTAGGAAGCAATTCTTTGCTGTGAGGGTGGTGAGGCACTGGAACAGGTTGCCCAGAGAAGCTGTGGCTGCCCCATCCCTGGAGGGGTTCAGGGCCAGGCTGGATGGGGCTTGGAGCAACCTGCTCTAGGGAGGTGTTCCTGCCCATGGCAGGGGGGTTGGAATTGCGTGATCTTGAAGGTCTCTTCCAACTCTAACCGTTCCATGATTCTATGAATGCACAATGGATTTTTTTTTTTCCTTCTTTCTAACGGAGCCTCTTGTTTGGACTCTCCCTGCTGAAATGAGCCCCTGCTTTCTTTTACAGCAGCCTGCAGGACAGCAAACAGAAACTCTGTGATTTGAAACCCTGACAATGCTGCTTACACCCATTGGGGTCTTCTCTGTTTGCACTGGGAACCAACCCAGAGCTCTTCTCAGAGACACTGTCTCAGTGGGAAACAATTAATGAAAGGAACCATCAACGGGTGTGGATTCACGTGGTGCAGCCCAAAATGTTTCTCTAGGTCTTCAGCTGTATCCAAGCTCAGCTGTGGGTGCAATCTACAGTAGCAGGATTCAAAAGAGAAAGTGAAGAGGGCACCTTACCCACTGAAATGGGATAAGTAATCTGGAATATGGGAATAGGCCAGGGTATGGGGTGCAGAGCTCCTCTGTGTGTGTGTTTAGAGCTGCGTTGGAATACCATCGCTTTGCACATTAACTTCAAGGCCAGGGAGACACCAGACAACAGGAGTTCCATGGAAAAATGTGTATCATTTTAATTAAGCCTCTAACAACAGGGATTACCAGAGAAAGCTTCTCTCTAAATTGCAGCTTGGGACAAAAGTGTTAATTACCACGGTAGTGCATCATTAGCAAGCCCCAACAAAGCTCGCTGGTAGTTACGTCAAACTGGCAGGAATGTCTGTTATCTGCAGGAACAGGGCTCCCCGAGCTGAGACAGTAAGATTCCTGGTAAAATGTGTCCCAAAGGATAATGCCATTCCCAAACCTCGTGCCAGGGGGACAGAGCTCTGTAGGCTGCGGTTTGGTTTGGAGCTGGTACCCAATTTGCTTTTCAATGGAGAGGCAACATCCCTAACTCTGATGAGGGGTGAGAATTGATGTCCTCACTTCTCTGTCTTCCTTGAGGTTCTAGTGTTCCCGCTTGGACCCTCCCACACTCCATCCTATATTGCTAGACATCTAGTTTCTCTCCCACACAATGGTGATGGCTCTTGAAAGGAGCGGAAGGTTGGACACCCAACACAATTTTTGGATGAGGATTTCCTTGAAGTGTGCTTGAAACCTGTCCTGTTTCAGTGCCTGCTAAGCTCTGCTTCCATGTCCTGGCAGCCCTGCCTGTTGGCCTTTAGCTGCCTCCATTGCAAAATACGAAACCCAGCTTGTTGGGCAGCTTTATGGACAGCGAAGCCTTCTCCTTCTTAAAATCTTTAAGTAACTTCCAAAGAAATCTAGAAAAATAGATCCTTGGAAATCTTTCTAGAGCCAAACCATAGTCACAGTGCTGTGAACCTGTCTGCTCAGCAAGGTGGAAACTGGTCAGAGGGGGTCCCTCCCTCCTTCTTCCCCTCCCTCCCTCCAAGGTTCCCCATTGTGGATCATTCAGCTGTTGCAACAGCTCCTGGGCAAGGAGCTGCATCCAAGCATTGGGATAGGGCACTGGGTGGGCTCCATCACAACAGAACCCCAACCTAACCCCACCCACAGCATCCTCCACGCGAGCACAGAGGGGCAATGGGGACAGCCGATGGGACAGGGTGACACCTGGACACAGAGACCACCTCTGTCCCACCTGCACCGATAGGTGAGGCAGAAATCACCTGCCCATCCTGAAAGCTGCCTCCCTGTCCAGGCATGTCCCAGCACCATCCTCAGCTTGGTTCCCAGCTGCTTGCGCAAGAGATGATGGGTGCTGCTCCCCTCACCCACACCTCCCTCACATCACCGGGGCTGGGTGACTCGCCCCTAACCACCCCATCCAGAAACTGCCCACTACAAGGGGTCAGTCCAAGCAAGAGGAGGGAGGACAGGGTGCTGATGGCAGGAGCAGTGCCCTGAGTGTGGGGCTGTGAGCTCCTGGTGAACAAGAACAAGTCCCCAGACCCTTTTCCCTGGAAACTTTCTGATGAACCTTGCCACGTATCAAATTGATAGGATTTCCTTTGAGACCACATGGAAAGCTGTATTGAAGTAATTATGAGCCACTAACAGGACTTTAGTTTCTAGCAGAAGATCACTTATTGTTTATTGAATTGGGTGCTATTCAGTTCATTAGATATTGTACATGTATTTGCCAGCCAAGTACAGACTGTTTTAAGATCTAAATGAAGGGCAGAATTACAAAGATGATTAGGGATCTGGAGCATCTCTCTTATGAGGAAAGGCTGAAGGACTTTGGGGCTTTTTAGTTTGGAGAAGAGAAGGCTGAGGAGGGATCTGATCAGTGCCTATAAATACTTAAAGGGTGGGTGTCAGGAGGATGGGACCAGTGTTTTTTCAGTGGTGCCCAGTGAAAGGACAAGAGGAAATGGGCACAAACTTGTACATAAGAAGTTCCATCTCAACATGAGGAGGATCTTCTTCTCTTTGAAGGTGGCAGAGCCCTGAAAGAGGCTGCCCAGAGAGGTGGTGGAGTCTCTGTCTCTGGAGACATTCAAAACCCTGCCTCAACATGTTCCTGTGGACGTGCTCTGGGTGGACCTGCTTTGGCAGGAGGGTTGGACTAGATGTTCTCCAGCTGTCCCTTCCAACCCCGTGTCATTCTGTCTGTGATTCTGTGAAGTCATTCTATGGACTTTATTCCTAGAATTGCAGGCAAATTCACCACCCTCACAGCAAAGAATTTCTTTCTGCTGTTCTCCCCAGCAGGCTTCCGAGGAGCCTGGCAGCCCCAGGGTCTTCATGCCATAAGGAACATCTGGACTTCTCACCACTCTGCAGGAAAAGTTGAGAAAAAGAAGGCAAAGATCCTCCGGGATCGCTTACCTCTGCAGTGCTGTGTGCCAGGGTGCCACCCTGTAGCTCTCTTACGTGCCCTGGGGCTCAGGTAAAGTTCTGGAGGTCCCACCAGCAGGGTAGAGGGTAAGGCTACATGATGCAGCCACCTCCGGAGGCGGGCACCACAGAAAGGAAGAAAAAAAGGTTGGGAGAAACACAAGCACAGCACGCCGGGCTGGCTTCTCGCCCACAGGCAGCCGAGGGAGGCAGCGTGGGCAGGGAGGAGGCATCCCTGAGCACACCACAGCCCTCCCGATCCGCCACGGCAGAGGTAGGCTGGGCATGGGGAGGGGGGCATGGATGTTTCTGCAGCTGTTGCTGGGACAGTCATCACTCCCAGGGGATGCTGAACAGCCCTTTCCTAGCAGGGAAGTGCCTTGGCAAGTGCTAGGGTAAAACTGAGCATCATCCCTGTGCCCACCACAGCACAGCCCTGCCTTCAGCTTGCTCCCAGGATGGCAGGAGACGAGTGGTCCCCGGCTTCTTGGACAGGCAGCTTCTCTGGTTATTCCTGGGTTATTCCTGTCCTTGGATGGAGAGGAGTTTTCTCCGTCTGGGGCTCAGTGAGGAGCAGCCTGACGGGGCACAGCCCCGTGTTTGTGCAGTGATTCACCCAGTGCCCCGAGCACAACGGCATGAAGAGCTGAACCGGGAAGGGTGGGAGCACAGGGGAGAGACCCAGGGGGTTGAGAACAGGCAGAGGAACGGAATGAGGCGTCCTGGTGATGTAAGCACCTATTGCTGTCCCATCTCGGGGACCACTGGAGCATTGTGGATGAAGGACCTGGTGACTGCAAAGCTGCTTTGCTCTAGGAGATACCCTGGGAAGACGGAGGGCTCCCGTGGGAGATGCCTGAGTGCGTGTCCAGATGTGGGGCTGCAACATGCACAGGCACTGGGGGTGCAGGCACAGCTGTGCCCAGGGCAAGTGGCACGCTGGCAAGGAGGCAGGAGAGGGCTCTGTGGAGATGGCTGGGTGGGGTAGAAGTCTGGAGGTGATTTTTCTCCCTGCTATGTCTCTCTGGGTGCCGATTTCCAGCCTTCCCAGGCAGCAGGATGACGCTGTGGAATGGCTCCTTCCCCTTCTATCCTGGTGCCAACGCACGCTTCCCCTTCAACACCACCCGGGCTGTCATCGTCTCCGTCTTCCTCTCCTTCTTGGCCACTTTCATCATAATCCTGCCCGGGATCCGGGGCAGGGGGGTAAGTGGAGGGGCAGGTAGATCCCAGCCCTGCCCTCTGCATCCCACATGCTTTCTCCTTCTCAGCCTCAAAAACAGACCTGGGGAGCAAACGTGCTCACAGGTTCATGGCCAGGGCTCTGGGATCTCTAGTGACCCACAGGGATGAACTCCAGCCCAACCCAGCATGTACCCCCATGCTGGAGACACCAAACTCCACCATCCCAAATTTACCAGGAGCCCAGAGCTGAGCTCAGCTGGATTTCGCTGGGAGCAAGCCCAAGTGATTTCCCAGGAGTGGAAAAACAGGGTGAGGCTCAAAGACCTCTCCACCTTCCCCAAAACCCCAACAAAAGAAGGAGGCGTGGGCTGTGCGTGCCCCAGCACTGCTCACGGGGCTCTGCGTGGCCAGCAGACCCTGCTGAGGGCTTGAAGGCTTCTCCTGTGCTTGGCTTTGCTGCAGGGCTGGCTGAGAGCCACCCCCACCCCAGGGGACACACTGAGCACCCCCAGCTGCTGCTTTTGTCTCCAGCTGTGGCCAGCTGCCAAGTCCGGGCACGTGAGGTTTGGATAAGTGTGGGAATCCCAGCTCGGGACTATGAAAACAAAGTGTCTCCATCCTCCTTCCCAGAAAGGGGAATGGCATGACTTTTCTGAATGGGCTGTTTTGACCTTCTTGCTCTCCCTGCTGCTTCCCCCACCCCAAGAAGGGATTATCCTGGATTATCCCACCCCACACAGGGATTATAATGGATTGTCAGGGAATTGTAAGTGTTGGAAGGGACCTCTAGAGGCCATCTAGTCCAACTCCCCTGCCAAATCAGGATTGCCCAGAGCGCATCCCTCAGGGCTGCATCCAGGTGGGGCTTGAAGGTCTCCAGAGGAGGGGACTCCACACCCTCCCTGGGCAGCCTCTGCCAGGGCTCTGACACCCTCACCTCAAAGAAGTTTTTTTCTGATATTTGAATGGAACTTCCCATGTTCCAGTTTGTGCCCATTGCCCCTGTCATTGGGAACCACTGAGAAGAATCTGGCTCCATCCTCCTTCAGCCCACCCTGTAGTTCCTTGTGAGCATGAAGAAGGTCTCCCCTCAGCCTTCTCTTCTCCAGGCTCAAGAGTCCCAGCTCTCTCAGCCTTTCCTCCTCAGGGAGATGCTCCAACCCCTCCAGCATCTTTGCTGCCCTACGCTGGACTCTCTCCAGTAGTTCCCTGTCTCTCTTGAACTGGGGACCCCAGAACTGGAGGCAGGATTCCAGTTGTGGCCTCCCCAGTGCAGAGTAAAGGGGGATGACCCAACCATGTGTGCCACCTGCCTGCAGAGCCTGTGAGATGGCTCCTCAAGGGAGGGACAGGCTTCTCACTGGCTGGCATTTCCAAATGACATGCTGGATGCTGAGGTCCCCACGGCAAATCTGACTGAGACCTGTCCCCCCTCTCTGCTCACACCTCACAGAGACTCTTCTGGTTCCTGCGGATGGTAACAGGACTCTTCGTGGGAGCAGTGGTCCTCAGTGAGTACCAGGAATCTGGGAGGGAAGCCCAAGGATGCCCAAGACATGGGGGATGAAGGACCAAGGTGAGACAGGGTGAACAGAACCGTCAAGCACCAAGTCCAGCCCACAGGAAGAATTTATAGGGAAGACAGACCCTGGTTTGTGTCTGGGATGTGGCTCCAGCAAATGGGAGGTGCGAGCACCCATCTATCTCCTCTCCAAAGGCTGGTGTTTGTATGCACAAACCATCTCCAGGGCAGTCACTGAAAGCCCACCACCAGCTGCCAAACAAATTGGCAGGTGCTTAGGCAAGGACCAGTGCCCGGACAGTGCCCACACGTCAGTCCCATTGTTTCTAGGACTAGGGATCAAGCTGGGTCTGGGGAGAAACCAACTCCCATCAGGCTGTCAGGGTTATGGCTCGGAACTGATGTTGGGGAAGGACATGCAAAACCTCTACTCCTTGTGGTTCACAATCCAGGTCTTGCCCTTGGGATGGAGTAGATGATGCTCAGGCTATGGTGACACCATGGCAGTTACTTTCAGCACTAGATGTCTCACCGCCAGGCCATGATTAACCTTTGGTGTCTTCACAGCCATACAGTTCACCAGGGACTGGGAGACTGGCTGGGTGACAGCAAACACCTCCTACAAGTCCTTCAGCCGTGTCCTGGTGAATGCGGATATTGGGCTGCACATTGGCCTGGCAGGAGTGAATGTCACACTGGTGGGTGAGTGCATATCACGATAGGAGGGGATTGGTGCAAGTTTGGCAGTCGTACACCTGGCTACTGGGGTTGTGGGCCCTTGAACCCCCACGCCAGGAAGTCCTGGTGCTGCCCACAAAGCTGGAAAAGGTTCTTAGTCTTCATTATCTATCAGGAAACCCAGTGAATCAGGTCAATGAGACCATCAACTACAACGAGCACTTCGACTGGAGCTTTGATAGAGACTATGACCACAGCTACAGTGAAGGCCTGGAGAAGGGGCTGCCCAGCCCCATCCTCTACGTGGCAGAGAAGTTCACCACGCAAAGCCCCTGCAGCATGCACAGACAGTACCGCATCTCCGGCCACTACGCATCCCTCACACTGTGGTAAGTTAGGGCAAGAAGTCAACCCAGTCTCTGCTCGGTGGGGAGATGAAAAGAACCAGGTAGAACAGAGGGAGCCTGAGAACAGAAGGAACTCTTCCTTGTTAAGGCAAGCCAAAGCCTTGGCTGGTCTCTAACATCTGGTCTTCTGCAGAACCAGGGATAGTCATACTTCCTGGCCTGCACATCTCCCCAGAGTCCTCTTCTGTGTTCTCTGCCCTGATGTGGAAAACTGCAGTTGGAGAAAATTATTCTTCATTTTTTTAGGAAAGCGGTTGCAATTGATTGGGGTTTATGGTGCAAGGTCCTCTCTCAAGCAAGGTGTGGGGCCCTGGTAAGACCAGCTGTGTGGGGGTTTCCCCTTGCACACCTACGAGGGCATGAGACCTGCTGGTGGGGAGTGGGAGGAACCTTCAGGAGGGTACTCAGAAGGTGTCTTGTGGTGTAAAGCTGAGAACCGCTTGTGTGTGTTGTGATTGTGGAGTCTCAGAGCATCCCCACATGTTTCAGGGGTCGTGGGAAAGGCACTGCAGGGAAGAGTGAGTCCTACAATTCCCCCTATGGATGTAGGCTCCAGATTCCTGCCCACGTATCTTTTTATTATTATTATTTTCAGGAAGAGTAACTAGCCCTGGCCAAATTTGCCAGGAGTATTGCCATTGAGAAGGAGTGTTTCAGGGCAGGGATGTTGATGCAAAGCTACTTTTCGTTATTATTCTTGGAATCAGAACAATTTGTTATGCTCACCTCCACAGTGAGCTAAACCCAAACGCCACACACACAAGGCAGGGCTGGCAGCTGGGCTCACTCCAGGTGCTGAATCAGATGTGGGCACGGCTGGTTGTGCAGTTCTTCAAACAAAGGTCTCCCTTGTTGACATTCTCCCTTTGACTAGGCGGGTACTGCCCCAGATCACAAGAGACTGAGAAAGTTAATTTGGAGGGACCTCCAGAGGTTTCTTCTCCAGTCCCCTGCCCAGAGCAGGGTTGATGTCAAAGCCATAACAAGGTGTTTTGGGCTTCAGGAACTGAATGTTCCCAGGCATGGAGATCCCTCTCCACCACTGCGGGATCTGTCCCAGAGCTCCACTATTCAAGCAGTTACAGAATCATTTGGCTTGGCAGGGACTTCCTTAGATCAGCCTGTCCAGCCCACCTACTCAAGCAAGGCCAGCTACAGCAGGCTGCCCAGGGCTGTATCCCTCCATTGGGATGTGGAGAGGAGACACCGAGAAGAGGCTCCAAGCATGAACCTTGCTGCTCAATTTTGTCATCCTTTTGCAGGATGGCCTTTTGCACCTGGCTCATTTCCATCCTGTTGTTCTCCATGCCCATCCTCCTCTATGGTGGCTACATGCTCCTGCTCACTGGCGCGCTGATGCTCTTCTCACTGCTCTTCTTTTTCACGGCGAGGAACACCCCCAAGTGCCCCATCCAGTTTGGCCCAGCTCCCTTGGAAACAGACTATGGGGGATCCTTCTGGCTGACATTAGCAACAGGTGAGTGCTCAGCTTTCTCCTGGGGTTTTTGTTCTCCATCCCTGCAGTGATGATGCTCATTGATGCCCCAACAGTGCCTCATCCCTTCTGTCTCTATAGCTGGCCTCAGAAAATGGTTGTGGTTTTGTTTCTTCTTTTGTTTTTTTCAAATGACATACAAAAATTTAGGATAGCATCACCAAGATTTGGGGGGAAAGGAGCTGAGCAGCCAGCAGATCTGAATGGCCAAAGTTATCTTTTTTGGATGTGTTTCCAGAGGAGTGTCATGAAAGTCATGAATTCGAGTCAGGGAAATCCATGGATTGGAAGGACTCTCAGGGAGTTTCTCTGCCAGCCCCTGCCCAGAGCAGGGCTTTACTCAAAGCCACATCAACCTTGTCTGGTGGTGGATGTCCCCATGGCTAGAGATGCCCTCTGCCTTTCAGGACCTGCCCCACAGCTGTCCCTCTCATGGGCAGCAATTATTTCCTTTTATCAAACCACAATTTCCCGTGTTACAACTGTGCACCTCCAAGAAGAGACTGTCCCTTTTCCAGCAGTAGAAGATGGCAATTAACTCCCCCTGAAGACTCCTCTTTTTCAGGCTAAATAATCCCAGCTTCTCCAGCCTTTCCCCCTACATGGTGGACTCCAGGCCCAACTCTTTGGCCATCTGCTCCAGTTCATTGGCTTTTCTTTTGTACTGGGGGAGCCCAAACTGATTGCAGAGTGCAGATATGGAGAGGGAAACAACACCTTCCCTTGGCTTCCTGGGTGATGCCACAAGCAATTGACTCCAATCCTTGATCCAGGTGTGGATGGGGCTGGGACACAGCAGGGAGGAGGTGTTGATGTGTCTTCTCACATTGTGTGTTGCAGGTCTGCTGTGCCTGCTGCTGGGTCTGGGTGTCATCATCCTGAACTCCGTGCAGCCAGAGAAGCTGAAGCTTGTCTTTAACCTGGATGAGCAAAAGGGAGAAGAGGAGGTGTGGCACAAGTCCCACCTGCCAACCCAGCCCAGCTCCTCTAGGCAGGGTGTGCTGATGGTCTCTTTGGATGAGCTTTGCGAGGTGACAGCCACCCAGCTGTAAGGCACCACGGAGGGGAGGTAGGGTGAAGCCTGAGGAGACCCCTCCTTCAAACCCCACCAGGATGAGAAGGGACGAGACTCCAGGATAATGGGAAGAGACACAACAGCTGAGTGACAAGAATATTCAAGTCTGGAAAGGTGTCTCAAATACAGTAGTTTGTCCTCATATTATTTTGCTGTTATTTTATTCACCAGCAGCTGGAAGAGCTTTTTCTTTGAGCAGAATCCATGCCCCATCCCTGGCTGTCCAGTTACAGGCAGTGGGCTACTGTCCCCCAACAAACCCTGAGTCCTCTCCAAGGTACAGAGATTAAACCAGAACAAACTGGAGAGAAACCAAATAACTGCAGATGCATAGATATGAACCAAATGAGCACTCTCATCCTGAAGACCCTGAGAAGTCCCCTCTGCCTAGGGATGCTCTTCCCATCAGTGGTAAGGAAGAGCGAGTGAACCTGTGCTCACCAGGGTGCCCTACATCCAGCACCTCCTCTTGGTCTGGGGTGAAGAGCAGACTGCAAAGGAGGCCCACAATTTAGTAGGATGCTGGAGGTACCAGACTTTGGAGACCTCCTGGATTTCAGACCCGTCCTGACACCACACAGGCCAATTTTGCCTTAAGTCTGAGATGTGTTGGGTTGTATGTTGGGATGGTTGGTTAGTTGGTAGGCTCTTGCTTCTTACAGTAACACCTCAAACCAGATCCACCAGCCTCTGAGTTATGGGTGCTCTTGCAGTCCTCTGGAAGGAAGACAAAACCTTTTGGTGGGAGGGAAGGAGAGGAGGAGATGGGAATGGAGGTACTAGAGTGCCCCAGAGAGCAGCTGCAATCAACTAGCAAGAGGTGAGCATCACACCTGGGCTGGGAAGCTTGTTTTCCTCTTGCTCAACCCCACACATGTTGTGAGGCACGCGACGCTGAAATCCTGCACACCCAAGGTGGATCCAAGCCACCCATTCCTCGCCAGCTGATGGGCTGATGGGTTCCTTGCCCATGCAGGGAGGGAGGGCAGACAGGGAGCACGCTTCAGGTTTGCACCCCTTTAACTCTCTGCAGGTTTTTTTGCTCTTTCGTGCTCATGTGTTTTCCCCTCTATCTCAATAAGGTAAGTTGGACCTGGTCTTTCTCTTGTCTGTTGATAAGAGATGTCCCTCTGAGGCTTGAGGAGCTCTGCTGCTGTGACACAGCACCCACATCAAAGGGGAGAAGGCAAAGACAGAGAACTTTTGTGACTCTATATGGGACATCTGACCATGGCTAGTTGGTCAATAAGGCGGCAAATCAACACATAAAGAGGGTATCAGAGGTTTGATGGGAGCAATTCCCAGCCCAGCAGAGAAGTTTGCAGAGGGACCACCATGGGGCAGGCCCTCTGGGGAGGGGGTGATGGCATCACAGGGTGACGTGGCATCCTGTCCCATCCCACGCTGGAGGGAAGAGCCTTCAACGAGGACACAGAGGGCTCAACAGGCATTTAAAAATAGGTTGAACTCCTTGGTTTTGGGACACCTCGGCCAGGACATTCACAACGACATCTACCAGGAGATGCTTCAGTCTACAGCTGTCCTAGACCCAAGGTGCAACAACCCCCTTTTATTTATTGAACTGACATTCAACCCTTGTAAACCTCTGCCTTTCCCTGGGGTGTCCTTTCTTGCAGTCCAGCTTGTAGGGCAGGAGAACAGTCATCTCCACTGCCTGCTAGACAGCGTGGTGGCTGCATGCCCTGGTGCAAGGAGTGCCTCCAGGCATGGGAACCACCATCCTCACAGAGCCCCAGGCTGTCTTCTCCGAGACGCTTGTGGTGTTTGCTCCACTGCTGGCACTGAATCTCCAGTTAGATGCCAAATTCCCTGGACAGTGTGGGGCAGAAGGAGCCTGGGCCAAGAGCCAGAGCCTTAGTGGCAATTGTTTTATGTCTTTTCCAACAATGGCTTGGTCCAGTCGGGAAACTAAGCTGGGAGCTGTGGTGGACAGAGGAGGTAGGACCTGTAGCAGCCCAACCCAGGAGCCGTGGAGCCCACAGCTCTCAGGGTGCATGTGAAGAAGCTGCTATGGCAACACATAATGAGGAAAATTAATCATGCCTGAGCAATGGCCTCTATCATACACCTCCCTGTGGTGGCAAGAGAAGAAGTGTCCTTGCAGGTGGGCAATCCTCATGCCACAAAGACCTCCTCCTCTACGTAAGACCTGATACCTGAAGGGGTCTCTGCACACACCCCCACCCCCCCATCCCATGTCATTGTCACTGCTCAGCTGGCCCCATGCAAGGTCTGCTGCAGAAACCCCAGCCTGGGAAGCAGGCAGGACACACAGAGACCTGGTGTCTCCTTGCTTCAAACAGACCAGATTTTTGTTTATGTTTTGTCTACTTTGGGTTCAAGTACCCTTCACATCTGATGCAGCAAGCCCAAGCTTTTCTTCTGGTGAGGATGCTATTGGAGGGTAAGCATGGTGAGATGAAATTGGAGAGTACCAGATGTAGTGGCAGAAAGGATGGGAAACCCCCCAGCCTCCTGTGCTTTCAGGGCACAGGATCTGTCCCACACCAACCTCAATAACTTGTGGGGCCCTTTGTAGCTTTGTTGATTTAATTCCATGACTTTTATCCTGCAGTTTGGCTAATTAAAGTCTTGTTGAGGTTATCCTACATTCCTACAGCTGCTCCTCACAACAACGGTTTCTCAGTGGCTCCCCTTGATGTGTGCCAGCACCGTCCTTCCTCCAGGGCACTGCTGCCAGGGCAGCTTCTCCCATGGGAAGGATGCCTGCGGATATGCCCCACAGCCTCCTCCTAAGAAACTAGCCCCCACCCAAAAAAACCCCAAAGGAGTGGGTCTTTAACGATGTTTTATTGAAAATAGTAGTAATTCTTGTGCATAGCAAATCATACTGGTGCAACACAAACAGCATGAGAAAGAAAGAAGTAACTTAACAGTGAGGCTCTTTTCACAGAAAGGAAAGAGCCAAAATACTGCAATGATGTGCCTCGTTAATTAATTGGATCGAAGCTGTCCCAGTTTCCAGCATTCAGACAGGGTGATCTGGTTGTGCCAGCCCGTGGAGACTTCACCAGGCTGACGGGTTTGGTGTCAGAGCCCATCTTCTGGTTGTAATAAGGTAAATTGATGCACTTCGTTGGGTCTGAATCCTGGCCTTGGGCTTGCAGTTCATGGTGAGCCCAACTGGTCCAAATGTGCTCCAGCGGGATGGGGGTAACTTAATTTTTCCCCTCTCCTTCCTTTCCTGTGGCATTTTTTTGGCCCACCCTGGGCTACAAGTCTTATTTAATACAGCTCAATGTTTGAAAGTGAAAATAATCACATCCCTCCTGGCAAATTTCACTGGATGTTCACTCAGTCTTTGTTTCTGGAGCAGCTTTTTTTTTCTTTTTTTCTTTTTTCACTCTAGCTCAAGCAGCATCCAGCCCAACAGAGTCTGGGTCAGTGTCTGGCTTTCCAAGGTACACCTAAAGGTCCACACTAACCAGCAGTGCTTGGGGAAGAAATGAGCAGGGTTCCATCAGTGGCCTTTGGAGTCATCGGTGCTCTCCGTGAAGAATCAGTTTCTGGTGTGGGAATTGGCCATCAGGGACTCACCTCACCAAGTTGTGCCAGGGCATGGAGCAGGAAGGGCATTCCTCCTGGGACAGAGATGCCCAGGTGAGTGTCTGGAGCTGTGAACTGCTCCTCTCACAACCCACCAGTTCACTGCAAAGCCTGCCCTTTTCCACAGGGCACAGTCAGGGAGATACAGTCTGCAACAGGACTTCTCAGCAAGTATCCATCCCAATGTGCACTCTTCAAAGGCAGTTGGATGGGGAAAGAGGTCTCTGTGGACATCAAGAAGGGCTTGGGCCCACCCTCAGAGATAGAGTGGGAAAGAACTTTTTTCTAGATGCTGTCAGGGTTGAGTTTGGAGGGCTGAGAAAGACAGTCCTTTGTTCACAAAATGGGTGTTGACGTACACTTCAGTCATCTCCTGGCATTCCTCTGCTTTGTCTTCACGGAGGTCAAAGAAAGTTTTCAGTAGGTCCAAGTTGAAGTAGTGCAGTGTGACAACAGCCACCCCAGCCACAAAACAGAGGAAGCCTAGAAGACAACGTATGCTCTTGAGAGTGTTCCTGTGAACACCAGCACGCTTCCCACCCCATACTCCCTCCTGTGATTGCCCCCTGCCAGGGAATACTGTCTTCTGTTATGGAAGATGCCCTACTACTCTATGAGGTGGCTCCAGCTGCTGCACTGAGCATCTTAAAACCCAGGCGTGGGTCTTAAAGCCCAGGTAAGGCATCCCCATCCCCTTGCTTTACTGTACATCAGGGGCTAAAATCCCTTCACCACTCCTCAGATGGGGATGATTATTCCCTTTTCTGCTAGCCCTCTCCAAACCTTTGCCAGGATCTGCTTTGCCAAGGCACAGGCTGGGGCTCTGGTGGGGCTGCACTGCCCAAACGCTCTCACATCCATTTCTGGGGGAAAGCACTAGGATTTCTTGCACACCCAGAAGGACAAGGTGATGTACCCTGAAGATAGCTTGTTGTCCTTACCAGTCGCTAGTGTGAGCCAGAAAGATCCCCCATAGGCAATGTGCAGGCTTGCGCTCCCAAACTGGATAAGGCACATCGGGGAGTTCCTCACCGTGGAGAATGAGAGCAACGAAAAGATAACGAAGGCCCCTGTGACCAGGAGCATGTAGCCTCCATAGACTAGGACAGGCATGGAGAAGAGCATGTTGGAGATGAGCCAAGTGCAAAAGGCCACCCTGGAGACAAGAGAAGACCAGCAGATGAGTTGTGCAAGTGCCACAGGCTAGGATATTTTATGTGAGGAGGAACCTGCGCTCCAGGTGGCATCATATGAGGCCAAGAAGCTCTGTGGACAGGCTGGAGTGATCCTTGGCCTCCCAGGCTGAGCAAGCAGATGTGCAACGCTCACACTGCTACATCCAGCAGGCAGAAGCCCAGATTTCATCTTCCCATTGCTCAGCCCACAGACCATAGCAACCTCAAGGAGGCCACAGCAGCCCACTCAGGATATCTAGACCATCTCAGCTCCCTGCCCTTCCATCTGTGGGGCAGTGCAGACCCCACAGAGCAGCACACAGGACTGGGATAATTGCCAAAGCAGGCATAAATCATTTTTTCTGCAGCTCTAGACTTGGCTGAGGAGCTGAGTGACAAAGGAGGCCTTCAGCTATGGGCCAGGAGCTCCTGGTCCATGGCACTGCCAAGCCCCTTTCCTAGCTTCTGCATCCCTGCTGTCAAGCCTAGACCACAGGGAACAGCACTGCAATGGCCCTTGCCCTTCACAACTTCTAGTAGAGGAGACCATCTCCTGGCAGCTGTGGACCAGCTCCCCCTCAGCTCATGAGCAGCAACGTGTCACTGCCCAGCAGGTTCTGCAAAAGAGTTGAGGCTGACACCACAAGAACAGGATTATCAGCTTTTCCTCATCTGGTCCCACTCCCAGACATGAAATACCCTCACAGATGAGGACAGGAGAGTTCTGCACATGCCCATGGGGCTCTGAGCCACCATGTGCAGCAACTCCAGCTCTGTCTATGGGGATGGATCCTTGCCATCATCACCACATCACAGCAAGAACCTGCACTACATTCCTCTCACCTGTGTCCAGCCCTGTCCAGAGAGAACCAGGACCTCCTATCTGCTCACCCTAAGATGTCTACACGGCCACCGCTTCCACTGCAGGACTTGCAGAGGCCCCTTCATGGACTTGACCTTCCTCCTGGCCCTCAGAGGTCTAGAGACAAGGCAGCAGAGCCCTTCCTGCATCCTCGCATCTCTCCTGCTTACACCAGGAGATGGAAGCTCACCAGAGAGTGGCTGATGCGTAGTGGCCAGAGATGCGGTACTGCCTGTGCACGTTGCAGGGGCTTTGTGTGGTGAACTTCTCCGCCACGTAGAGGATGGGGTTGGGTAGGCCCCTCTCCAGCCCTTCGCTGTAGCTGTGGTCATAGTCTGCATCAAAGCTCCAGTCGAAGTGCTCGTTGTAGTCAATGGTTTCGTTGACCTGATGCACCGGGTTTCCTACCAGAGGGAGAAGACTGAGGTCCTGCCACGTCCCAGCAGCCAGGGTGCTACCAGCCAAGTGCACAGGCACCCAAAGGGACAACAGGGTCCCAGGAGCTTCCACGAAGACCAAGGCCACCCACAGAGCACTTGGAGACCTCCATGGCCACTCCAGAGCTGCAGATGTTGATATCAGACTCACCTCTGAGTGTGATGTTGACCCCCGCCAGGCCGACATGCAGCCCGATGTCCGCGTTGACCAGGGCATGGCTGAAGGACTTGTAGGAGGTGTTTGCCGTCACCCAACCGGTCTCCCAGTCCCCCGTGAACTGGACAGCTGGCAGGAAAGGTAAAGCTGAGTTTAAGAAGGTGTTGGTCTCAGGCTTTACTGAGGGATGGTGGGGATCACGGGCAGCGTTCCCACCATGGCACCACAAGGGAGTGTAAGGAGGGCAGGAGAGCTGACTCAGCCACCAGGACATGCCCCAACCAGCTCCCACACCCTGGCAGAGCTCATGTCCTCCCTTTGCTGAGCATCCACTCCCTTGATTCCCAGAGTGGGGGAGCTCAGATTCCTAGGAACTGAGCCCATGACCGGATTCTTCCTTGGATATCCTCTCCAGGACATCCCTGCAAGCCCCACAGCGCAGCGAGCGGCACAGCCCCAGGGGACAGCACTGGGAAATGAGCCCGTTCCTCGGCCTCGGGAACAGGGGTGAGTTTCATTCCAAACATTAAGCTCCCTGGATCACACTGTTAGTGAGTAGTGAGGATGGCTGTCAAATGGAGGCGGCAGAGAGGGGTGGCAAGTGCCGTCACAGCTCTGTCATCGCAGTGGGGGGAGAAAGACAAATTTAGAGGAGTTCTGGTATACCTTTTTCTGTTTGTTTTTTTGGAACAAGGGTATCCTTTTCTGAAACGCCTTCACCTTGTGGTGGGCTTAATTTTTCAGCACAGAACTGAGCTAAAAGTGAAGGTGATGATTTAATCTCAGGCTGAAGGAGAAAAATCTGCCCGAAAATAAGTTCAGCTGCTAAAGTTCAGCAACTTGTGAGGGCACTGATCCAGTAGCAGCTCTGCAGGAACGCTTTCCAGCTGCAGGGTCGAGTGTGCCCTCCTGCTGCCAGACACAAGCCCTGACGCTGGCTTTAAAACAATTAATTCCTCTTGTGTGTCCAAGCAGCACCTGGCTGCATCCTTGTAAGGAGAGTGGCACTGGGTGGCTCTCCAGGGCTGAGCTGGTTAAGGTTGTGGAGCAAACCCTGATCTACACCCCTCTACCATTTCCAGCCTGGCACCATGTTCCTGGGCAGCTCTGGTAGGATGTCCCAGCACCTGGACATCTCCAGGTGACCACCACATGTGTGTCAGCCAGCAGAATCCTGTAGCTGGGCACAGCCTGGATATCTGTTTCTATTGCCTGGTCGAATCAGGGGTTGAGTCATTTAGGTCGTGCTTCATCATCCTTCTCTGTGACCTGCCCTGTCTTTTGCAGCAGGAGACTTTCCTTAATTTAGGATCAGGGCTGGCTGCTCTCCCCATCTGGCATCCTCTATCCCCTCAGTACATCTTTCTTTTGTGTATCCTGCGTCCCTCTCCGGGCTGGAAATCCCACAGCCTGGTTTCCACCATGAATCTCATTTATTACAGAAGATTTCCTGGTTTCTACTAAATCAAATCCTCTCCTTCATCTCCTCCTGCCTTGCTCCTTGGAAGGTCTCTACCCTCTCCACCCCAATCTCTGTCCTGCCTGTGTTTTATATTTTGCCCTGCTCTTTCCAGAAGGTTTCTCTGATCCTCCAGATGTGCCTGGCTGTGGTCTGAGCTGCTCAGCCATGCTCCACAGTTCCAGCCAGTAAAGCTCCCTCTCGATTCAAAAGTGACCACAGGCACTTCCAGGTTTCCTCAACCCCTTTGGGAAGCTGTGTGACTGCTTCACAGAGCAGGGGGTAGGGTAGACCCTACAACCAGCCCCAGCCAGGTGATCACCAGCTCCCATTTCCCAGACCCTTCCCCGGGGTTTAATCCTGCCCCCAGACCTACCCTCTGAAGGCTGCCCAGCACTTACCAACGATCACCGCTCCCACGAGGAGGCTGAGGAGAACCCGGAGAGTCCAGTACAGCCTCTGTGGGGAGAAAGGTGGGACATCAGGCAGGGAGGAACCTCCTCAGCTGCCTTCCTGCCTCACCCTGAGCTCTCCCAGCATCCAAAATGTGGGGAGCAGATGCTTGTCTCCAGGGAGAGAAGGGGTCACACACCGCCCGGCCGCGGATGCCTGGGATGATGAACAGGAAACTGCAGGCGAAGGAGAGGAAGACCACGATCACTATGATGGTGCTGACATCGAACACAGGGACCTTCCTCTGCTGCGGGTAGAAGGGGTAGATGCCATCAAAGAGAGTCATTCTTGCACCTCCAGGAGCCTGTGAGAGAGAAGCAGTCACAACGGGGACCCTGCACTGCCCTGCCCGGCTGCCTCCAGCCTTTGCTGGCCAGCCCCAGCTCAGCTCTGGAATAACCAGCTGTGGGAGGTCCACCCTAAAAATCCCCTGAGGGACAAGGAAATGTGACGCTGCAAGGAAACAGGCAGGGTGAAATACTTCCCAGAGAAGAAACACCACCCAACAGCCCTCAGTGGAGGAGAGGAGGTGCCTGGGGCAGATCTCCACCAGCCTGGGGGGATTACGGCAGCTCAGGGAACCATGAGCCACTGTCCCGCCACAGCCTGAGGAGCAGCCCAAGCCCAGAAACCTGTTGAGCAGCTCCTCCCCAGACAGAGATGGGTCTTTCCCCTCCAGCAGATGCAGCCAGGGTTTTCCGCTTTGTGGCTCGCCCTTGGAGGAAGTCCACGAGCCGGCAACCACCAGCAGATGCAAGCCTTCCTCCAAAATGACAAGGAACCACCGAGAACATCAATTTCACAGTAGCAAAATCATCTGCAGCCAGGGGCCACCATTGCCAAGCAGCAGAAAGCTCCATTTCCACCCCTTCTCCTCAAAGAGGCTTTTCCCCAGGAGCTGCAAAGTGCGACCTGAGGAAGGAGGATTGTTCCCGTCTTTGGTCCAGAGGCAGAAGAAGCAACCCCTAGAGCTGGGAGACCAAGGAGCTCACAAACCTTCAGGAGCACATCTCCAGGCTAAAGAAAACCGAGTTACACCAGACAATGAAGCGTGTAATTCCCGTAGACATCTTTGAACTCCCACTGACACTTTAGTTCAAGCAATTACAGGGCTTCCCCTGTCCCTGGGTTAGATCTTTTCCACCAAAACCGATTACATGCTTAGTCATTTTATTTTGCTTATTTAATAGCATCTCCACGTATAACTACCCCAGGAAGTCTGCTAAAGTCAGGGATCACCACAGCTAATATGACTCATGACCAAATACAATTTCATTCTGTCCCTGCATGGAGGAGTTGATTTTATTATCATTTTCTGGGAAGAAAAAACCAAAACCAACCTCCCCCCAAAACAGTATTAATCATATTTTTAGGTAAGATCCAACTCAGAGCAATTCAGCTACTAGAAAGCGGGTCCCAAATCCCTAAAAGTGGGTGAAGGTTACAGTAAGTACCAGAAAACAGCTTGCATGGGCAGCTGAAGTCACTTTTCAATGCATAAAGCAACATTTGGTTTCAGAATAATTCTCCGTCCAGTGACCCAGGTGGTTGCAGCAAACAGTTTGACAGCAGCTGGGTTTTTACAACTGGTTCACCAAATGATCTGGACCTGACCTTCTCTTGACTCTCTCTGCTCCAGCCTAACAGCTATCACGCACACTTACGTATCTTCTTTTGGGCTTTTTCCCTGGAAAGCCAAGCCCAGAGAAAGGCAGCCGTGAAGCACTGTTCCTGCTGTGATTACCTGGCGACCGGGAGCTGTAGTTGAGTTCTGATGGCTACGATGTTGGACTGAAGTTCAGCTGCAGGGTCCCCAGCCCAGAAACGTGGTCACAAACAGCCTGAGCGGCTGCAAGAGAAGAAACAAATGAACAGTTGAGCCTAGGGCATGGCTTGAATTCCACTGGTTTCATTATATCCTTGCCCAAATTTCGTATGAGATGCAGCAAGGGAAGGATAATTTCCGAGTCTGTAGTCTCTGAAAAGCAATTCTTCACAAATTAAAACAGATCAGCAATACTTAACAATTGAAAAACAGAATGTAACATGGAAAACGTTGCCTTTAAAAACAATAGCAAGGGCTGTTCACATTTCCTCTACACTTCACAACCTCTGGGAAAATAGTATTACAGAGAATTTCCAGGGAAACAACTCTTTCTGCTGCTGTCTGCTCAATCTTTCTCACTTGATTAACCTGCACAGAAGACCAGTTCCTTGGCATTTTTGCAACTTTGAAGTGGAAAACTGGTGCCTGCAGCTCAGGGCAGGAGAAACTGAAGTTGTTGCACCTTGGAAAACATCTTCCATGCAGAGACATGGCCGTGGCCCTAAAGCCCCTGTGGTTTAGGTCAGGGTGACACCTGTCAGGTGTACAGGGAGGGAAAAGAGTAGAGACATTTTAAAGGAAAGATCAGTAATTGAACAGAAAGGGGCATCTTATAATTTGTTTAAAATGCTCTGGATTGGCAGGGGAGAAAGGCAAAGGAGGCAGAGTTTGCCCAAACCTCAGCAGTTTTTGCTTACAGAAACCCTTTTTTCCTGCCCCACAACGAATCAAGCTGGAAGGGACCTTTTGGAAGTGCCCAGCCAAAACCTCCTCACAGGAATTCTAGATTGGGTTGCTCAGGGCTGCAGATTGGCATTTTCCATTGAAACAAGGGAATTCCTGTGCCCTGGAAACCGAATCATAAGAGCGGCAACTCAGGGGCACCTCCTTGAATTTTTCCTGCCCCAGTAAGAGGGCCAGATGGGCGTAGGAA
>VXBW01003979.1:191966-216611 GCA_013400375.1 Thinocorus orbignyianus
GGCGTAGGAACCCCCGCCAGATCAACTCAGGATGGGGTTTCATCCTCTTCCCACTCTCGCCTAGCCGGGACCACTTGAGTAGAGTAGGCGGCGTCCCGGCGCTGCCCCCCGGAGCGTTGGAAGGGCTGGGGCNGGCGGACCGGCGCGGGGGGCGGTGGTCTTTTCCCGTCTACTTACCTAGAGACCTACCTACCTGCCGGTGGCGGCAGCGGGGCTCGGGCGGCACCGTCCCGCAACCGGTCTCTTATAGGCGGCGGGCGGGCGCGGAGCCCTATGTAAATGCCAGCGCGGCCCGCCCCGCCGCACTGCCCGCAGCACCGCCGCGCAGGGGAGCCCCCCCGCCCGGGGCGGCGGGCCCGCGGGTCCCCNCCTCTCTCGCTCGGGGTCCGGGGGGATCGGGGTCACCCCTTCTTGCGTGGGGTTCGTGAGATCGGGAACGTGCCTGTCCCTTCTTCCGTGGGGTCCGGGGTATCGCGGCCACGCATGCCCCTTCTTGCGTGCGGTCTGTGAGATCGAGGACACGCGTGTTTCTTCTTGCGTGGGGTCTGGCTGATCAGAGCCACGTGTGTCGCTTCTTGCGTGGGGTCTGAGATCAGGGCCACGTGTGTCCCCTTTTAACATGGGGGTCGGGGGATCGGGGCCATGCATGTCCTTTCTTGCGTGGGGCCTGTGAGATCGGGGCCACACATGTCCCTTCTTGTGTGGAGGCTGGGGGATCAGAGCCATGTGTGTCCCTTCTTGCATGGGGTCTGTGATCAGGGACACACGTGTCCCTTCTTGCGTGGAGGCTAGGGGATCAGGGCTACGTGTGTCCCCTCTGACCTGGGGTCTGGAGGAATCGGAGCCACGTGTGTCCCTTCTTGTGTGGGGTCTGTGAGATCGGGGACACGCATGTCCCTTCTTAGGCGGAGGCTGGGGGATCAGAGCCACACGTGTCCCTTCTTGCGTGGCTCCATCGCACCCTGCTGCAGGGGGCTGTGTTACTGCCATCCCCTGCTTGGGGGGCATATAGGGATAGGGCCAAGTGTGGGAGGATGGAAGGGGTCACCCCACACGTGTCTTTGTGATGGAGAGGGTGGGATGAGGCCGTGTGTCCCCCCACCTGCAAGGGAAGGAGCGTGCTGAGCTGCTGCGGTTCCCCACCTGCTTGGGGGACAGGGTAAGGTGGGGGAACAACTCCCTTCCTGCGTGGGGGACCAAGGGGCCAGGGCCACTGGTGTCTCTGCCTGCTTGGGACACACACCCACGTGGAGGACTAGGAAGTTTGGACCACTGATGTCCCCATCTTGTGGGAGGACAGAGTGGGATGGGGTCATGCGTGTCCTCACCTGCAGGGTGCGATGGAGCCACGCGCATCCCTGCCGGTGAGGACAGAACGGGTTGGGACTATGCGTGTCCCTACCTGCATGGGCAGAGGACACTGTGGAGACCCCTTAATGTCCCACCAGGAATCCTGCTGTACACTCTGGTGGCCCTGGGGTCACCATCTGGCCCCAGGTGGGAAAGCTGGAGACACCGCTGATCCCTGTGGGCACGCTCTCCAAAATTTGGGATTTTCTGGATGACATCTGAAGCTGGGGGATGCAACCTGTTCTGAAACCCCAGGGCTGGCTGGTGGGGGAAGGTGGCAGTCCCCCAGTCTGTCCCACCAGCACTCGAGAAAGCTAGAAATAAGCTGTGACCAACAAGAACCATGAGACCAGGCTCCAGGGTTCTCAAATGCCTTGAAACTACTCTCCTCTACCTGTATGGTCACACTGAGTTCTGCAGTGAGGCTGCTGCTCCCTTAAGATGCTGATGTGTCCCACAGCCCCAGATCACGTGTGGCTCTGGAGAGAGCTCAAGAGACTTTTGGAGGCTGAAGCTCTAACTTGAGGGGAGCTAAGTCTGTTGAGATCAGGTGGAGCAGGACATACTTGCTCTGGGGGGAAGCCAAGTATTTGCACTCTCTGCAGCATAGTTTTTGGAAAGGTGTGAAATTCCAGGCCTTGAAAAGGCACAGGGAATCCCTCTAATGGACTAAGACAAGGCAGCAGAAGTGGGTGCTTGATTTTAGAAGGTGCAGAGGGAGGGAATGACTTTCCAAAGGCAGCACAGGCAATCTGGGGAAGAAAAGCAGAGGCTGGAGGGCTCATCAGATCTTACAAAGTGCCTGGAAAGCTCAACAAGTCTATGGAAACAATCCAGGCTTGCAAAGCTTTCCCTCAGCAAGCTGCACCATGGGCTTCCAAGGTCAGTCTAGTTTGATGATGTCTAGTTTCATTATGTGAGATTTGTGAGATTTTGGGGGCAGGTGTGAGAGCAGGGGGTTCTTTCTGAAGAAGCCTGGCAACTGGTCCTCAGCTCTCCGCGGAGTGTGAAGTTGGAGCTCTCAGCTGAAGCAAGGGAAAGGAGCTTGTGGGACAGCTGAGTGTCCCTCACGAGATGCCCATCTTCCTTGGGCATGAGGTCCTTAGCCCAGATCTATATGTTCCTCTTCTTGAGTGCATCCTATAAGGATTGCTGACACTCAGCCTTGCCTGTGAGGAGGTTTCCAGCAGGAAAAGGCTTGACGGGCAGGGGAGACACAATGTCAGTATCTCCTCATGCCTTTACACACCAAGTTCTACCAGGGAGAGCTGCTCCTGGGGAACAGAAATGGTTCCTGAGGTCTGGTTGGGAGAGACAAACTGCTGATGTGCCCAGTAACTTGTAGAAAGACATAAAGGCAGTGTAGAGGCACGGAAGAGTTCCATGTTGGTGGGAAAGGCCCTGAGAAGTCTGTGGTCCTACTACTTGGAGCAAGACCACTGCTGTCACTGTTATGTTTGCCATGATCAAGACTGATAAGCCTCCAGAGACTCCACCTACAGTCTTGGATTGACTAGGCAGTAAATGGGTTTTCTGTGCTGGGCCATGGAGAGATGAAAGGTGTATGAGAACTGGCATGAGAACATGACTTGGGTCAAGGATGGTTCCCGTATCTGAGGAAAAGGGAGGTTGTTCAGTGACAGAAGGAATTTTAAAACTCTTTTTTCTTTTTTGCTGGATCCCTGCGAGAAGACTGGATGGGGAGGGGGTAGGTGCTATGCTGTGACTGTGGTGATGTGCTGTGAGCCTTGGCTTTGCCCCACGTTTCCCAGGTGACTCAGGTAAACCTGCAGTGCCTTCAGAGCTCAGGTCTTCATGGGGATTGCAGCTCTGTGCATTTTGAGCCAGGAGGAGATAAACCCAGCTGTGTCTCTGGGGATTCCCTTCCTATAGAGGTCACATGGACCTCTGTGCAGAAGCAACCACTGCTGCTACAGGTTGCGCAGGATGTCTCCAGCCATGCAGCTGGAGACAACCAACTGCATTGGTGTCAGCAAGGAGCAGGCAGCTTCAATGGAGAGAGCTTTCTGGCAGTAGACTCCCATGTGGTGATGGCAACTGGGCTCTGCCGCTCCTGGCAGAGGTTCTAGGCATCTCCATGCTTCAACCGTTGGCCAAACTTTTGTGTTCTTCCTATGAGATGAGGCTCAGAGGGCCTCTGGTTCCCACCAGTTGTACAACCCAAATCTCACGTCCACCAGACCACGCTGCAGGTTGGAAGAGCTCTGGCAGCCCCTTGCACACGGGCATTCTCCAGGAGGACAGGGGTGGCACTGGGTGACCAGGGACACCATCCAATGCTGCTCTCAGTAGCTCTGAGGCTTTCAGCCATGCCCACTGCCATTGCTCAGGGGGGTGAGGCTAGAACCGAAAATGCAATCAGTGCAGAGGTATTTCAACGCGGATATAACATTGAATCCGTGTTATGGGAAGGTAACAAAGTGGTTTTCCTGTAAAAAGTTTTTGTTAAGGGCACGGGGCGGGTGAGCTGTTGCAATGGAGAAGGAACGTGGAAGTGTTGCTTCTTGAGAAACAGCTGGTTTTCTAATGTACAGGGCCAGAAGTAGAGAAATCTCTGGTGGAAGGAAGTTAACCTGGGTTATGCTCTATGCTCAAAGCATGGCAATGACCGTTTTATGAATGCAATTAATGTGAATTCAATGACAATAATTAAATCTCAAGCAGCTACTCCGTTTGCCAAGTGGAGGGTGTATTTAGTGACTCACATTTTACAGTCTACGCCATAGGTAGTTGTAAGTGAACTATACCCATTGCAGTTCCCAGGAAATCAGAAATAAGACCTGCAGCGCTGCTGGCAGTGCCCAAGCCTTTCTGAAAACATCATTTCTTGAAGCTTTGATTAAAACAACGAGAAAAGGAAACTAAATGCCTCGCTTTGGCTTGCAACAGAGTGCTGTAGGCAAAGCTGAAACCTGTGCAACGCCCCATCTCTTGGCAACACGTCTCCTCGGAAATGATGCTGGTCTTTGGATACACCCCTACAGTGCTGGAGCAAGGGACCAAGAGCTGTATTTAGCAGAAAACCCCTGTCTTGGAGTTAAATCTAAGTTTGGCATCCTTGTGACTGGAAAGCCAGTGGCAGCATTGTGTGTAGCCTTCACTCTTCATGGCTTGGAAATCCCTCCTTTCAGTCAGGTGTTGGCTGGGGTTTTAAATGTTCAGATCCCAGTGCTGAAATATGCTCCGGAGCCAGGGTCTTTTTGGAAAGTGTGGTGGCAAAGTGTCATGAGAAAGGCTGGCCTTCAAGCTGGAGGTAAGTTCTTGGTGGCATCAAGAGTGCCGTCAAGTTAGAGGTGACCAAGAGGTGTTGATCTGCAGTAGCAGCGTGCTTCGGGAGGCCTGACTGAATGCTGAGGCTATTCCCATTTTGCTCACAGCTGGATTTTGCTTGGATTGGACAAAGTGCACGCAGGGAATTTGCCAGCTGAAACATGCCTACTTCTGTAACAAAGAGTGTGTTTCCATAACAGAGCTGGCACAGTTTAGTATCCTCCTGCCATGGATGATGAGTTGTGAACCTACAGCTGGGGTATCCTGAGGCAGGGGTACCCACCCTGCTCCAGCAGAAATGTCTTCTCAGGCCACTTGACACCTCCTGACAGAGCTTTCTGGGGTCTCACGTGTCCCCTGCCACCCTCCCACAGTCCTGACCGGGAGATTCTGGTGGATGGTGGTGGCAGCGGCGTTTTACCAGGCAGCTGAAACCACAAGAGGGAGCTGAGATTATGGCCTGTGCATATTCCCAGCCTCCGGGAGCAGCCTGGCTCCAGCTCCGTCCTCCTCCTCCTCTCTGCAGGTCTCTTCTTCCAAAGACCTAGAGGTCAATGACACCTGTGGAAACGATGCTGAGTTTGACTGTGGTTCTACTGGTGACGTGCACCTTGGGGGGTAAGTACAGTTTCAGGGAAGGGGACTCAGAGGGAAATCCTGGATATTTTCTGCCCCCCAAAGGAATTTCCTCTAACTCATGGGGCACCATATCAGAGATGGGGATGATTTCCGAAAAAAAATGCTGATTTTCCAGAACCTGAGGCTTGGGGGACTCACCTACTGCTATGTTTATATTTTTATACACTTATCTGATGTCTATATAGCTTGTAACCAGAAACTCCAGCTTCTTGCTTGCGTTATAATAAAAGCAATAGGAATTAACACAAAGGGAAAAAAAGTATATGTTTATTGGTAAAGGCTGATACTGATACATAACCCAGGGAGGAGAGCCCAACTCCAGTGGCAAGGCCTTTACTTGACTCACATGGACATTGTGGGGGTCGGAAGTAAGAAGACACTTCTTCCAATCCAATGAGAGTAAAGGAGAAAATGAAGATGCTTTGGGAGTTGACAAGTGGGGGGGCATAAAATCAGGATGACAAGCATGAATTTCTAATTTTAAACATTGCTTATCCCTCAAAAGGAGTGCAAAACTTTCCTAAGAAATGGTTCATAGAGAAAGTCTCTGAAAAAAATACGAGAAAATGTCAGTAATATAAATATAATGGATGGAGAAGCTCGTTTTGTGCATTTTGCTTCACTGTTCACCATGTGGCTGGTCTCTTCCAGGAGCCCAGGAGAGCATCTCCTGGGAAGTCCAGCGCTATGATGGCTGGTACAACAACCTGCTGCACCACAGCCGCGGCTCGGTGGGTGAGTGCCAGGCCTGGGGATGGGGATGGCTGGATGGGATGAGCTTTGGCACCTGGCTTGCTTTACCACCGAGAGAGAAACCCTTTCTGGTTGGAGCCCGAACCAGGCAGATGACCAGGCAATGCCCCTCCTGTGGTCCCAAGAGGTGGCTGTTTGCACTCAAGGCAGGTCCCTAGGTGCACCTAAGAGCCCCTGTTGGAGAAGTCTGGAGGGGCTAAGCAGCCCAGCTTTGTGTCTCCTCTACTTTTACCTGCTGTCCAGGCACCATCTGCAGGTGGTGCTGGTGTTGGATCAGTCCCAGAGCTGTGCCTTTGCGGGGCCATTCAAAATATCCAAGGCAGAGAGGACCCAGCTCTTCCCAGCAGGCATCTCAGTGGTGGTCAGGGATCCTAGAGCTGGGGAAGGGCATCTTCAGTCAAAATGTGGACAGCCCAGGTGATGTGTACGCAGTCACACAAGGCACAGTGACAGTTAGATGGCTTCTTCCAAATCTGAAGGGGTCTTCAGCATGATAAGTGTGTCATTAACCCCTTGGTTACACCAAAGCCTATTAGGGAGATCCAATGGGTCCCAGGCAGACAAGATCTCCATCTTCCAGAGCAGACAGATCAGACCTTATAAGATTTGGAAACAAACCTAGGGAAACTAAGCCCCAAACTAAGCCAGTGATACAGGTTTCCCAGCTCTGGGATATCCAGTAAATGAAGCCCACTACACTGGTGAAGAGCCTTTCAAGATGAACTTGCTCATCAGTGTGGAAAGAACTCCCACCTCCTGTCTTCATGACAGGCAATGGGTGCAAAGTCAGGGCATTTCTCTCATCTTCTCCCTCATCTCTATCCCTCTTTGTCTGTTCCCTCTCCTGTTTCCTAAATTTGGCAATCACTGTGTGTGTGCAGGATTGCATAGTCAACACGGGCATCTTAACATCACACCAGTTACCCACCATCCCAGACCTCCAGGAGGACTGCCTGGGGGATGCACATGCATCAGGGAAGTACAACTGGAAGGGAACATGCCCTTAGAGGAACCCTCCTGCTTTTAAAAGGACTTTTTGCAAGAAGTTTTGGACGTTGGTACCAAACCTTGTGCGTTTTTGGCCGCTAGAAATGTCTATGCCATCTTCTCGCTCTCTTGTAGGACCCTTGCACAGGCTGGTGTATCCCAGTACTGTTGCCTCTCCTGTTTGTTGGGTCCTTCTGGACCCACACCATGTTGTTTTGGTGTTGCAGGTGCCAGGTTGCTGCGTCTCCTGCCTGCCAACTACGCGGATGGTGTCTACCAGGCGCTGAAAGAGCCCCACGTGCCCAACGCTCGTCAGCTCAGCAACGCGGTGGCACGGGGACCCTCCGGGCTGCCCTCACGCAGGAACATAACTGTGCTGGCTGTCTTCTTTGGTAAGAGCTGGGACCTGGAAAAAGATGTGGAAAAAATAAGGGTTTGGGTGGAAAAATGTTGGTTTCCCGCACTCCAAAGGCCACGCTTCAGAGCGCTCCTCATCACGGCAGACCCACACGGGAAAGACAAAGCCTTGGGGTTCTGTATGGCCAACAAAATTTTGGTGACCTTTGGCAGTTGCTGCAAATCCCGGTATTTGTCATTGGTTTGGGAACTTCCTCACTTGTTCCCCCCTTGCAAAAACGCCTGACAGACCCAGTAAGAGCCGCGCTGTGAGGGTTTGCTGGGAGAACTTGGGTGGCCAAGCCCAGGGATGCCTGTCTCTGGGAAATATGCTCATCTCACTCAGAAAACAGGCTGAACTCATTAAAGAAGTGGAGACAATTAGCTCCCCAGGCAGCTTAAGGTTCATACACATCTCTGGACACCCAAAACAGGGTGCTGGGCCCCAGGAGAAGCCATAGGAGTGGCAGACACTAGTGTGGTATTTTTTTGCTTCTCCCTGGAGGTAGTTTTTTCCCAGAACATCATAACTCGAATGGATCAGCAGTAACGGCAGCCACCAGGCTCAGCGTTAGCAGCTACCCTGGGTCTTGAAGGCCACAGGCAAGGAGGAGGTCAGGGAGATGGTGGCTAGTTGCAGAGCCTCACTCCTGGCAAAGTGGTGGCCAACAGATGGTCCAGCTGCTGCTGGTCTCAAAACATCTGCTGGCTGAGTTTCTCCACCCTGAATAACCCTACCCTACCTGTGAGGTCTGTCTAGGGCCTCCTGCAGCCCTGTTCTGTAAATTTGTGGAGCAAACCAGCAGCAAAGGCAATGAAGGAAACCACTCTTGCTGCAAAGGATCATCCCCTCAGCCCACATACATCTCAGCTGCCCACCATCACGTTCTGCTCCAGGTGCTGGTGGCAGTCCTCCCAGCTGCTGACCATCATTGGGTCTCTGGCAGGTTTCCACGTGCTCTCAGACATCCTGGGAACAGAGAAACCCGGCTGTCCTGCTGAGTTCCTGAACATCCACATCCCACCTGGAGACCTCGTGTTTGACCCTGCAGGCACTGGAGATGTGGTCCTGCCCTTCCAGCGCATCCAGTGGGCACTGGAGACGGGACAGAGCCCTAACAGCCCCCGGGAACAGGTAGGGAGCATTTCCTTTGCTCTTTGCTTTTCAGCTAAACTCCTCTTCCCCCAACGCTAGGGTTTTGGTAGCAGCCAAAATAGTGATTGCAAAAACAAAAGGAAACCACCGTTGTTTCCTTAAAAATATACATCTCTCAAGTGTTGAAACCAATTGCAAATGAACCCAAAACACAACCCCCAACATTTGTGGTTGCTCAGGGCCAGTGCTTTTCTTGGCCAAATCAAGTATCATGCAGCCTTTACGGATGGCAGGACAGGAAAAGGTAAAGCAGGAACCATTTCCAGTCTTCTTTTCATCAGAAATTTTGTCACCTCAGTCAGGACGAGCAAGTGCAATAAACTTTCATAATAAGCAGATAAAGTCATGCTGCTCTAGGTGATCAACAATTATGACACGTTTTATTAGGCACCATCTCTTACCTTTAATAACATATCATAAAACTGATCTAGTATTTTCAAAAAGTTCTAAAGTTTCTCTGAATTCCAGTTGTTTTCGGAAAAAATCCTGGTTTTCCCCTAATTCTCCGTATTTTGTCATGCTGAGGCTGGATGTGTTCCCAAGGCCATGTGCTTTTTCTTTCATGCTGGAAAGCTTCCACCCCAAAAAAAACCCCTTTTGCCGAAGTGAAGTATTTCCCCTGAGCCTTTCACGTGACAAACCACGTCATGTTTCCAGCAGCATTTCAAACCTTAGAAAAATGAAAACTCCAGCATGTTTTGAGGCCAAAAAGGATGTTTTCCTGAAAACATTTGGCAGGGGAGATGCTCAGCATGCCAGCGAGGCAATGAGAGTCCCTGCTGCAAGGACAGGGCGCCCCAGAGGGCTCCAGTGTTTCCAGTGTCCCCAGAGATGGATTTAGTCCCCTTCCAACTTGATCTTGCAGGGACTCACAGCCATCTGCCTCTGGGTATAGCTGAAAACAATTGAGGGGGGGGAAAACACCCTGTGCCTGGTCTTTTCTTGTACCTGGCACTAATTCCTGCGGTTGGCATAGAGATTGTTGGTGGATATATTTGCATCCTGATAGCTCTTGTTAAAACAGGAGATGGGGTGTCTCCTTGACAAGACCAAAAGGGCCGGGTTGGAGCTTTTCAGGCCTTTTATTTATTTTTCCCCTCACTTTTCTGCTGAGACCCCGCTGCCTGTTAATGCCCGTTCCTTGTGTGGTTCCCTAGACCAACGAGGTGACGGGTTGGCTGGATGGCAGCTCCATCTACGGCCCCTCGCACTCCTGGAGTGATGCCCTGAGGAATTTCTCAGGGGGACAGTTGGCCTCGGGGCCCAGCGGGCGCCTGCCGAGGGAGACGGATGGCAAGATCCCCATGTGGAAGGCGCTGGATCCATCCACAGGACGGGGTGGTCCCCAGGGAATCTATGGTAACGGTGACATCCTCAATGGGTTTCCACCTGCTTGGCTCAATCTCTGGCCGTGACCTGGGAAACAGGAGTTTTTTGGAGCTGAGCACAGAGGG
Source organism: Thinocorus orbignyianus (assembly GCA_013400375.1). Classification (NCBI taxonomy): domain Eukaryota; kingdom Metazoa; phylum Chordata; class Aves; order Ciconiiformes; family Thinocoridae; genus Thinocorus; species Thinocorus orbignyianus. The sequence goes on from VXBW01003979.1 coordinate 201,993, forward strand.
GATGCTTGGGAAGAGCAGAGGGGTGCAGGTGAGCTGGAGCACGTGGGTCAGGAGTCCCATGGGAAAGCAGGCAGTTTCCCAGCCTGAGGGAGAGGAAGATGCATGCCCTAGGGAAGGCTTTCCAGCTTATGGTTCACTGGGAGGCAGTTGGTCATTTCCCAGACCAGTGAGTGCTGGGCCCTCTGATCTGAGGCAAGCTCCTATGGGGAAAGGGGCTGCCACCACCAAAAACCTTCTTGGCTTGCTTTGAATTCCTCTCATGCCTGACCTGTCATCCATGCTGGGTGCTCGGTGTTGCTTCTCACTCACTTGGGCTGCCCATCTCCTTGGGGAAGAAGACAGGGTGAGGGGATGAGGGGATACTGGGCTGCAGCCACAGGGTTGGGGTTGCTCCTCCAGCCACAGGCAAAGCTAGACCCAGTGGTGGCATCTCCCACTGATGGTCCTGGTGGCTCTTGCAGACCTGGGGAACGCCTGGGGGAATGAGAACCGCTTCCTGCAGGCTGAGAACATTGCCTGGTTCCGATACCACAACCACTGGGCCACAATGCTGGCCCAGATACACCCCACCTGGTCTGATGAGGACCTCTTCCAGCACGCTCGCAAGCGGGTCATCGCCACCTTTCAGGTGAGGGATGGGACCCCCCACCCTGGCTCTGCCAGGACCCCCAGCGTCATCCCTGGTGCTGGCCCTGACCCAGCTCCCCTGTGCCCTAGAGAATCGTGCTGTACGAGTGGCTGCCAACCCTGCTGGGAACAAAGATCCCGGAATACAAAGGTGAGGAGCATGGTGGGCAATGGGGTTGGGAGACCAGGGGAGCTGGGGGATGGGGCAGGAGAGGGAGCTTGGCTGCCCTTTCTCTCCAGCCTGGCTGCTGGAGCTTGGCTGCTGTCCCACAGGTTACCAGCAGCACCTGGACCCCGGCCTCTCGCCAGAGTTCGTGGTGGCTGCAAGGCAATTCCTGGCCACCATGGTGCCACCAGGCGTTTACAAGAGGTAGGATGAAGCCAGCAGGGCTGTGGGACAGCGGTGCCCGTGCCAGGGAAGGGGATGCCCGAGCTGAGGTTGTGGCTGGGGATGGTGGCTGTCCCTTCCCTGCATCCTGTCCCTCGCTGGGACAGCTGAGCCCTGTCAGCTCAGGGCAGCCCTGGCCAGGGAGTGTGGGTCCAGCCCTTCTCTGCTCTTCCAGAGACACCCACTGCAACTTCCAGAACGTTCCCGGCCCCGGAGGCTCATTCCCAGCGGTACGGCTCTGCAACAGCTACTGGAGCAGAGAGGTAGGGGGAAGGGAATGTGAGGGTCCCAAGGATATGGCAGGATGGCTGTAGGGGGGAACTTCATTCCTTGCTTTACATTATGGACAACCTCACAGGGGTCTGAAAGGGAAATTGGGTGCAGAGTATGATGGCCAACCAAGGGCTGTGATATCCTCCCCATCCAGACATCCCCATATACCACCTCCAGCTGCAGCAGGCTCAGACCTCAGGCCTGAGCTCACCTGGAGAAAAAAAAAAAACCTGGAAAAAGTCCATCATCTCCCTGCACCCCGAGTCTGCACCCCTATGGTCACTGGTTCAGGGTGTGGAATTGCCCCGTGTCCTCAGTCCTGCAAGGAATCACCTGCTCTTCCCCTCTACCCTCAGAGCACTGGGCTGCAGCAGGCAGAGCCTGTGGATGTGGACACCCTCCTGCTGGGGATGAGCTCACAGATTGCAGAGCAAGAGGACAACATTGTGGTGGAAGATCTCCAAGGTCTGTACTCCCCTGCACTGCAACTGGCACGTTAGTGGAGGATTTTCTTTCTTGGGGCTGTGCAGGGGCCAAGGTGGGGAGGCATGTCCCATCACCACCACCCTCAGCACCCAACCATGTGCTTAGACCAGCTTTAACCTTGTTGATGGAGATGCAGAGAAGCTGCAGGACACATTAAGCACTTTACCAAGACCATCCTGGCATGGGCATGGGGATGATCTCCTTGTTCAGCATGGCCCACGGCAGAGGGACAAGTCCAGCCCAGCAGCAGTGGTGGTTGGAGTTCATAGAATCATAGAATGGTTAGAGTTGGAAGGGACCTTCAAGATCATCAAGTTCCAACCCCCCTGCCCTGGGCAGGGACACCTCTCCCTAGAGCAGGTTGCTCCAAGCCCCATCCAGCCTGGCCTTAAACACTTCCAGGGATGGGGCATCAACAACTTCCCTGGGCAACCTGTTCCAGTGCCTCACCACCCTCACAGGAAAGAACTTCTTCCTAAGATCTCATCTAAATCTCCCCTCTTCCAATTTAAAACCATTCCCCCTTGTCCTGTCACTAGACTTCCTGACCAAGAGTCCCTCCCCAGCTCTCCTGTAGGCTCCCACTGGCTCTGCCTTGCCATCACCACGGCTTTAAATTCACCCCCAGATTTCTGGTATGGGCCCCTGAAGTACTCCCGCACCGATTACGTGGCCAGCTGGCTTCAGCGTGGACGAGACCTTGGTCTGCCCACCTATAACCAAGCCCGGGAGAGATTTGGGTTGGAGCCTCTCCAGAACTGGTCAGACCTTGCCCCGCACTTGGACCGAGAGGTAAGAAGGAACTGATCTGGGCACAGAAAGCGTGTGGGTCAAAGGACATTGGGGCAGTCCAGGTAGTAGTTGGCTTCTCCATCAACATAGAAAGAGGGACTTTGGTGCATGTCCTGCCCTAGCCCATTTTCCTGCCTGTTGTGTTGGGATAACAGTGGAATTACAGGGCATGAATAAATACATCCTGTGCTGCTGTGAGCTCTGCTCCTCCTGGGGCTGAGATACCGTGGGAGTGGTGCTTCGTTGCTCAAGTTCCAAGCCATGAGCTCAAGGTTCTATTGGGAGATGAGCCTCTTCCCAGCCCACAGACAGGCAATGCCTGGGAAATGCACATTCCTCCCCTCTCCTGAGGTTTGCCAAGACTTTTTGAGGCCCTGGTAGAATTCCTTCTGCTCACACGTGTGCGGTGTGGGGTTTCTGGCCAGGTTCTGGAGAAGGTCACTGCTCTCTACGCCAACAACACGGCCAGGCTGGAGCTGCTCCCTGGAGGCATGTTGGAGGCTAACGGCTCCCTCTTCAGTGCCATCATCCTGGACCAGTTTGTGCGCCTGCGTGACGGCGACAGATTTTGGTTCGAAAACACCAAGAATGGGTAAATTCACCTTCCCACTCTGGCAGCAAGAGCAGGCTGCCCACTGCTTTGCCAGCCCCAGTAATGACATAACGACTGGGACCGGAGGAAGAAACATCCTCCAGCTTCCTCAGTTCCTAAAATGGTTTGGGGAGCAAATCCCTCCTGCCGACAGACAGTGACACCCTGACATGTTTTTCCCAAGGCTGTTCACAGCGGAGGAGATCGGGGAGATCCGTAACACCACCTTCCGTGATGTCCTGGCTGCTGTCACCAATGCTAGCCTTGCAGACCTCCAGCCCCACGTGTTCATCTGGAGCGATGGTGAGTCCAAACAACCAGAGCACAGGGAGCAAACGGCACTGGCAGGTCAGGGAGGAAGGCAGATCTCCACATGTCACACGGCCAGTGAGTCAGTGACACAGGGAAAGCATCAGGCTGGAAGTTTCTCAAGCCTGACACCTGCGATGCCCCTGAGCCAGCAAAAAGCCCCTTCTCCTATGAGGACAGGCTGAGGGACCTGGGGCTGTTCGGCCTGGAGAAGAGAAGGCTCCGGGGAGACCTGAGAGCAGCCTTCCAGGATCTGAAGGGAGCTCCAGGAGAGCTGGAGAGGGACTCTTGGTCAGGGAGTGGAATGACAGGACAAGGGGTAATGGTTTTAAATTGGAAGAGGGGAGATTTAGGTGAGATCTTAGGAAGAAGTTCTTTGCTGTGAGGGTGGTGAGGCGCTGGAACATGTTGCCCAGGGAAGCTGTGGCTGCCCCATCCCTGGAAGCGTTCAAGGCCAGGCTGGATGGGGCTTGGAGCAACCTGGTGTAGTGGGAGGTGTCCCTGCCTGTGGTGGGGAGGCTGGAACTGGGTGATCTTGAACTCTGACCATTCTGTGGTTCTGTCATTCTGTGAAATATGTGCAATATGCAAGGAGCGCTCGTAAGCAAGGTGGGCAGCGCTGGTGTTGCAGGTGGGCTGAAGTCCAGGCATGTGCATTGCATGTGTTCTGCAAGGATCTTGAGGTATAAAAACGTGGTGGATGCACTGGAAGGTCATGCTGGAGTTAAAACCCAGCCTCTGCCTACCCCACGCTGTGTCACGCTTCTCACTGGTGTGTCCTCTGGCTCCTCCTCTACACAAGCACACACAGGTCTGAAGGTTAAGCTGACGGGTGACCTGAAGTATGATGAAGCTTGGCAGATGATTTAATCTTTGCATACTGTAACGGCCTGAAGTTGCCTACTGTTTGTCACCAGGGCTGCTGGGAGGGCTGGCCAGGCCTTCTTCAGACATGGTTGCAACAGCAGCATGAACTGTGCTGGCCGGCTTTGATCCTGAAGCTCAAGGATTGCATCCCAGCATGTTTTGGGTTTCCAGCAGACTAGGAGCAGTCTAGTCCCATGTTGATGTGCACCCCCTCACCCTGGTGTCCCTCTGTGCTGTCCTTGAAATGATCTTTCCTCAGAAAGAGAGCTGGTGCCATGCTCAGGGTGAGGTGTGGCCAAACCCAGCCTTTTCCTCTTGAGATCTTGGCACACCCTTCCCATTTACCAAAAACATTTTAGATGGTGCATGTTTCAGCCCTTGCAAGGCATTTGCTTCCCTTGGCACATGCTCTGTGTGATTGCACCAGAGGACTCCCTGGATTTACAGCATCCAGGTGAGCAGAGGCTCTGACCCACGATTTACCACGGCCCAGGGTGCTTCTTGGTCAAGCCATCCCATGGGGAGAGGTGATGGTGCTGAATTGCTTGAGCCCAATTCCGTGCTTGTTTTGCTGTAGCAGGCAAAGGTTCAGCCTGAAAACAAGGGTTGACCCTTAAAATCTGGAGTTTAACCTGAATATCCCGGTTTTGTAGTACTCCCCAGGTCACTCAGCAGTGAGTGACCCAGTATAATTAAGATGGTACGTGTGGACGATGGAGGTGAGATGGGAAAAAGGTCCATGACACTCACAGTTTGTCTCCTCCCCCCATGTAGGTGACCCATGCCCCCAGCCCCAGCAGCTGACAGCTCAACACTTGGCCAACTGCACCCCCATGACCATGCTGGACTACTTCAAAGGCAGTGGTGCAGGCTTTGGGATCATCATCGTTGTCCTCTGCTGTCTGCCATTAGGTTTGCTGCTCCATTTCTTTACTCATGTCCTCTTCCACTGGAGAAAGAGGCTGAGTGCCCAGGAACCAAGAACCTCCAAGCAGGAGTTGCTGAGTCTTGGCCACTCCTGAGTCCTTAAGGTGGCAAGGTCCTTGGGCATCAGATGGCAGTGGAGTTTTCATGGTGCAGCCCTGCATTAAATAAAACCATGTAGCATTGAGCTGGGGGTGACGGGGAACAAATAAACCCCTGTTTGCCCCAGTCGTGCTGGTGATGCTCCCAAGGAAGGAGCTTTGAGGTATCTCATGCATTCTTTCTCCCATGTGCCTCCAGTGACTCTGTTTGTTGCCTGGATTGTTGCTGTTCTCCGCAAGAAAGACTTCAAGAAGCTGCAGAAGAAGCACGGCTCCAGCGTGCGGAGGGAGGTGACCGGAGAGGCCGTACAAGGTGAGGTGGCACTGCTGGTTCTGTGACAGTATCTGGTGACACCACTGAAATCAGGGCACCCACCAAGGCAGGGTTGGGCTTGGAGCTTATTTCCAGTTGGGATGTATTTCCCCAGGAAGGTAGTCAAGCAGTGGAGCAAGGTAGCCTAGTGAGGTTGTGCAGTCTCCACCCTATCCAAGAACCACCTGGATAAAACCTTGAGCAGACTGGCCTGACCCCATAGCTGGTCCTACTTTGGGCAGGAGCCTGAGCAAGAGACCTTTCCAATCTGAGTCCCTTGCAACCCGAGTCATCCTAGGATCCCTTAATTACAACCCTTTCTAGATCACTCTACCTGAAGGAAACCTGTTTAAAGCAATTGCATCAGTAGCTCCAGGACAGGGGACTGTATCTCCTTGCTCTGGACCCTGGAAAAATACTGCCATCCTGCTCCATGGTCTGTGCTCCTCCTGTGACCATGTGCTTGAGTTTTGCATCTGGGAGTTCATCAGTTTTCCCTTAACATGTCATGCAATCAGTCCCAAGATGCATCTCGTGAAGGTGCTGGGATGAACAGGAGCACAGGAGTACTGTTCCAGCTGAGTCCTTTGCTCTCTCCCACCAGCCATGGAGTGGCATGGTCCCAAGACAGACAGCTCTCTGGTCTACATTCAGCTCCAAGCTGACAAAGTGCTCAAAGTGCTGGATGGGAGAGGCTCTGTGCTCCGGAGCATCAACCTGAAAGCCCATCAAAGGGTGGAGGTGATCCTCTCTAGCAACAAAGGGAACAAAGCTCTGCTCCTGAAGAGCCCCAAGGAGTACGACCTGGTGAGTACCAGGATGCCTGAGGTATGATAACTTCTGGATCCTTCACCACCCTCTGCCACCTCTGTACACCCTGCACCACTCAGTCCTGGACACTGGAAGCAGTGCAGGTCCCTGAAGGGTGGTTGTGGCCTCCCAAGCCATTTGTGTGGTCTTTTTTCAGGTGCTGCTTTTTAGTGAGGAGGCAGAAAGGAGCAGCTTCATTGGGAAGCTACGAGGCTACTTGCAGGAGAGCAGCCTTGATCTGCACCTGTCTGAGATGAAGGAGCAGAGCCTGATGAAACGGGCAGTCACTCAGGAGCAGAGAAAACAGATTCTGGAGACTTTTTTCAGGCACCTGTTTGCCCAGGTATGTGGAGGTGTGGCAAGCTCTGATGCATGGAGGAAGGTATTTCTGTATTGATTAAGTAACAAACGCTGCTGCTGTTGCTCACCTTAAGAGCTGGTAAGTGATGCACAAGGAAGTGCTGGTAATTTCAGAACTGAGGGACGTTTTCCCTCGCAGAAGACAAAGGGAGCTCTGGTGTGGTGATAGGAAGTGTTTCAAGTTGCAAAGAGGCTTTGGGGTGATGTAACTGAGGTCTCCGTAACGGTCAGTGGTGCAGGAGAAAGACGGGACTTCCCCATGGTGTCTGCCATGAGTCCTGTGCCAGGGCTTTTGTGCAATGGGTCAGGCAAGTGAACACCAGCCTTCTGCTCTGCCACCACTCATGGTCATCTTTCTTTTGTGGGACACAACCTGCAGGTGCTGGAAATTGACAAGTCCGATGCTGGCGAGCTCAACTTTGAATCTTCACAGAAGGCAAAGGAGTCTCTGACGTGTGAGCTGAGCAGGGCTGAGTTTGCCGAGGCCCTGGGGCTCAAAGCCCACTCCATGTTCGTGGACTCCATGTTCTCCCTGGCTGACAAAGATGGCAATGGCTACATCTCCTTCCGGGAGTTCCTGGATATCTTGGTGGTCTTCATGAAAGGTGGGAGCTGGAGCTGGTTAGTGTCTGCCTCTCTTGCCCTCAGTCCTGTTTCTCGGCTCTGGCAAAGCTACCAGCAGGGTGAAGAACAAAACCTGTTCCAGCAGGTTAATCTGTAGACACTTCTACAGATTAAAATTCCTTTCACTCAGGGCAGCTTCAACTTGAGTTATGGGACAGCAATGACTTAACTGTATTTTCTGTAAGACTGTCCATGATGGAGTTATCTCAGAGCAGTGATTTGCTGATCTGTTGCTGCCATGGACAAGTCTGCCCCACCTCCTGAGCGGACCATGCATCCTTTCCTCACCAGAGGATAACAGCCATATCAGATATCATATCTGGCTCCCCCTAAATGACACCTGGAAAGGTAGATTCATAGATGGAGCTGGTGAATGCCAGATCCAGTCAAAGCAGCTCCCAGAGAAACTGCTGCTGTGCAAAAGCACATTTTGGGTTTGCAAAAAAACGCACAAGAAAGAACACGTATCTACCTGGTATTTCATTTTGCACTTGAGAAAGTCAAGTGGGAGGGCTCCTGCTGCTATTCACTGCTTAAGCTGGGGTCAGCAGAGTGCTCTCAATCTCTTCAGAGCTGGGTGAGACCTCACTACTGCAGCTCCAAACGCTCGAAAACAATGTTTAAAAGCATTTTTGCCAATGAAAATAGGATCTTGTTCTTAGTTTGCATCTCTCCCTCCCTTCTAGGGTCCCCAGAGGAGAAGTCCAAGGTGATGTTCAGGATGTATGACATTGATGAGAATGGGTTCCTCTCCAAGGATGAGTTTCTGAGGATGCTCAGGTACTTCTCCTCAACTCTGCAGGTGTTTACACAATGCCTGTAAACACAGATGTCTTCAAAAGCAGCTCCCACTTTCTCTGCTTCACTCCCCAAGGGTGCTACATGAGAGCCCATGGGCTCAACACTCACTATCAAGAGTCTGTTTCTCCTGTGAATTTGGTCTGAGGCTCAAGCTGTGGTCTCTAAAGTTCCCATCTCCCCTCCTTGCTCCAGGTCCTTCATTGAGATCTCCAACAACTGTTTGTCAAGAGAACAGGCAGAGCAGGTGACCGAGTCCATGTTTCGGGCCTCGGGGTTTCAGGACAGGGATGAGCTGACATGGGAAGATTTCCATTACATGCTGCGGGACCACGACAGCGAACTTCGTCTCACCCAGCTCTGCATCAAAGGTCGGTGGGCAGGAGCACTGGGTCACCACAGGCAGGAGATGAGGAGACATGCAGCATCCAATGTGTAGATCCCAAATCTTGTCCCATCACTCTCGCCAACCCAGCTCCAGAGATGGGGCGTAAGCTGTGTGACATCTTTGGGTCAACTCAGAGCCTCTCCCCATCCCACCCCTGCCTGGAGGAGACACCTAAACCTTGTCCACTGCATCTCACACACTCTAAACAGCTGCTTGTCTTTTTGGTTCCTGAAAGGTGTCCCTGAGGTCCTCAAGCAAAACCTGCACAACCGTGTCTCCTTCATAAAAAAGGAGCCGACAGGGTAAGTTCTCCTCCTTGATCTTGCTGCTGCTGCTATTTCTTCTTCTCCTCTTGCCCTGATGCACATCCATCCTTGGTCTCAGCCTCTCCAATAAATGCTCCCACTGGGTGTTCTCATGCCCAATGCTGGGGAAGGGGTATGGCTGTGTTGGGACATGACCATGAGCAAGCCAGACACTGGTGGGGCTGCTGCCCACCCCTGGCACCCAGGCAGGGAGAGGGGAGGACCTGCGTCCTGCAGAGCCCTCACTGCCTCTGCTACATGGGGATGGGAGTCCTACCTTACTTTTCAGAGGGGTTGGTTATCTTGGAGTGAATCCAGCCCATGTACCATGCGATTAAAGTTAACGCAAGCAGACGTGTATAAAAGAGCTGGCCACCTCAGATGACCTTGAGATGGAAAGTGGGAAAATTTTGGCAAGCCCTTCCTGCACTAGACACATCTCTCTTTCCAACAGAACCATTTCAAATGAGGAAAATGACCCAAATCTGGACACCAGGAACCAGTATGTGGAGCGAGAAGGGCAAGAGCTGAGGAAGAGGCCAGGCAGAAAGTGAGTATGCCCTCTCCTCGCAGGGTACCCTCCTCGGACACAGGTTTGCTGTTTCTCATGTCTCGGTGTCAGAGCAGGCAGTCCTCTGGTCAAATGGCACTGCTGCAAGGAGCCAGCACACCTGTGATGGTGGTGCAACATAGGGAGGGGATGCAAGACCATCCCTGCAGGAGATGCCCCAGCCCCTCAGGCACCTCATGCTGGCCAAGGAGTTGGGGGAACAACTCCATCTCGGTGGGGATGGTGCCGTAGCTGGGTCTGGTTGACGTGTCTCTATTGGTAACAAATGAAATGGCCAACTCCAGAGCTTGGGATGGTGGGTTTTGGAGTGCATGCCTTACCTGCAGAGAGAGGCTTTGCCTGGCAGGTCCTGTCTGTGCTCCTCTGCCCCTTGGGATGCTGCTGATTGACCTATGAGTTGCCTGCAAGAGCTGCAGAGAGACTCCAGTCCTTGCTGCTGTAGGAGCCCGAAATATTTCTACAAGGAAGAAGTTGAAAGCCATTGTTTTTCCTGACTTAGTTTTCTGTAATAGCTCCAAGGACTTTCCCCTACCATGGGATCAGTTTGGAGGGCTGAATATTGCTATAAAAATTACGGATTACAGTTGATATCTATGGTTTATGAGTCACTATCTAAACGCTTGTTGCGGGCTTTCAGCAGCGGGGTGATCTGTGATGAAGGGCTGACACTGTGCTCTGCAAGTCACTGCTGTTACTGGTGTGCAGGTGTGGCCACGTCTGCACAGGGAAGACAACCCAGGTCTCAGTGGCATGGCCCTGACCCAAACCTTGTGGGCTAGACATTGAAGTGACACTTTCCTCCCTTTCCTGGGAGCCTGCGGGAGAGATGGGGAGGGACTCTGTGTCAGGGAGTGGAGCAATTGATCAAAGGGTAATGGTTTTAAATTGGAAGAGGGGAGATTTAGATTAGATATTAGGAAGGAATTACTGTAAGGGTGGTGAGGAACTGGAACAGGTTGCCCAGGGAAGCTGTGGCTGCCCCATCCCTGGAGGGGTTCAAGGCCAGGCTGGATGGGGCTTGGAGCAACCTGGTGTGGTGGGAGGTGTCCCTGCCCATGGCAGGGGGTTGGAACTGGATGATCTTGAAGGTCCCTTCCAGCTCTGATCATTCTATGATTCTATGACACCAACACTTCTGCATTTGCCAGGGTGAACCAGTACCAGCTGCATTTATACACTGAAGCCCAGCGGAAGAAGTATGAGCGAAACAAAGTTCAGCAGAAGATCCAGGAGTTCAAGCGCTTTGTGGAGAATTACCGGCGCCATATTGTCTGCGTGGCCCTCTTCTCTGCCATCACCGCCGGCCTCTTCGTGGAGAGAGCTTACTGTGAGTGCCCATCCAGCCCTGCTGCCCCAGATGTGGAGCAGGGGACGTGGTGTCAGCTCCTCAGAGTTGCTGGTTGCATGGGGTGGGAAAGGTCCTGGCACAACTTTGGGCAACAGTGTCGGTCCTCTCCTGAAACAGCCAAAGGGTTACTGAGGTTGGATAGGACCTCTGGAAGGGTCTGGTCCAACGCCTTGCTCGGAGCAAGGCCAATTTTGAAGCCGAATCAGGCTGCTGAAGGCCTTGTCTAGAGAAGGTTTGAAGAGCTCCGAGGCTGGAGATCCTGCCACCTTGTCGGGCCTGTGTTAGTTTTTGACCATCTTCCCTGTGAAGAGTTTTCATTTTATATTGAGTCAAACCTGAATTTCATTCAGTGGAGCTCATGCTCTTGCCTCTCATCTTTTCACTGAGTATCTGTGAGAGAGATTTTTGGCTTTCTCCCCTCTGTAGCACCCATGAAGTGGCTGCAGACAGCCACGAGGTCTTCCCTGACCCATCTCCTCCACTCTGAACAAGCCCATTTCCCTCAGCCTTTCCCCCTACATGACATCCCACAGCTCCCATCCCTTCTGGTGGCCTCTGCTGTTGCCGCTTCTCATGTCGGGATGCCCAACTGAGGACCCGCTACCAAGGTTTCACAGAATCTGGCAGAGGAGGGCAATGCCCACCCGTGTCCTCCAAGGAGACCCTGTCACCCAGCAGCTCTGGGGGGGTCTGACACAGAGAATGGTCCCTCTGTCCCCACACAGTCCCATCCCTTTTCTTGGTGGAGCCATGCAGGTGGCTGTCCCCTGGTCATGGCCCTCAGTGCAACGCACATTGATGCCCGTTCTGCTCTTTCTTTCTCTCCCCAGACTATGCCTTTGCATCCCCCAGCACTGGAATCGCCCAGACCACCTTTGTGGGGATCGTCATCTCCCGGGGATCAGCTGCCTGCATCTCCTTCATGTACTCCTACATCCTGCTCACCATGTGCCGCAACCTCATCACCGTCCTGCGGGAGACCTTCCTCAATCACTACATCCCCTTCGACGCCGCCGTGGACTTCCACCGCTGGGTTGCCATGGCAGCCCTGATCTTCTCAGGTAGGTGGGCTTCTTGGGGACATGCCACCACGAGCTAAAGCAGAAGGACCAGCTCATCATGGTACAGCAGGACTGGGCAGAAGTTTCAAAATCCATAAGGAGCCTGGAGAGATGATAGATGCTTTGCACCAGAGAAGAGGAGGAATTGGCAGGTCCCTGGGCACATCAGCAGGGTCTGCCACATCTCCATCCACAGCAGCAGTGATGCTTTTCTCTCCTGGTTTCTCTCTCCTACAGTCCTCCACAGTGCAGGTCACGTAGTGAATGTCTACATCTTCTCAGTCATGCCTCTCAGCGTGTTGTCCTGCCTCTTTTCCAGTGTCTTTATGGATGACGGGTAGGTGAAATTCAAAGCACAGTCCTGGGAACGGACAGGAATGAAAGTGGAAACCAGGAGCTTGCTCTGTCCGTTCCACGGTGCAATCTCTTGTCCCTTTCCAGGTCACAGCTCCCCCAGAAGTATTACTGGTGGTTCTTCCAGACTATTCCAGGTGAGACCACCTGGCAGGCAGACACCTGCATGCCTGTATCCAGGATGGCCAACCCTCTGCCCAGCCCAGGTGAAGCCCCTGTGGGGCTGCCCTGTTCCCCATCCCTAGGATCTCCCAATCCCTCCTCTCACAGGCATGACAGGAGTGCTGCTGCTCGTGATCCTGGCTGTGATGTACGTGTTCGCCACCCACCACTTCAGACGTGTCAGCTTCCAGGGCTTCTGGATCACCCACCATCTCTACGTGCTCCTCTATGTCCTGGTAAAGCATTTGGGCTGGGAAGGTGGGGTGGTGCTGATGCATCACAAGCCTGTGGTGAAACAGCTGTTGGAGGTCCCAAGGGAGCGGGTGGTTGTAATCTTGGCTCCCTGCTGCTGTTGAGCTGCCACCAAATGAGACATGGGACCATGGCTTGTTGTGCCAAGCACGGTGCTGAGGAGGTCTCCTCCCTGTCCAGGTCATCATCCACGGCAGCTACGCGCTGGTCCAGCAGCCCCGCTTCCACATCTACTTCATCATCCCAGCTCTCATCTACAGCGCGGACAAGCTGCTCAGCCTGAGCAGGAAGAAGGTGGAGATCAGCGTGGTGAAAGCTGAGCTCCTGCCCTCAGGTAGTGTGTCCTCCCCAGCCGTGCACCCAGGGCTGCAGAGATGGAAAGAACATACCTTCCAGCCCTGCCAGCACTCAGATGGCAGCAGTTCCCAGCCCAGGTGGCACATAAGTGACTCTGGTCCCAGGAAATGTCCCACTGGCTGTCATACGTGCTGATGGCTTAGGCTGGCACCTCCAAGAGCTAGCTGAATGCTTTACACCATATTGCATCCCTGCATGGCAAGGGTCTCCTGTGCCACCTTCCCCGCACCAAAGGTAGGGAAACTGAGGCACGGAGCTCAGGCTATCACACCCTGGGATCAGTTACTTACCCAAGAAGCAGCACTTGGCCCTTGGGCTCTTCAGCATCCTGAGCCCAGCATCTGCCTCCATGGCTTGTCCCTTCCCACCCACCCTGCATCAGCTCTAATGCTCTGTCTGTCCTTGAGCCCACTCATCTCCCCCAGCCTTTCCTCTCCAACGCTCAAGGTCTCCACCTTAGTGAATCCCCCATCCTTGTCCTCTCCTAGGTGTCACCCACCTCCGGTTCCAGCGGCCGCAGGACTTTGACTACAAGTCTGGGCAGTGGGTGCGCATCGCCTGTGTGGCCCTGGGCACCACCGAGTACCACCCCTTCACCCTGACCTCTGCGCCACACGAGGACACGCTGAGCCTCCACATCCGGGCCGTGGGACCCTGGACCACCCGCCTGCGGGAGCTCTACTCCCCTGAGAGCCTGGCCCTCATGGGCAAGCTGCCCAAGGTGAGCCCTGTGATGCTTCTCCGGCAACAGGGAAAGGATGTCTAAGCCCAAGACAACCTCAGCGATGGGTTGTGCCCAGCCCAAGGCAATTGTCCAGCCTTGAAGGTGGCCAAGACCTGGGCAAGTGGAGGAGGGAGATGCTCTGCTGACACCTGGTTCCCTTCCAGCTCTATCTGGACGGGCCCTTTGGGGAGGGCCACCAGGAATGGAATAAGTTCGAGGTGTCCGTGCTGGTGGGAGGAGGCATCGGGGTGACGCCCTTCGCATCCATCCTCAAGGACCTGGTCTTCAAGTCATCCATCAACTCCAAGCTGCTGTGTAAGAAGGTAAGTGGAAGCATCTGGAGGACAGGAGCCCTCTTGAGGCTGGTGGCCTCTTCAGGGGCAAAATGCCCCATTATCCAGCTGGTGAGAAGCCCCGTGGATGTTTGTGGGGTACCAGCCCCTTGTTGAGCCNGTGGTGGACAGGAGCCCTCCTGCGATGCTTCCTGCTGCTGGTGGCCTCTTCAGGGGGAAAATCCCCCATTATCCAGCTGGTAAGAAGCCCCATGGGCATTTGTGGGGTACCAGCCCCTTGTTGAGCCTTGTCCCTGTGTGCCACAGATCTACTTCATCTGGGTGACACGCACCCAGCGGCAGTTTGAATGGCTGGCAGACATCATTCGGGAGGTGGAGGAGACAGACAGGAACGACCTGGTCTCCGTGCACATCTACATCACGCAGCTGGCTGAGAAGTTTGACCTGCGCACCACCATGCTGGTGAGCCTGGCCACCCACCAGGGAACACAGAAAGGACATGGAACTGTTGGAACAGGTCCAGCGCAGGGCCACCAAGAT
>VXBW01003979.1:216656-240922 GCA_013400375.1 Thinocorus orbignyianus
TGATAAGATGCCATGCCATGGTGGGACCATGCTGGGCCATCTAACACGTGCTGGTCTCTCTTGCAGTACATCTGCGAGCGGCACTTCCAGAAGGTGCTGAACAAGAGCCTGTTCACGGGGCTGCGCTCCATCACCCACTTCGGGCGCCCTCCCTTCGTCCCCTTCTTCAGCTCTCTGCAGGAGGTGCACCCTGAGGTCAGTGCTTGGCTGGGGACGGGAGACAGGCACCCAACCCTGTCCCCAGAGTCTTGGAGACCTTGGTGACATCTGCACCAAGGGGAGGGCAGAGGGGGACATGAACCCCACTTTCCCTCTGGAGCCCAGATGGGTGTCACCAATGCCCCAAAACCAGCCGGATCCCCCCTCGCCCCACCATGGTGAGACCCTGGCAAAAACCCTGGGGGATCCTGTCCTTCCTTGGTGGCCCCAGTGGGTCCAAAGGGAGGTGAGAACTTCCCCAAAAGCCTCCTCAGGCTGGGACAGACTGCTCGGCTGCCTGAGGGCAAGGGGCCAAGAGGGGGCTGGGGTGACAGAAGAGCTGTGGTGCTGGGTTCAACCCCTTTGTCTCGCTCCTTCCCCAGGTGCAGAAGATCGGGGTATTCAGCTGTGGACCCCCAGGGATGACAAAGAACGTGGAAAAGGCCTGTCGGCAGCTGAACAAGAAGGACCAGACCTACTTTGCACATCACTACGAGAACTTCTGACCCTGCCCCAGGCCCTTTCACCCCCAGGCTGCAGTCTCCATTGCTTTGGGTGGTCATGGCCCCTGGGCTCCCACCCACCACCACCCCCAGCAGAAAGCCACCTGTGGCCAAGAGCATGGATGCTGAGACCAGCACATGGTGCACTCATAAAACGTTGTTATCACAGCCCTGGTGTGAGCCCTGGGCACCCTGCTGCCCTCCATGCAGACCTACAGCATCAGGCTGGAGTGTCCCCACCCAGGACACCCAGCCTTCAGCTCAAACTGGACTCCACCACCTTAAACCCCGCAAGACAGAGCCCTGTCTGCTGCTGGGTCACAGAAGAGCTTTGGAGAACTGTTCAGTGCTTCTGCACAGCCTCAACTCGCTGCACTTTCTGCCCCAGGACCCAGGCAGGATGCAGATGGGGTGAGGAGCCAGACCCCTCCACCACCCCTCTCCTCCAACCATGCACTCTGTGCTGCTTGGAGCCTTCCCTGGGTTTCCATAGGGCCTTAGGTCTCGTTTGTGCTGGCTTCTTTCAGCAGTATCATCCTCCTTTGATCAGGGATCGTTTGCGCTTGTTTAACGCCTGGCTTTGCATCACAGGCTCTGATTGAGCTTTAATAAAGCCAACTAAAGTTCTGAATCATTTTCTCGCCTCCTGTTGTTGGGTCTTGGGCACCTGGAGACTTCCCAACGGGAAACAGTTATAGAATGGTTCAGGTTGGAAAAGACCTTAAAGACCAGCCAGTCCCACCCCCATCCAGCCTGGCCTTGAACCCCTCCAGGGATGGGGCAGCCACAGCTTCTCTGGGCAACCTGTTCCAGTGCCTCACCACCCTCACAGCAAAGAATTTCTTCCTAAGATCTCATCTCAGTCTCCCCTGTTCCAGTTTAAAACCAGTCCTCCTTGTCCTACATCTCCCCTCCCTGGTCAAGAGTCCCTCCCCAGCTTTCCTGGAGCCCCTTTAAGGACTGGAAGGGGCTCTAATATGTCCCTGGAGCCTTTTCTTCTCCAGGCTGAATACTCCCCATACCTGTTCTCACAGCAGAGGGCCTCCAGCTCCCTGATTGTCTTCATGGTCTTCTCTGGCCCCACTCCAACAGCTCCACATCCTTCTGCTCTTGGTAGCTCCAGAGCTGGAGGCAGTACTCCAGGTGGAACTGGATTTGCAAGCACCATTCATTGAAGGCTTCATGGTCCTGCCCCCACTAAGCTTTCCTGCAGCCCAGTGACACCCCAGAGCACGATCCCCAGGACCCAAAGTCACAGACCCCTTCAGACCCAAGGCTGTAGTGGACACAGACACAGCAGGTAGGTACCATTTATTGAGGAAAGTTCAGTACCGGCCCAAGACTGATCTCTCAGTACTAAAATTAACACAACTGCAATCAAAGATAAGATTATCTGCCACCTACGGCCTCGTTAGTACCTCGTTCATGGCTCACAAACTCAGCAGGAAGACCTGAGATCCTCAAGAAGTTATGACTCATTCCCAGTGGTAAAACCTTTGAGTGATGCTGTCCCTTTCCTTCTCACCTGTGCACCCCTCCATGCTAAAAGCAAGCTGTACCCCCCAACAACAGCCCCTCTTGGGGTTCTCTGCGGTCCCAGCCAGGGACAGGGCAGTTTCCCCTCAAACACACCACAAACCTGCTCTGCAGTGGTTCTTCTGCCCCACGGGGAGCTGCTGAGGTGGAATGACACAGCAGACATGGTCCCAGCTGGCCTCCAGACCAGCTTCTTCATAAAAACCCTGGGCTCTGAGCTTTGGGCCCACAGTCTGCTGCTTGCAAAGAGCATGGAATGACGTGGATGTGTCCCCGTAGAGGTGGGCTCACCAGGATTTGTTCCACCAGCTATCACAGTCCCTGAGTGTCCCCAAGAAGGTGCAACTGGAAGGCAGAGCATTCAAGGCAGGGCCATCCCACACCTGGGAATTGCCAGGCAGGAACTGCTGGGGCAAGGACAGCCCCAAGGGCAGTGCTGGGGTGGGCAGAGGGAACACGAACATCTCCATCCTCACTTCACCCATGGGGCTGGTGACACCCTCACCCAAGCATGTTCGTGGGGGACAAACCCCTTGGCCACGCAGGGAGCTCTGCCCAATCCACACAGAGACCCAGGATCTTCTGCAGGTGGGGTCTGGCGGAGAAGAGCCAACCGCGTGAACCATCGCAGCTTAGACCAAAAAGCAATCAGTTCTGATTCAAACTATTCCCTAATTGCTCTCCATCTGCAGTTACCTGTTAGAACTCGTAAGGGTGTACCCCTCAGTGCCATTCATCCTCATTAACAGTTGATTTTCCAGCTCTATTACAAAGCAGCACCCACCTAAGGTGCGACAGCCAGGCATCAGCCTCCCGCGGCCTCATGCTTCACATCTCAGGCAGGTGCTGTGACAGGGGTGAGGGCCGGGGCACGGTGGCATCTCAGGGGTTTTGGTCACTGGGGTCACACTTCAGCATCACTTTGACCCCCTCGCCCCTCTTGGTGGTCTCAAACGCCTCCAGAGCCTTTTCCAGGGGGAAGCGGTGGGTAACCAAGGGTTTGACGTTGATCCGCTTGGATGCCAGCAGAGCAATTGCCACAGGCCACCTGCGAGGCAAACAGAGAGAAGGAGATGAGAGCAGCCACCAGTTTGGAGCTCCCACCTGGTTTCATCACAATAAATTCCTTAGCCCAGGCAACCACAGGGAGTTTTCTCCACAAAACTTCTCTTTCAGAGAAGGAACCTCAGGCACCAGGCATGGGAGGTGGGACAATCCAACTGCTTCGGGCTGTTGAGCACCAAGAAGTCTGCTACAGACAGACAGTTGGCTGAGTAAGTGACAATCACAGGGAACACCTGTACTTCTAAAACACTGAATCACAGAATGATATGAGGTTGGAAGGCACCTCTGGAGATCATCTAGTCACGCAGCCAGCAGAGCCCATACAGCAATCCGTAAAAACATAAAGCCACACTTTGTGGCTGTGAGGGACTGCCTGGGGCACGGCAGAGAAGGCAGGGGTGACACAGGATGCTGTCAGGAGCCCCTAAGTGTGAAACACGCAATAAACAAGGCTTAAAAAGCAATCTCTCACAAATCTCTGAAGGATTTCAGTATCTAAGCCTCATTCTGAAAAACAACTGGCATTTAGGAGTGTGAGAACTCCTTTTGGATTTCAATGGGAGAGATGGAAACCCAAGAGCCTGATGCTCCACTGGAATTTCTCTTTTTTGCAGCTCATCCCATTTCTCTCCTGTCACAAAATCACAGTATGATATGGGATCTGAAGGGACCTCTGGAGATCATCTAGTCCAAACCCCTGCCAAAGCACATCCTCCTAGAGCAGGTTGCCCAGGAACATGTCGAGGTGGGTTTTGAATGTCTCCAGAGATGGAGACTCCACCACCTCTCTGGGCAGCCTGTTTCNGAGGATGACCCCCTTCAACCTGCTGGTCACACTCTTCCTGATGCACCCCAGGAGAGGCCAGCTGAGCTTCTCCTGCTTCTGGGGCAAGGCCAGCTTTCACTCAAAGACCTGCCTGTTCACGAGCCACACAGTTCAGCTCTCTATAAGTGAACACACCTTCAGATTGGCTCCAGATGAATGATGAAAACTAAACAAGGCTCTTGCTCATCCAGGAACCAAAGGCATAAAACGCAGGACACATCAGCCATCAGTCAGACCACCTACACTGCAGCACTGCCACGTCAGAGTGACAAGAGGTTTAACCAACTGTAAGGCAAAACCAGCCTTTTCCTTGTCCTCTCTCCTTGTGGAAAGCAAGAATTTCTTAAGCATAGACTTGGAGAATAAAAATCAGCCCAGGAGGAGACTCACGTGTTGCAGTAGCGGAAAATCCCCCGGATATCCACCTCCCGCACGGCGGCGTTGACAATGGGCACAGTCACCATCTCAGGCCCCAGCCCCACCAGCACCAAGGTCCCACCAGAGCGAGTGGCCTGGAGAACAAACACAGAGATATGTTGCATTTGGCAAAATACAGTCAGCAGAGCCCGTGCAGCAATCCGTAAAAACATAAAGCCACACTTTGTGGCTGTGAGGGACTGCCTGGGGCACGGCAGAGAAGGCAGGGGTGACACAGGATGCTGTCAGGAGCCCCTAAGTGTGAAACACGCAATAAACAAGGCTTAAAAAGCAATCTCTCACAAATCTCTGAAGGATTTTGGTATCTAAGCCTCATTCTGAAAAACAACTGGCATTTAGGAGTGTGAGAACTCCTTTTGGATTTCAATGGGAGAGATGGAAACCTGAGAGCCTGATGCTCCATTGGAATTTCTCTTTTCTGCAGCTCGTCCCACTTCTTTCCTGCCACAGAACCACAGGATGATACAGGGTTGGAAGGGACCTCTGGAGATCATCTAGTCCCCCAGGTTCCTCTCTGCCCAGCTCTACCAACTGTCCTTTCATTGTGAAACTCAGCATGACCTTCTCTGCATCCTCCAATTAGGAAGTCCATGGCTGCAAAACATCCCCTCCTTAACTGCTTTCTTCTCTTGCTGCAATTAATTTTCTTAATTATTCTCCTTGTTTGGAGGTAACTTCACCTTAATGGACGATGCTGTCCTGCTTGTACCAGCTCCCTGACACTGCTGCAGAGCCACGCTTGGGTTTTGGGTCTTATTGTAGTCTCTTTGATAAGTGATAAAGCATCTGAGCACCAAATCAGACAGTTATCCCCCTGTTGTCTGCAAAGACTCTTTAATTATTTTAGTTTGCTGTCTAACAAGCACCTTCTCAGCCCCCACACCAATCCCACTGGAATTACTGTCACTCCCTGCAGCATCCCATGCAAAGAAAAGCCAGTGCCATCCCTGTTTTACCCTGGGGACAAGTGGTACTCACATAGATGCCAGCCTGGATGCAGGCCTGCACTCCCGTACACTCCACCGTTATCTCGGGCATGCAGCCAAGCAGTTTCTCCACCTTGGAGGCCACCTCCTGCGGGGTCTCATCCTTCACCTGAATGGTGAAATCTGCCCCCACCTCCTTGGCTTTTTGCAGGCGAGAGGCTGATAAATCTGGGGAAAGACAAAAGGCATCAAGAATTGCAGCGTCACATGAAGCAGGAGGAGAGAGAGAACCCGAGCCTGCAATCTGCTTCCTGATGAGAAGAGCCACCACGCTCAGTGACCAGCTGTCAGCTCTCCCAGGGGAAAATACGGTAGGATATAGAATCATGGAATGGTTAGAGTTGGAAGGGACCTTAAAGATCATCGAGTTCCAGCCCACCTGCCATGGACAGGGACACCTCCCTCCAGACCAGGTTGCTCAAAGCCCCATCCAGCCTGGCCTTGAGCATTTCCAGGGATGGGGCAGGTGGGACAAGGATGGGAAACTGCAGTAGCTTCTCAAGAATTTATGTAGATCATCCAGACCAAAGGGCTTCCCCACCCTTGACACAAGCAAGTCACCATCAAGGAGCCCTGATGGAAGCAGACACATCTGGGATCTGAACATGCACTCCTGGGACAGCACACAACCAGGAGAGAAAAGGGTCTGTGATCCCTCCCTCAAATCCAGGGAGCCTTCAGTGAGGAGGAAAGGTGGAGACCTGCTCCCTTTTCTGGGCAGGCAGAAAAGAATAAGCCATGAGGACAACTTAAGAGATGCCAAAGACTTTCCAGCCATGGAAGATGGTGTGTTTTAAAGATGCTGAAGCAAAACTCACAGCTGAAAGCCACACCATGCAAAGAAACCACGGCAGGAACAGCCATGGCCAAGCACCGGTGGAACTTCAGTGCAGGGAAAAGCAAAAGGCAGGAGGGGGGCAGAGCTGAGAGGGCAGTGCTGAGCTACAGTGCCCTGTTTGAGCAGCCAGCTTGTGTCTCACCAAAGCTGCCACTGTCTAAGACCGCTCTGCCCAGCGTCTCTGGCAATGACTCTTTCACAAAGCAGCTTCACCAACTCATCCACAAGAAAAATGTTATACACACACTCAGCAAGTTCAGCTCGGGAGGAGTCTACGAGGCAAAAAGCCACCCATGGCTTTTGCATCCTCCCTCTCCAGCTCTCAAGATCATTCGCTGTTGCTCACACCCTCAAAGACACCTCGCAAAGGGCACTAAAGCAGAGACTTTGGCTCTGACCTTGCTCCTTAATGACCTGGCCATGGACAGCACAGCACTGAGAAGCCCTTCTGACAGGAGACATCAGGCTCAGAGGATCATTAACATGGCCATTTCAATTCTAGAGGTACCAGATGAGAGCAGGTCACAAGCTCTCTGAGGGCTTCCTCAACGAACCACCAGCAGATGCCTCAGCCATTAGTTGTCAACACTAAGTGCACTCCTGCTGTTGCAGACCTCTCCCATCCTTTTACCCTCCTTCTAACAGCACTGGAGGGTGCTGAGATCTCTCATGAAGTTTCTGTCACGGACAAACAAGCAGACAAAACCATTAAAAAAACAGAAGGGAGTGGATCTGGTAGCATGGTGGACCTCAGATAGTCCACTAACACAGAGAACCAAAGCTGGTGATGATAAGTGTCTGCAAGGGCATGGCTGTACCCTGGTACTCTGTTGAGAAGGATCCTGACAGCACAACCAGAATCTTTTCAGAGACTCATAGAATGGTTAAAGTTGGAAAGGACCTTAAAGATCCTCTAGTTCCAACTCCCTGCCACGGGCAGGGACACCTCCCACTAGACCAGGTTGCTCCAAGCCCCATCCACCCTGGCCTTTTGAAGATCCACAAAACGTTCTGCACATCGTAGAGAGCTGCCCTTGCAGGCAGCCACACTGTTTGTCTCCTTTACCATGTCCCACAGAAGGAAGCCACCCATCGCTCTCCAGATACCACTGGTGATCAGGACATCTTCTGGAGATAAGGAGGTGGACAGCAGACAAGAAGAGTGGCATTTCCCAGGCAAAACCAACCTCTTTGACTTGCACTACAGGGGCCTGTGTGATGGCACTGGAAAAGATGTCCGGATCAAAGGTGGAAACAGATCCCTAACAGCTAGACCCAAAATTGATGGGGAATCATAGAATGGTTAGAGTTGGAAGGGACCTTAAAGATCATCCAGTTCCAACCCCCCTGCCATGGGCAGGGACACCTCTCCCTAGAGCAGGTTGCTCCAAGCCCCATCCAACCTGGCCTTAAACACTTCCAGGGATGGGGCATCAACAACATCCCTGGGCAACCTGTTCCAGTGCCTCACCACCCTCACAGCAAAGAACTTCTTCCTAAGATCTAAGCAACATCCTAGGCTTGAAGACTTGGAAAATGATGCCTTTGCTAGGGGCACTCTCCTCTCCAGGATGCACAGCGCAGCCACCCACCCCAAAAAGGAAAATATCCTTCTCCCCAGGGCACAGTCTTCAGAGAAGTCAGAGATGAAGGTGGGAGGAAAACATTAAGGGAAAAAGAAGGACAAGGTCACTACTCCCACATGAGCAGGTCCGACTCAGCCATGGTGCTGGGAGGACCTACCCTGCCCATCACAGAGAGTGTGACAACACTGATGGCCAGGGCAGGTGATGGCCATGCCCACACTGTGGCCACAGAAGCACTCGTGGTGCCAGGGGTGGGCACACCCACCAAGATAAGCACCCAGGAGACCTGTGGAGGGAGTTTCAAGAAGGGATAACAAAGGGTAATAAAATGCAGACAAAGGAGGAAAAGCCAAGGCTGGAAAGTCAGAGCAGCATCACCCTGGAAGGCTCAAGGCCGGGCTCTCATTCCTGGGGCTGCAGGAAGCATTAGTCATGTCTGTCCCTCCCAGGCTGAGTACTGGACCTCAGGACATGTGTAGAGTCATGACCCTCTGCCAGTCGAGCTGCACCCACAGACCTCTTGCACACTTTTGAGGCACACAAAGTGCTAAGAACCTACTTCTGCCTGGCACAGCTGGTGTCCCCTAGATCTCAAAGTACAGCCAAGAGACCACAGGGGCTTAAAAGAGGTCCCAGCAATGGACCAAACTCCCCATGAAGTTTCATCTCAAAACACCAGCTTGCAGCAGACACAGCTGGATTCAACCATTTAAAGAATCTGCCCGGTCACTGATTTATTTCACACCACCTCTTTGGCAGAAATTCATCCAGAGGCAGAGTCCTGGAGCAACAGGCCCTGCCAGGCAGTGCCTTTCAAAGATCCCACAAAAGTCATTCTTGGGCAGCAAAACCACCCCACAGTTTTCCTGTGGTTGGTCTCTGTTTTGCTGACTTGCTCTGGAAGGAAGTCCTGGTGTCAGAGAGGAATCCAGGATCCAGCAGCAACACTGTCAGACCTGGGCATGGCTGTGGTGACACCTCAGTTCACCTGGCCTAAGTGAATCACCACGAAGAACCTACTGAAGCTGGCAGATCTACAGGTCACCATATGGTTAAGAGGTTTGTGAGTCTTGAGAATAACCAAGTTGTTCAGATTTTAAACCTTACTGTGGCTGGACATCACACAATTCTTGGGAAACTCATCAATCAAAGGGTTGCATTTCATCTCTAGTTTGTTTTCACTTCCTGGCAGCTGGAACCAATTAAATTTTTGGCTGCAGGACTAAGAGTAGCTCATTCTTGTTATCTCTGCTCCCAGGGAAGTTATCAAATTACACTTAAGCTGCTCCTGGTGGTTTAGGAGCCAACTTAACATGCAAATATTCTTGAAGCTCTCACACTTTCTCTGTTGATCTTCTTTCACAAAGGAGCTGAACTCTGTCCAATTTTTCCTCTTCCCTGACCTTGACTTCCAGAGTTTCTGGAGGCACTGGCACCCAGGACTTCAGATTTAGATAGCACCAGGGGAACATTTTCCCTTAAGTCAGAATTACTAAGTGTACTTTTAGTGACAGATTAAGTAAGGCAGGACAGCCTAACATCACCAGATGAAAACCCGAAGTGTTGCTTTCACTTGCTGGGGAATAAGGCTACTCTTCTACGTGCCTCTAAGAGAAAAGCAACTTTCCAGAGCAACAGCAAGGTCCACAGCAAGGCAGAAGGTCAGGAGAAGGTTGCCCATAAATATCTATCAATCACACCCACTCAGCAACCAAACAGAGAAAGCCACAGACTTTAGGGAAGAGAAGATGAGGACACACAAGGCAAATGGATCTCCTGCACCCAACAGGCCATTAAAACTTGATTCTGAAAAGGAAGAACACCAGCCTGCCAAGAATAAAGTACTTCAAGGAGAAGAGCAAAGGTTATCAGGAATGTTAATACCTTTTATCAGGCAAGTTGCCTTATTCGGGGGGAGAGGCATGCTTTGGCACACACAAGCCTTTGGAAGGGCAGGGCTGAGCGTTAGTCTCTAGCTACAGTGCCAGCTGCTCTCCAGGACTCCCAGAAAAGGGACCCAACCCCTTGGCAGAGACATAACTTCCCAAAATACACTGACTCCAGGCGTGCCAGACACTCACCACAGAAGTTGTAAGAGGTGAGTTTTCCCCAAGACAGGAAAAGGCTCTTCCAGCTATTTTTATATTTATGTGTGGTTTGTCAAACACAAACATTTAAAGCCTTAAATGCTGTTGCAGACAAAGCTCTTCACAGACAAACACGTCATCAAAACTCCAGGCAGTGAATTCAAAGAGTCTGGTAGCAAAGCACAAGAGAGCTTTTGTGGGCAGACAGTCACCTTGCAGGTGTCAGCTCCTAAAGCCCACACAAAAAGCAGTTCCTTGAGAAGGGCTGCAAAATCCCCAGCGGCAACGAGCCAAACTAAACCCATTGCTCAGCTCAGTTCACGTACAAACTGACTGTGGACAGCACCTCCACGGGTGTCTCTGAGGGTCTCAGCCCAACACTGCTCCAGTGGGAGATGTCAACAAGTCAGGATCGTTACCCAGGCCAGGGCACAAAGACAAGAAGGGGTTAATTCCATGTAGCTTGCTGACCCTACAAGGCAGGTACCAAGATCTTCCTCTGGCCACCTGGAGCCCTGTGGCACACACTATACAGACCTTCTTGCCAAAGGTCCCCAGGAGGCAGAGGTGACAGCAGTTCCCAGTGTTAGAGGGAAGAACACACTCAGGTAGGACCAGTGATGGTACCACGGGCTGAACCAGCTGCCCCAGCCCCACCAACCCCCTGCCAGCTCACCCAGCCCTTCCCTGCCCAAGGACTGGGTCACCCTCCAGCCCCTCCACCAGCTCAGCTCGGAAGCAAGGTTCCTCATCAGTGATTCAAGAGACAAGAGTTGCTTTTCCTGCTATAGCAACCATCATCCTCAAAGGACAACACTTTGCAAATTCTGAGGTCTGGACTGATCACATCCACCAAGGACACGTCTGCAGGGTGGGGCCAGCAGAGCAAAAAATGCCCCAGAGTTGGCAGCAAGAGGATGTAAGTTTTGTAATGAGCTACCACGGAAGGATGCTTCTGCAAAGGCAAGAAGGGTGGGACCTGAATTTCGTCTCTCAACCCAAAGACAGAAACACAACAATCAAGAAGTCAAAAATACACCCAGCCCAAAGTGTAGGAAGTGGAGTAAGAGCCTTCTGAAAGGTCCACGCTGGGGTTTTGGTCCAAAACCACTGCAGCAACCAGTGGCCACTGTCTAGTCTTCTAACTGCTCCTCCCAGCCCTCACTGCTCAGAAGGATCAAAGAGCACTGGAAACACCACTTCCAGGCCCTGTTCAAACACCAGGTGGAAATTTCAACCAGGGAACCTCTTGAGGCTACTACTCCAGCTCTCAATGCTTCTGGACAAGCAACACAGAGAAGAGGTGAAGGAAGCTGGGCTGTGGTAGCAGGGCAAAAAGAAGGGGGGATCAAACATCTCCCTGCAACAACCAGAAGGGCAACTGCAAAGATGATGGAGACTACCCACAGTCATTGCAGGCAATACAAGGGGAAATATCTACAAGTGACAGTTTGTGAGTCGACCCCAGAAAAAGCCTCTTCATTAGGAGGTGGAACAATCCTAGAGTAGGTACCCAGAGAGGTGGGATGTCCGTCCTCAGCAGTTTTCCAGGCACAGCTAGACAAAAATGTGGCTGCAAGCAACAGTGGACTAGAAACCAGCAGGGAACAGTTATGCAAGGAAGGCTCCTTTCTGAAATGCAGGGACCCTGAAAAGGCCATTTTGGTCATTGCAGATAATCAGTGGAAAATAAATCCCTCAGCAGGACAGCAGGAAGAAGGGCAGCAGAAGAGAACTAGAGGGACAATATGGTTGCAGGCAGAAAGAGCTGTGAAAACATGTGTCTAGGCCATCACCTAGCACCACAAGAGGAAGGAAAAACCTGTTCAGAGCAAACCTCCAAACAGAGTATGAAATACACTGTGTGCCTCGGTGAAGACTAGAAGCAGATATAATCAAGGTCTATATGCCCTACAGGGAAGATGAAACCTGATCTTCAAGGCTTATCTATGAGCCAAAGGAAAAGCACAAAGTTGAGGTCAGAAGAGCTCAAAACGGAAAAAAAAAACCAACATAAAAAGGTCTGTCAGTGATGAGAGGTGCCAGGAGCAAGCTCCAAGTTGCAGAAGCTTTGCTTTGTCATATACACACACTCCCTCTTCCCAAAAGACCTGCTCAAAGTCTGGGAAAGATCTCTAGGACCACGCATGAGCCTCTGCTTTTTTCTCCTTGAGGCACTTCAGCTACACCACCTGCACAACACATCTGTGCCAGGAAGCAGGAATTGTTACCCTGCTCCTCTAACCCAGCAGAGAAGCACCAGTCACAACCCACACCTTCTTACAGATCCCAATTTGTGGAAAGATCAGAGTCTTATCCTGGGGAATGAAGCATCTCTCAGGATTCCCTCCAGACAGGCACGCTACTACTCCATTCATGAACAGACCTTCCATTGTGCTTGGGTTGCTTTCCCCAACAGTGACCTTGAAGGAATTACGTGGAACCAGTCAAAGTGGCATATTGTGGGAAAGAGGCACACTCTTAAGGGTTAAAAGGACCTACCTGTAACTACCACCACAGCTGCACCCATCATCTTAGCCACAAGCACATTCACAAGGCCAATTGGTCCTGGGTACAAAAGGGAGAGAGAGAACACACATATAAGTGCCAAAGTCACCAGCTGTAGGCTCTGAAAGTGCCCAGAACTCAGCACCTTCCAAGATAAAGGAGGCTCTGACTGCGTTTCCAGGTGGGCATCTGAGGGATCTCAGCATCACCACGATCCCATGGCAGCAAAACCAGCTGCTGAGAGCAGCTACTGCTACACGAGGGACTCTGCAAGGAAAACACCACCCACTCCTCCTTCCCTGGACCTGTAGGTTCAGCACGTCCAGACACTGCACTTTGAATTTGGGCAGCTCAAAATGCAGCACCGTAGTGCAGCACAGGCAAGGACAGCTTCAAAGTCCCCCTCAGCATCCCCGTAACCCTGCTGTGACCCAGCAGAGCCCAGAAGCACAGCTTGAACCTGCATCCATCCCCCTCCATGCCCCAGCAGGCAGAGAACCCAAGGACTGAGTATGTTCACCAGATAGGAGCCAGACACGAAGACTTTGCTTCCCAGAGTGACTCCCGCCCTTTTGCAGGCATGGATTCCCACCGAAAGGGGCTCGATAAGGGCTCCTTCTTCAAAGGTGACATTATCTGGAAGCCTGCAAGAACCAGACACAAGCAGCAATCACCAAAGAAGTTAATGACAGTGATAAGGAAAACCATGATGCCTGAAGACCAAACTTGGGTCTAAATCCCCTTGGCAAAATACACTCTCTCCCTTGGTCTAAGAAACACAGGGCTGGAAGGTGTTTCAAGAGGATATATTGCCTCATTCCCTCTTCTGAAGCACCATCAAGTACACCCAAACCATTTACCAGTGAGGTTTGCCACAAGGATCCACAAGCTTCCCTACACCATCTCCATGGTACTTGCTGAGTCAATCCTGAAACTCTTTTGCCACTCATGCCCTCTGGGATAAACCCCCCAGCTGTGTGTGTGCCACCTCGAAAGCTGCCCTGTGGGGTGGGACACACCAGTGGGCTCTCAGCCTCCTCATCTGGGTTGAACCACTTGGCTCCACACTTTCAGAAAACATCTTGCTGCCAATGGTGATGCCACATAAAGCAAAGGCAGCCAGATCCAGGTCTTCCCATCACCCTCTGGATGTCTTCCCCGATGTATCAAGTGTTTCAAGTGGCCCCAGCACACACCCAGGGTCATGGAAAATGTACAGTGGGTATCAAACACCTTGTAGAGAGAACAGCACCATGATGGAGCCAGTGTAAGTGATGGGAAAAAAAAAGCAGAGGGGGCTGAAACCCTTCTGAACTGCTGACAGAAATAAATCCCAGCCTCACAAGGCAGCCTTCCAGAAAGCCACCAGCGTGGGCTCTCACACAGCGGGTGCCGGGAACTGTGTCTGCAAAGAAAGTCTTTCTGACAGCGCTGGGAAGCCTGAGGTCACATCCCATCCAAGGCAACACAGAGCCAGAGTAATGGAAATGACAGTTGTGGGAAGGCAGCTGTAAGGTATCTGTATGTCCCTTGTCTCCAGGAGGCACTGAGGGGCTGACTCGAAGAGTTCCACTGCGTAAGAGTTTGGCATCACATCTGCCAACCTCCTGGCTCTGGGTACTGCCCTGCCAACGGGGAGGGCAGCTTTGCAGCACCATCCCACCTCCATCAAATTACTCAGAGCACCCATACACAGAGTCTCTCTGCCTCCAGAAGCACAAACAACAGCTGACCAACTATATAAGAGCCCACCAAGCTCAGCCATCACCTTTTCTTAGGATCATAGAATGAGAGAATGCTCAGAGTTGGAAAGGACCTTAAAGATCACAGAGTTCCAACTCCCCTCCCACCAGAGCAGGTTGCTCCAAGCCCCATCCAGCCTGGCCTTTAACCCCTCCAGGGATGGGGCAGCCACAGCTTCTCTGGGCAACCTGTTCCAGTGCCTCACCACCCTTCACAGCAAACAATTTCTTCCTAATATCTAATCTAAATCTCCCCTCTTCCAATTTAAAACCATTCCCCCTTGTCCTGTCACTCCCCTCCCTGACCAAGAGTCCCTCCCCAGCTCTCCTGGAGCTCCCTTCAGATCCTGGAAGGCTGCTCTAACGTCTCCCCAGAGCCTTCTCTTCTCCAGGCTGAACAGCCCCAGCTCTCTCAGCCTGTCCTCATAGGAGAGGTGCTCCAGCCTAGAGAAAAAAGCAAAACCCTGGAAGAGGACAGCTACTAATCAGCCACTTCCTCCCAAGCAAAAACCTGTAATATTGTCAGTAAATTTTATCTTAACACACAGGAAATCAGGGAGAGCAGATCTGGACAGTAAGAAGTTAGACCCATCCAGACCAGCATCTCATCCTGACTGCAGCTGCTTGGGATCCACTTTGAAAGGAGCTTCCTGCCCAAGGCCTCTTACGAGAAGAGCACTCAACTGCCTCCTTCCGACTGATTTGATGCTGAATGCGTTCCCTGCAGGCACTAAAGATCAATCCCGAGGACATTCCTGCTCATGGAAGTACCAGCTCCACACAGAGGGAGAAAGAGCAAGGTCCACAAGGAGACCAGGCTCAGGCCACCACAGCCTCAGACTACTTTTAACTCCTTGTGTAAACGCACAGAAGTGGGTACAACGTTGAAGAGGCTTGTTTGGGTTTTTAGCATATTTGCCAGAGTACTTAAGCACCGAGTGGCTTTTAAGCAAATGTGTCAGTCCTGCCACAGACTCAAGTTTGCCAAAATGGATATGAAAACAGACGTGGAGTCCTGGCACCTTAGTGAGGCTACTCAGTGCCACAGAAGAAAGCACCTTAGCAGGGACTCTGCTTTCTGGTCCTACCCTGCTCTATGTAGGATGATTTTGTGCTTCCTGAAAAGCAGCAGCAAATCTAGCTCAGCTCGAAGAATCAGACAAAGACCTTCAGGCATCATCCAAAGGAAGCAATGATATAAAAAAAGGCAGCAGAAAAGAAGCCGGGAGCAAATGGGAAAAAGAAAATAACAAAAGGGTAAAACCAGTGATGACATCCCAGGAAACATGCAAGAAATGTTTATGTCTAGCACCAGAGGGGATAACTACACCTGCCTGATAAACCCTTTGCAACGTGGCCGTCATCCAAGCCTTAGACATGTTATTTATGGATCAGAAAGCAGTAAAACCTGTTGTGATCATGCCAAGAGTGCTCACTGCAACATTTAAAAGGGCCAAGAGGCGATTTCTCCAGCTAACCCCTCCCAGGGAGTAGGTATTTCTCCGCAGAGGAAGCACCAACTCACTTGTAGCAGTAGCTGGCACTGTGCTTGTAGTAGCGGCACAAGTTCCCATCATCAGGAGGAGTGGCACAGAAGAAGATGGTTGGAGACAGGTTGTAGCGGCCAGTTTTGCAGAACTCATCCATTTCCCTTGGGACACCAGGCTCGATGGCCACTCGATCACCTGCCAGGGTGAAAGCAGACCGTTACTCAAGAAGGTGGTGGGTACAGAGGCATGAGTAGCACTGAACAACCACAGAAAATGACATGAAACCCTGGAATGAGGGGCATCTACTAACTGACCATGCTGCACGAACCAGGCAAGTTCCTAACAATTCCTTCACGGCAGCTTCATTGCCAGAAGAAAGAGTTGGTGTTTCAGAGGCACAGATGGAAGCTCAGCCACATACAAGCCTCTCTCCAGCTGCCTTAGCAGATGAAAAGGCAGCCCTCACCCCAGACAATCACACAGGGATCAGATTGTTTTTTCAGAACCTGTAGAAGCTCTAAGAGGAAATAATTAGGACAGAGCAGGTGAGGTCTCCTGGTCATCAGCTGGAAAGGCCCATCCCTTGGGAAGGGAGCTGATGGTGCAGAAGCACAGCCAGGAGTGAGGCAGGACCTATCAGGGAATGGGGATGTTTTGATGCTGCAATGGACTAGCCCAGATTGCTGGAAGGACAAAAACTGTGGGACAAAGAGTAATTATTAAACTGCAATCACAGGGCAGGATGGACAAAGAAAATAAATGTGTGACCACGGTACAAGTTGCACATACACAGGGACACAGGACAGCCCTTTTTCATTGGCACAGGAAACCAATTAATGCCAAATCTCTTCACAAAGCTCTCCACCAGCTGGGTTTTGGCAGGACAGAGTGACAAGCAGAAGAATGGATCAAAGCAAAGAGCTGTCTACACCCCTGTGATATGGCCAAGAGGGGATGTCCAGGGGTGAGAGGAGCAGAACAAGCACGCCCTGAATGTCCTCCCAGCCTCCCATTACATTCAGCTGTGGGGTGTCCCAAGCCGCAGGTGGCTTCTTTGTATTTTGGAACCCTCAATAATTGCTCCCCCTCCTTCCCCTGTGTAATCTTTTAGCATCCACATCGCCCTTTGCCTCCACGAGGCCTGTAGGTCTGCTACACCTTAGGTAGATGCTGTCCCTGGCTTCCACTGAAGGAATCAGAGAACCCAACAACCTTTATGTGCTCTCTCCTTGCCCTCCATGAGTCTTCAGACCTGTGTCACACATCACTGAGGTGTCTCTCCAGCATCTAGCTCACTTTCCTAGCTTAGTCATTTGTCATAGAGACGCTGCTCCACGTCTTGTCACCTCCTTCTCCTCCTCTGAAAATTTTTCACTGATTTTCCATCCTTTTGGAAAGCAGGAGACCAGAACTGTATGCAGAGCTCCAGAGGTGCAATGATGTCCTCTGATTGAGTCCCGGTCCCTTTCCTAACACCAATCTGCATTTTTCACCACCACTGAGACAGCTTTCCCACATACTGTGTCTGAGCCAAAGATATCACTCTCGAGTAGTGACATTCAGCCCACCAATTTAGATATAAAGATGGTTTTGTTTCTTCTGCTGTGGAAACCAACTGTGTTTACATGCATTGAATTTCATCTGCATCTCATTGCCCAGGCACCCTTAAGGTCTCCACCCTAGGCATGCTAGGTCTCCACTCTGCCTAAGCTGCAAACTTTTCAAAATTCACTGCTCAGCCCATTTTCTAGGACATTCATGAGCACAGTGAACTGTAGAGGTCACACCACGGGGCCGGGCAGAGCTGCTCCAGTGACCTCTCTCCACTGCAGGAGGCCATTTGCTCCTTCAAGAAGACACAGAGCGAAGAAACATTAACAGCAGGTTCTTGGCAAGAGCGACGAACGTGATTTCTGAAGCTTTATCTCGCTTCTTCAGAAGGCACTTTGATCAGCCCAGACTCTGCTCTGCATTAAAATAAAGTCACACCAGCTTAAGGTAAAGTATATCTGAGAAACACCACGAACTACAGTATCTGAGCTGGAGTCNCCCATGGCAGGGGGGGTGGAACTTGATGATCTTTAAGGTCCCTTCCAACTCTGACCATTCTGTGATTCTATGATTAATAGCAGCAGTGACACTCTTTGAAGGAGAAGGTCCCACTGCACAATTCACAGCTCAGAACATCAGATAAACTTACCTAATAAAAAAGCCCAGCCTGTTACCAACACACTTTGAGGAACTGACTAGCAGGAAAACAAATAAAAAAAAGATAGTTTTGATTCGTTACCTGGTTTTAGATGAGTCACTCCTGATCCCACTTTAATAACAGTCCCGGAAGCTTCGTGCCCCAACACCATGGGATCCTTCACAACAAAATCCCCAATTCGACCGTGCTGCCAGTAGTGGACATCAGACCCACAGATCCCAACGGAATGCATCCGCAGAAGGACCTCTGCCAGAAAAGCAAGAAAGGTTCCTTGTAGAAAAGCTCACCTTCTCTAGGGAGACCCATGGGTGCTGTCCCTGTGCCCCACAACAAGAGCCAAGCCCTCATCGAAGCAGCCAAATTTACTAGCATTAAATAAATACACCAGAACTGCACATGTAGGTGTTAGGATGCATGGCATGTTCATGAGACACCTGCTGAAACACAGAACTGCACAAGGATTTACAAATAAAGCTAATACAATCTAAAAGGGATGTGACTCTCACTGGAGCAAGAATAAAAAGAGCAGGCCCATTTAATTTTTCCCTCTCCCCAAGCTACGATTTCAGCCCTGGAGAGTTAGTGAATCAAATTCCTACCAGCCCATATGCCCAGCCTATTAATATTGAGTTCTGCAGTAAGATCATCTGACACGTCCCAAGAGCTGTTTAATGGGAAATACATGAACTGATGAAACAGGAAGCAGAAAAAGCCAGATAAAGGGGTGGATTCACCACTGCTCCAGCTCTTTTCTTCAAGTGAAAATGCAGCATTATCTGTTTCCGCCACGCATTCTCTTCTTTTTGATTATTTTATACTATTCTCAGAAATATTTTCTCTCTTTATAATATCACGGAGTGACAAAAGAGAAAAGAGGTTAATAAAGAAAGCAGACAGAAGTAGTCATCTCTAGACCTACCATTGGGACCTGGTTCTGGGATCGGACGGTTTTCCTGTGGACAAAAAGAAAAAAGAAAAAACAATAAATATTCAGTTGCTTGTGCACAGCCATGGGAATACCTCCTGGAGAAGTGGAGAGTCAGCCCAGGGTAGCTCACATAAACCCTTCAACTGATCAGGTTTTTGGTTTTGTGTGCTCAATCAGGCATTGTGGTGCAACCAGGAGGGATATAAATGTGCTTCCCACGCTCCCTCCCTAAGCTCACCTCCTCTTGCTGGCACAGGGGAGCAACACAGGCATCCGTTACAAGTGAGCACACAGCCAGCTTGTAAATCCACTCTCCAAATCATTTTGCAGTAAATTCCCCTTCCCTGCCCAGAAAAGAGCCACATACTAAACCTTCCTGCCCTAGCACAGCCACAAGTTTCACCTGAATTCTTCATCGCACTGGCTGACCAAAAAATTCACCTTCTCTAACCAGGAAGATCCTGAACCACCTATTTCTAAGAAATGTTAATATTGCAGTACTTCTGATATTATTACATATAATGGGAAATGGTTTCACTACACAATAATAACTCAATACATAAAGCAATTGTAAACAGTATTCTAAGTCACATTTATAGCTGCATCCTCTTGCAACTGGCAGGACAACCCTTTATGAGCTAAATGATAAAACCAGAACTATAAAAGCAGGCCCCAAGTCACCCTTCCACTCAGAAAGTCTGCAGGCCTTTGCCTTCACTGAACTCCCTCGGCTGCCTCAAAAGGTAAAGGAATAATTTTGTTGGGATCTACAACATCAAGACAGTAGGACACCCATCAAGCACTGTGTCTCTAAACCCATCAAGGATCGTGTCTCTAAAAAAAGCCCCAACAAAGTAGTTAGTGCTAACGAGGAACTCTTCATAATCCATTTGCTGCTCAAATTTCCACGCACCTTAGACCTCTCTACCCATAGCCCAAAACTGTGCAGGAGACCTTCAAGCAGACCTCCTGTTCACACAGTTCCACTTTAAACTTTTGGTGCACACACATTCCTGAGCCCACAGTCAGTTATTTCTCCTCACAAGAGCATCTTCTCTTAGGAAGAAACACAGTCTCTGGATTTCAGAGGTGAGCAATCACCTTACAGCAATCCTCCACGTATCACCTTCACCAGCTGCCACAGAACAACAAACACGAGATTTTCTGCTGCCCTACTGCAGAGAAAGCAGGGCATGCCTTCCTGCTTTTGGGGAGCACTGCTGGGCATTTTAGCTAATTAAACCCATTCTTAATTCCAGCATATTCCTCAACTCACACTTTGTACTTCACCAGTTAGGAAAAGAGAACTTCTGGAAACACATCCCAAGAGTGCCGCTCCGTTAAAATACCCGCTGAATAACGCGTGCTGTGAGTGGGCAGGGTGGTTCAAATTGCATCACCCAGAGTGCAAATCAAAGCACTACTCAATCTACACTGAAATTTTCAACGTTCAGAACCTGCATTTTTTCTCCATGGGCTGTTTGTTTTGTCCCTCTAAGGACACAGCCCAGACCATCACTTTTAAAAGAAGTTGATCTAGATAGAACTCCTTATAACTCAGCCCAGAAGAAAAAAAAAACACTTGGTTTTCTTTTTTTGCCTTTTGAATAACAGTTGTGCCAAAAACCAGACATCCTGGTAGGAAGTGAATTTGCATAAAACAGGGAGTGACCAAACTGGAAGACCCCAAAGTGTTTCAGGACACACATTCTGCTTTGCTGTCCAGTGTTCACCAAGAAGTTCAGAGAAAGCAACTGGTGTAACTGAGGACATGAAGGAAATGCAGCAAATGTTTTCTGTAAAAGGAGACATATAAAAGAGAGGATATAGCACGTGCATAAAAAAAACAACCAATAAATCCTCACGTGGTAGCAAACAGGAGCCTGTGGCAACCGCCTCAAATCAAGAGGAGAGTCCACAAAAATGAAGCCCTCACACTTTAACAGGCCAGCTACTGAAGTCAAGGTGACTCTCCTCATGGCCAACACCTCCACACCAATCAAGAAAGATGTGGCAAGTAAGGCAAAAGTGATCTCACCTAACTTTAGGAATCATTAACAGGGATAATAAATTCACAGTTCACTGCTTTATGTGACCTTTATGTGATCAGTGAGGTAACGCAATGGGTGTCATTATCTTCTGGCAAAGAAAGAAACCTCAGAGAAGCCTGGGAGATCACACCTTGAGGGGCTGCCAGTAAGACCTGGGGACCTCCAATGTCTCCAGGAG
The DNA here is from genome assembly GCA_013400375.1 of Thinocorus orbignyianus. Taxonomy (NCBI): domain Eukaryota; kingdom Metazoa; phylum Chordata; class Aves; order Ciconiiformes; family Thinocoridae; genus Thinocorus; species Thinocorus orbignyianus. The sequence continues at coordinate 237,826 of VXBW01003979.1, forward strand.
AATAAATATCCCAAGGAAAACTCATGCATCTGGGCATAAGCCAGTTTAGAGACCAGCAACACAGCCAGGACAGAGCCCCATCCACCCTTCAAAAGTCTCATAAATCTTTCTAAATCACAGGGGTTTGGAAACATGTTCTTGAACTAGAGGGACCTCTTGCTCACTATGGCAATGCCTTTTATTTCTAGTAGAAGCCAGGCTGTGCATGCTTGTAGTGAAATTGCAGGTATATCAAAGGATAGCTGGGAGCCACACAGGAATTACCAACACAAATACCACCCAGCCTTTGGCACACACCACTTGAGCTGTGCAGGAATGGTAAAAAATCAACCGTTTCCCTGATAATCATCCCCAAACCAAGCTGTCGCCGGTATCCGAAGTCTGTGTGTTCCTAAATGCCCTCCTGCCAGAACTGTTCGCACAGAAAACCGCCTGTCAATGTTTGCTCAAGTGAATTTTACCTCCCTGACCTGGCACCCGCCAAAATGGCAAACACTCCAGCAGCGCCACCACAATCCGACACCCGGGACAGCCGAGCGTTTGCAGTCAAGAGACGCAATCTGTTTGAAGCACTGATGGAAAAAAATCAAGGCCAAACCTCCCTGCCAGGCACAGGTGCAGGTGTCATGGTGCAGCTGCTCCCTTTGAACCCTCCTTCTCATACCCAAGCAAGCCAAGGGCCACCCTTCCACTCCTTTCTTCTGGCAATGCCACTTTCACAGTCACCCGTTCCCCATCCCTCTGCCCCCCATCTCCTTCAGCCACGCAACCCAAAGAGTGGCTGGGGCAGCCATGGGCCAGCCCCACGCCTTGGGGGTCCCGCACNGTAGGACACCCATCAAGCACTGTGTCTCTAAACCCATCAAGGATCGTGTCTCTAAAAAAAGCCCCAACAAAGTAGTTAGTGCTAACGAGGAACTCTTCATAATCCATTTGCTGCTCAAATTTCCACGCACCTTAGACCTCTCTACCCATAGCCCAAAACTGTGCAGGAGACCTTCAAGCAGACCTCCTGTTCACACAGTTCCACTTTAAACTTTTGGTGCACACACATTCCTGAGCCCACAGTCAGTTATTTCTCCTCACAAGAGCATCTTCTCTTAGGAAGAAACACAGTCTCTGGATTTCAGAGGTGAGCAATCACCTTACAGCAATCCTCCACGTATCACCTTCACCAGCTGCCACAGAACAACAAACACGAGATTTTCTGCTGCCCTACTGCAGAGAAAGCAGGGCATGCCTTCCTGCTTTTGGGGAGCACTGCTGGGCATTTTAGCTAATTAAACCCATTCTTAATTCCAGCATATTCCTCAACTCACACTTTGTACTTCACCAGTTAGGAAAAGAGAACTTCTGGAAACACATCCCAAGAGTGCCGCTCTGTTAAAATACCTGCTGAATAACGCGTGCTGTGAGTGGGCAGGGTGGTTCAAATTGCATCACCCAGAGTGCAAATCAAAGCACTACTCAATCTACACTGAAATTTTCAACGTTCAGAACCTGCATTTTTTCTCCATGGGCTGTTTGTTTTGTCCCTCTAAGGACACAGCCCAGACCATCACTTTTAAAAGAAGTTGATCTAGATAGAACTCCTTATAACTCAGCCCAGAAGAAAAAAAAACAACTTGGTTTTCTTTTTTTGCCTTTTGAATAACAGTTGTGCCAAAAACCAGACATCCTGGTAGGAAGTGAATTTGCATAAAATAGGGAGTGACCAAACTGGAAGACCCCAAAGTGTTTCAGGACACACATTCTGCTTTGCTGTCCAGTGTTCACCAAGAAGTTCAGAGAAAGCAACTGGTGTAACTGAGGACATGAAGGAAATGCAGCTAATGTTTTCTGTAAAAGGAGACATATAAAAGAGAGGATATAGCACGTGCATAAAAAAAACAACCAATAAATCCTCACGTGGTAGCAAACAGGAGCCTGTGGCAACCGCCTCAAATCAAGAGGAGAGTCCACAAAAATGAAGCCCTCACACTTTAACAGGCCAGCTACTGAAGTCAAGGTGACTCTCCTCATGGCCAACACCTCCACACCAATCAAGAAAGATGTGGCAAGTATGGCAAAAGTGATCTCACCTAACTTTAGGAATCATTAACAGGGATAATAAATTCACAGTTCACTGCTTTATGTGACCTTTATGTGATCAGTGAGGTAACGCAATGGGTGTCATTATCTTCTGGCAAAGAAAGAAACCTCAGAGAAGCCTGGGAGATCACACCTTGAGGGGCTGCCAGTAAGACCTGGGGACCTCCAATGTCTCCAGGAGAATAAATATCCCAAGGAAAACTCATGCATCTGGGCATAAGCCAGTTTAGAGACCAGCAACACAGCCAGGACAGAGCCCCATCCACCCTTCAAAAGTCTCATAAATCTTTCTAAATCACAGGGGTTTGGAAACATGTTCTTGAACTAGAGGGACCTCTTGCTCACTATGGCAATGCCTTTTATTTCTAGTAGAAGCCAGGCTGTGCATGCTTGTAGTGAAATTGCAGGTATATCAAAGGATAGCTGGGAGCCACACAGGAATTACCAACACAAATACCACCCAGCCTTTGGCACACACCACTTGAGCTGTGCAGGAATGGTAAAAAATCAACCGTTTCCCTGATAATCATCCCCAAACCAAGCTGTCGCCGGTATCCGAAGTCTGTGTGTTCCTAAATGCCCTCCTGCCAGAACTGTTCGCACAGAAAACCGCCTGTCAATGTTTGCTCAAGTGAATTTTACCTCCCTGACCTGGCACCCGCCAAAATGGCAAACACTCCAGCAGCGCCACCACAATCCGACACCCGGGACAGCCGAGCGTTTGCAGTCAAGAGACGCAATCTGTTTGAAGCACTGATGGAAAAAAATCAAGGCCAAACCTCCCTGCCAGGCACAGGTGCAGGTGTCATGGTGCAGCTGCTCCCTTTGAACCCTCCTTCTCATACCCAAGCAAGCCAAGGGCCACCCTTCCACTCCTTTCTTCTGGCAATGCCACTTTCACAGTCACCCGTTCCCCATCCCTCTGCCCCCCATCTCCTTCAGCCACGCAACCCAAAGAGTGGCTGGGGCAGCCATGGGCCAGCCCCACGCCTTGGGGGTCCCGCAC
>VXBW01003979.1:241202-263529 GCA_013400375.1 Thinocorus orbignyianus
GGCCCCGGCCCCGGCCCCGGCCCTGACCGCAAGGCCCGGCTCCAGGCCCAGGCTCTGACCCCAAGCCCCAGCTCCAGGCCCCTGCTGCAGGCCCCGGCCCTGAACCCAGGCCCCGGCTCCAGGCCCCTCCTGCAGGTCCAGGCCCCTGCTGCAGGACCTGGCTCCAGGCCCCGGTCCCGACCCCAAGCCCCGGTCCCAGGCCCAGGCCTCGGCTCCAAGCTCCGGTTCCAGACCTCTCCTGCAGGTCCAGGCCCCGACCCCAAGGCCTGGTTCCAGGCCCCTGCTACAGGCCCTGGCTCCAGGCCCCGGTTCCGACCCCATGGCCTGGATCCAGGCCCCTGCTGCAGTCCCCGGCTCCAACCCCAAGGCCTGGCTTCAGGCCCCAAGGTCTCCCAGCAAGTGCCCAGAGCCTGGAATGCCGCAGCATCAGTCATTAGCGTTAGCGTTAGCCCCATGGCCTCGCCCTGCCACCAGCAGCACTTGGGGAGCAGCTTCAGCTGGGGACCTGCTGCCTGCGCTCCCTGCACCCCAATCCCAACCAGCACTGTCTTGGGCACAGACACAGCAGTCCCAGTGTTTCAGAGCATAACTGTGTGCCACTGACCCCCATCTCTCCTCATGTCACGTCTGCTCAGGTACCTTCTGAGCAAAATGGAGTGGCCTGGTTCATTCTGCAGCTGGTGAGAAGCCGGTGGGCAATGTGACAGTGTGCACTTTGGCTAAAATTCAACAAAATGCAGGCCTGCAGGCTTGCCCGGACCCAACATGGCACAGCATTGTTGAGATGTGGGTATCTCAGCTGGGAGAACAGCTTCGTGAGAAAAAAAAATGGAGATTGCAGGGATTACGGGTTTCAGGAATAAGAGGTTTTCAGCCCGAGATCCTTGGCTAATGGATTTGGCACAGATCTTGACAAGGTTATACTCTCCTAAGAGCAATCTGAAACTGCAAAGCTTTCCAAGTTTGGCTTCTGTGGAAAAGTAGAAAACAAACAGGGTACGTCATGCAAAGTTGCCAGAACGAGCTAAAAATAGCCGGCACGTCTAATATTACTGCTTTTTCCTGATTGCATGAATGGGAGTATTTGAATTTCATTTCCTTGAAAAAAAATGTTTCACCTGCCAAGCAGACGAGGGCTGATGCATTTCTCTTCTCCCTATCAGGGTCATTTCCCCATCGTGCTTATCCGAGTCAGAGTCAGCATCAAATTAGTGGCTGTGAGCCCTGGGGTTATTACTCTTGAGGGCAGGGGAAAGAGTGAGGGAAGCTGAGACAAAATGCCTTACTCAGTGTTTACACAGCAATCCAATTTCTGCCACATCCAACGCCTCAGTGGATAAAACAGGAATGTTTACATATCTGCAAATCGCGGAAAGATGAGGAACGGACATCTCCGCACGGACACGCTTGTTTTCTCACGGCACCTATTCACACCTCTCCACTGTTCTGTCTGCAATCCCAGCTTGGAAATCATTGTGAAATCCCACAGCTCCACCAGCAGCCTGCAGCCTGGCCCTTTGGCCCCAGAATTTCAAGAAACACTGGAGACCTGTGTTCAGGTCTCAGCTGAGAATGTAGAGCTCTTGCTACAAGTCCTTTGGGTCGTCTTCAGCTCCTACAACACTAAATCTCTCTCTCTGATAGACTCTGTTCCCCAATACTGCTGATTGTCAGATAAAACCCTGATAAACAGAGAAGCTGCCGAGAATTAAGCATGGCTGGGTACGCCTGGGTGATTCCCAGTCAGCCTTATTATTTCTCAAAGGAAATTTCTCACAGGTCCAATGTTTGCCCAGGGTAATTTCTCTCCATTTGAGACCGCCTGCATTTCTTGGGGCACTGCTGCAGACTGCTGTTGCCAAAAGCAGTGCTGCAGCACACGCTGAGATTTCCTCTGCGTACATCAAGCAGGCCAGGCCAACAGCAGATGTGCTGGACCAGCCAAGAAAATGTGTGTTCCCGTTGTCACAGGCTTTGTATTGCTGCAAAAGCAGCCTCTGCGCTGCTTTGGTCTGCTTTTGCACACCAGGGGAAGCTCTGAAGAGCCCAGCTTCAGTGCCCAGAGTGTCACTGCCTTGACAGGGCAGGGTGGCAGATTTAAAGCGCTTTGGTTCTGTTGCCATCTCTCCCAGGAGGAACCAACGATGCTGGCTCTTCTTCTCAAGATACGGTGATGCCCTCAGCCAACACGGCCCTGTGGCCAGACAGCAACTGCTCCTGCCCTGCAGCAAGATGTGGGGAAGAAGGTGGTTCTTTGCCAGCAGTTTGGGCAGACAAGTGGCTTTTTGTTGGGGCATGAGAACTGTTTCCTTCAGCTCTTCTGCACATCCCTGCCATGACCGTCAACACTGTGTCTTCAGTTTTCTCCCCTTCTCTTTCCCGCTTTCCTTCTGGATCAGATCCAGTTCTCATTTTCCATCTGTGTTTTCTCTGCCAGTATTTGCTGCCTGACAGCTAGCTCCAGCATGCAGACTGGGTCCGCTCTTGCTTTGACACCAGGAGGACTTCACCAGCTGCTACAAGTCTTCTGAGAGCTTCATTTAAAAGAAGATCTGAAGCTCTTGCTATGGTCCGTTTCTCTTTGTTTGCCTTCAGCGCTGCCTGGCAAGCTCTTCTGTCTGCCACCCCCCAAAAAGAACCCTAACAAAACACACTTAGGACTTAGTTGCACATTCGTTTCTTTTTCATTTATGCTTATGGCCACACAGCCTTTACTGACTACGAGGTCATTTGCATTCCTTGGAGCATGCAATGGTGATGCTAAAAAAATCGTATTAGGGTTTAAGTTGACGTTGCAAAACAATCCCTATTGCCAGAAGAGTTTCACTTTGCATCAGCTCAACAAAAATACATGTTTGCCTTTTTAGGCAGTGATCAGGATCATGGTTGCCTCGCTAGGTAAGAAAACAAGTGCTTTGTTGACGTGACTATAACTAGGTTCACTTATAGCAGTCAAAATTGGCGTGCATTTTCTTTGTTTGCAAGTTATGAAACACCCCCTCTGGACCACCTCAGGTGAGGAGAGGGGTGACATGACCTCAGGGGGACTCATTTCCACATCCTGGAAGAGGGCAGCATCCCAGGTCGTATGCCCACCAATTCCCCACGGAGGGTGAGGACAGTGTTTTGGACCCCAGGGTCCTTGCAGTGATCCTTCAGTCGTCCCATGTGGTGGTGCAGGTATGGTGTTGGCTTGGGCACCGTGTGTGAACCCACCAAATACCTGCTGTTAAGCATCACGTGTCAGTGCAAGCCTCTGCCTGATCCAAAATGTAACCAAAGGGCTGAATTCCCTGTAGGCTGAGCCCAACCTCTCCACCTTCGTGAGTTCTCCATCTCCATGCACAGTTCAAGCAGGAGGCAGCTACTTCTATTCCTCTCCCCTTACTAACCCTATAAAGGATTTCCACATTTGCCTGGGAAGTGTTGTCACCCTCAACAGGGATCCTCTGAAGCTGCTTGCACATCCCAGCATAGCAATTCTATTTCTGACCAACTAGATAACTGTTTTCTCCCAAAGAGAGGAGATGCCATAACAGCACCTCAAACGTAGAGCCACCATCCTGCAACGGCCTCCTCTCTCCTCCGAATCAAAGAGAGCCTAAGTGTTAGGGCTGAGTAAGGGAGGTCACTGCCACTCAACCTACATTCAGATTAAGTCTGCAAATGAAGCTCAATAATCCTATGGAACAGCTCCAGGTCTGGGCAATTGTATTCTGAAATAATAACACTGGTTTGTATTTTTGGCTGTTAACTCCCTGTGGAGACAAGCCCTCAGATAATTTTATCTTGAAAAGATTTGTTCTGAAAAGAAGAGTCTCTGTTGCTCAACGTGCCAAGAGGTATTCAGCTCAAAATACTGTTGACAATCCTTATTTTTAAATATTTACTCATACTCCCAAAACCCTTTGCTGTTTTGGGGCTTTGAGTGCACCAACACAGAGCTTGTCCCTGCTCCTTGTCCTCTGAGTACTTCACAAGATGCTCTAGCGGGAAGATAAATAGAGGAACTTGTTGGGTTCCAACGTTTCCAACTGACCAGCTGGGGGAGGGCAGAAGATCCTGAGAGCCTTTGTTGCTGCTGGTTATAAATTTTTGCAGTGTCATCCTGTTCAGGGTCAAGAACCTCAGCCATCCCTACACGTACGTGGAGCCACTCCATTTGTTTTATAGATACCATGGTTTGGTTGGTCAGACGTTTCGTAGACACATATGTATTTGCAAAACTCATAATTTCCAAAGAAGCCATCCTCAGCTGCTAACTTCCTTGTAATTGCACCTGTCCTTGCACACTGATAACACATCACACTTCGTATAATCCCTGGGGCTTTATGTCATATCTGGGGCGCATGTTGTTGTTGATGAGTGTAGTATATGGTGCTGGGGCACATGCCCACCCATTTTATTTTGTGTGTTTTTTCCTTGAGATATCCCAAGGCCATAGTAGTATGAATCACTCAAGAGGCTGCCCAAGGGCAAGGTGCAAACTGCCAGGTAGTCACCCAAGACAGTTTGGTGGAGGTCATGGTTTCGAAGTCATGGCCACAACCCAGAGGAACTCTACTTTACTCCATGAGTAACTTCCACTTTGCGTGCCCAGAAACACCCCTCTTCAGACAGATTTGCCAAGCTATTGAACACTGGCAGAGCTCTGTACCTTCCTGAATTTCAAACGTGGCATTAACCCTGCACGTCTGAGCAACAGACACCAGCAGCCATGGTTTAAATGCCTCTAAGAGACCAATGTCCTTTGCCCATACCCTCTCTCGAGCTGTGGCTTGTCTGCAATGTATCACAGCACCAAATAAAACCCAACTATCTGACTCTCTCTGGCCCCACAGGGCCCTTACAATATAAGTGGCACAAAGAAAGGCAGTCATCAGAACCTGTTAGCCTATGATCACAGAGATTTAGCTTACAAGGACCCAGTGAAGGGTCTCGCATCTATCTCCTGGCCAAAGCAGCATTAACTTCAAAGTCATATGAGGTTACTCAGGCCTTTGTCCAGACCAGTAGTGATGTCCTTATAACTGGCTATCCCTTTCCAAATCTTTGGGCCTGTCACACAGTTGCACCATGCTTGTGGTGAGCAATTTTTTTCCTTTCCAGCAATGTCCCAGCTGCAATTTAGCTGTTGCCTCTAGTCCTTTCTCTTGGCATCTCTGAGTAAAGTCTGAGTCTATCTTCTGTTTATCTTCCCTCTAGGTAACTGTAGGCAAAGATTATACTCCCTAGAAACCTTATTTCTTCCTGTGAGACAAGTCCAGGTCCTTTGGTATGTCCTTATATTCCAGGTATTCCAGTCTCAACCATCTGAGTGACCCTCTGTTGAACTTTGCAGTCAACCAACCTTTCCAACACCCCTCTGGAAGGATGTACTTAAAGTCCAACTTCCACGAACATGGGTGAAATCAAATGGCCAGTGATGTTACCTCCTCTCCATTGCAGCATCCCTTTCTCCCTGTACCACCCTGAAGCCACCTGTCTGCAGAAGCATGACTATCTTGTTTGTATCTTTGACTTTTCCTGTATGGGTTGTTTGGGGCTTTTTTTGATGTTTTTTTTTTCCTGCTGCTTGTCACACACCATTGAATGGTTTGTCACACTCCAGAATGGTTTAAGAGCGCTGGGTGTGAAACTCACGTTCAGTCCCAGAAAAGAGAAATGGTTTGGTTCAGACTCACCAGTGCAATCAACGGCTTATGCTTTGGACTTCTAGTATTTCTGGTTTTCCTTAGGATAGGACCATGACTTTTGATGAAGGAAGGACAGAGAAGCTGCCTGAATGCTTCTCAGGACTTTTCTCAACTTCACGATGTAACCCTCTCTGAAATCATCATTAAGTCCTCATGGGCATCTGGGCCCTGATAGAACTATGTAGGAGAGATGAGGTTAGTTTTGGGGGAGCTGTTTCCTATCTGGGGTCTGGCTGAAAGAGCAGCAAGCTCCCTGTGAGTGAAGTAGAGAAATGGGACAACAGAGGGGCTTGGTGAGGGATGTGCATCAATATCTGGAGAAGGACTAGCTACAAGGAGGCTTGAAAGCAGATGGGGACCCTGGAACGTGCTGTGCTGGAGACAGGGAGAGTAGTGGGGAGCAGCAATGGAGATTAGGTAATGCATGAGGAAGCTGCTACCTTCTCCACACAGGCTATGCGGAAGGTCCAGCTACTTTCAGCCGGGATCAATACTTCAAGACAGGCTCCTGGTGATAAGGGATTTTTGCACTTTGTGTCTCTAGCGCTGGGTGTGTTTCCCAGCCTTATTTAGCACTTGCAGCACCGGGCTGGAGGCAGTTGTTTGCTTTGGTTTGTAGCCATATCTAATCGATGTCTCCACCATCCACCACTAGATTCAATGCTAGCAGTATGAAGGAATACTATAGAAAAACCCACACGTCTTTAAACACATCTCAAATAACTAAGCACTGTGGAATGAATCATAAACTATACTCCCTCAACGGATGAGGAAACACCGAGAAACAAAAACATCAAATGCAGCAAGGAAGGTAGGTACTAGCTTGTTGCCCTACCCTTCAAGGTTTGTTGGGGAAGTTGACAAAAATGTGTTGACGTTCTTTCTTGTTAAACAAGGTGACCTGTTTACAGTAAATTCGACCACCCAGGGCTAGAAATGAATGCTTGATCTCACAAGGGACTGAGTAACTTCCACTTCTCAGGGGGTGAAGCTCTTGTTTCTCATGTGGTGTGGACCCCATTTCTGAGACAGATATGAACGGGAGGTATTTGCCCCAGTGGAATTTGTCTGTCTTGGCGGTTGGGTGGCATGAATAGTTCACATGGGCAAAAGGGCTTGAGACTTAGGTATCTGGGTGTATGTCCAGGGGGAAGATGCTGAGAGAAGAAACAAGCTCTGCACCATGAGCAGATGAGACGCATGCAAGTGATCCATGCTGTGAACATCCTTATGCCCAGCAGCAGGGACTTGGATACACCAGGAGCAGGGACATGGTCCTGAATGCCTCCTGGGTTTAGTGGGGACAATACCTGGATGTCATTGACATAAAAAATCTACCCAGACAGCAAGAGCCCTGCTTAGAGAGTAAAACCCAAAGACAGATTGAAGAGATAAGTCCAGTGATAACCTGGGGAGCTGCAGTGTCCAGGTTTCTCCTTCCTGTGGCATCACCAGATGCCTGGAGAACTTGCCCAATGTCACCAAAAAAGGCCCTGGACAGCACAGCAATTACCTGTCTTCCCAGAAACCTGAGGAGCTTAGCAGTGAAGTCTCCAAGGAGAGTTCCCCTCCTTGTTTAATCTAATCCTGAGAACAGAGAGGTGTGACATTCTTGTCTTTCTCTGCTCTCCTCCCAAGGAGGGAAAAGATTAATCAAACATCATCTACGGTAAATATCAAGGTGGGCTGTGGCAATGCTCATCTGTGCTCCAAGCCCAATTGATATCAAGAACAAAGGGCACCTTATGATGTAGATTTCTGCAGAAAGTAACTAGAGGTTGCTCTAAAATTAAACAAACATGGACAAACCCTGGTGCTACCTTATGTCTGCCTCATTGCTGCACAAAACTCCAGTTCCTAAAGTGTCAGAATGACTTGGAGAAACCTCTCTTACTGATGAGAATAGCAGGACTTTGGGCAAAATAAACTTCTCCTTTCTGAAGACTGTGGATCATCTAACAACAGATGTTCATGGAGTTTTTGCTCGCTGGCTGACAACTCGAGGAGCACCTCTGCCCAGGGAGATCACAAAATCACTGCCCACCCTGAAACCTTCAGCCACAGAGGAAACGTGGTTCCCATTCAGTCCCTCTCTTATCTACTGCTAAAGGGCCATTCCCATTTATGAGCCTGGGAGGATATCTTAAGGATAGGAATGGCCTGTCCAACATACTTGTCATAAAAGTAATGCCACCTCCTAACGCAAACACCTTAGGAAAAAAGTCAGCATTAGAATGAACAAATGTATAACAAAGCCAATATGTGAGAGTTCAGCAGCTTCTCGCCTCCAGAGGTGTCCAGAGAAGAACGTGGGAACAGTAGGAACATCCTACCCTTCCAGATCTCACCCTTGGACAAGTTATTCCCCTTCCCAGTCAGCCCCAGATGTCCTTCTTGGCAACCCCCTCTTTTCTTTCAAGACCTCCTGCTCTTCTTCCTCTCAAATCTTTTGCCCCTTTGGGGTCGTGTACAGAGTCATAGACAGGTCTGTTCCTTGCCCTCAAGACTAACACCCACACAGTAAACATCTGTCCTTCCAATCACCCCCTCCCTTATTCCCCACTCCTGCCAGACCTCTCCCTTGGCCTTCCCTTTTGGTTCCATCTGGTCTTGCCACCTACTGGCGTCAGGCAGGCTTTCTGTCCCTTCTGCAAGTGGAAGGAGTCCCCATACCTCAGTGTCTCTATGATGCAGCTCAAGGCTACAAGAAACCTCTGCTGTCTCAGTCTTGGGTGGTTCTTTACCAGTCTGTAGGGATCATTGGTTAAATTTTCCCCATGCAAGTGTCATTCAACATGGTGCCATTTCAAGATAGCCTTGGGGTATCTCTGGGTTTTGGAAACCACCATGAGGAGATGTTCTGACATTCCTAGTGCTTCCATGTTCTTCTCTGGACACCTCTGGAGGTGAGAAGCTGCTGAACTCTCACGTATTGGCTATTTTATGCATTTGTTCCATCTAGTGCTGACTTTTTTCCAAGGTGTTAGGAGGTGGAGGCAGCTACACGTTACTTTTATGAAAGATGTAGGATTAGCATACTCACCCTCACACTGTGAGCAGCAGGGATGATCTGGAGCATCCTTTTGTGGCCAAATAACTAACAGCTGGGTGTGGTTTGAAAGGCATGCTGGGCTTGGCATGACCAGCTCACTGTTCATGTACGAATGGCATTCCTTCAGAAGTGCAATGGAAAAGTAGCCACTGAAGGAGGAGGCTGAAAACAGAAAGGTGGCTTGAGTTGAGCTGGGGAGAAAGCCTAGCACACCAGGACATTAGAGCAAGAACTCTCCCAATGCTGGGAGTGTGCTGGAGCCCATCAAGCCACAAGCCAGTGATGTTGGACTGCCAGCCAGAATACATGGTAGCTCCTCTGTACCCTCCTGAAGACCAGTGGGGCTGCAACTGGGGAATGCTCAGCTTTTTTCAGCATGTGTGCTACAGACTTTCTCCCAGTGACAGAAGACATTCATGGGCTGTGACTTCTCTCCTGCTGCATGGCTGAACTGACCTGCACATGCACAGTGATACATCCTACTCCAAAACTTGCTCTGGACCAATCTAAGCTCATCTAGAAGGCACCTCCCCCAAAACCTCTCAGCCCTGTGCAATCTACTTAGTCTAATTTTTCCCATCATGTTCCTTTTGGAAAGCAGTGACTGGTTGGCTCCTTGGAGCCCAGCTGGGGAGAAAGCCCAGGAGTAATAGCCACAACAAGGAGATGGGACGCAGCGTCTCCAGAAGGAGCTGCAAGGAGGAGCAGGTGGCAGACATTGAGATGATGGGGAAGTACCAGTGGCCTCACACAGAGTTGAACTCAAAGCCATGGATCTGTCTAAACCCAAGTGTGAAAAGAGAGACACTTCCAAGGACATAATGCTGGAGGAAAATTTTTATAAGCATCTTGCTTTTCTATTCCAACTTTGCTAGATTGAGTTCCTTTTAGTTGAAAAGTCATCCACTGTAATTTATACCTGGCTCTGTTGTGCTATGCTATGCTAAGCAGTCTTTGTGGGGTGTTGGGAAGCCTGAGATCCACGCCAAGGGTTTGGCTGACTCAGGGTCGCAGCACGCCCTGGCAAGGAGTGGAAGCCTGAGGCCGAGAAACAGCCAGGATGATGCCTTGAAGAAGCACCGTGAAGGCTACATCGGACTTGATGGGTGTTACAGGACAGCGACTGCTCTTTTAACCCTTGGCAGATGCCCAGCCTTTAGTTCCCTGGGCTAAGATGGAAAGAAGCCAGGAAGATGCCAAGTCTGGCCCTAACTTGCAGGCTATAGATAATTAATTTGTCTTTAGGATGCTGAGTACATCCTGTTCATTCCCTTCTTCTTTCCGACATACCAGTTGCCTTACACGTGAGATTTCAGAGTTGACTCAGTCCTGCGTTTTCTTCTCTTCCAAAGCAGTGACTGAGTGGGAAGTTGCTGGCCCTTGTTAGAAAAGCTGTTCTGTAACTGAACACTAAACCCATCTCTGGTGAGGCTGCGTGTTCCCACAGATGAGTCCATCGCTTCTGCTTATCACCATCACATCTGCCTGCCCCAGCAGAGCAGCCATTGCCTGTTTCTCACGTGGTGGACACAACTATTAAAAAGCTAATCATCTCTAACAATCTGGCAGCTGCTGGCAAAGTCTGAGCCACCGGGTGTCTTTGTTCACCTGCTCACTCCACAAAACAAACTTGATGGAGCACTTCAGCTCCTGCCAGTAGTTTTCATTGCCAACCCATTTTCTAAGGGTCAGGCCACTCCTTCCAAAGACTTGCTCATTTCTGCACCGAGGTATTCCTGCCATCTTGGCCATGACCAGCTCTGCTGAGAATTCAGGGAGAAAGAATTTATTTTTCTGACTTTTTTGTTATTGTGGTTGCTGGGTGTTTCAAAAGACTGGTTAAAAGTGCAGTTTCGGTTACTTTGAGCTGGACATTTACAAGCGGCTTTGTGCAGCTAGTGCTGTGATAAGTGGCCTCAGAAACAGGGGAAAACCATTACATTAAAAACTTTTAAATTCAATTAGCGCCACTCAGAAATGGAGCAGCAAGCATTACGTGACTGATTTTCTTATTTTCGGGTTGAAACCCGTTTCTTTCAATGATGCATTTCTCTGTGAGGTGTGTTAGAACTGCACAAAAGCTGTAAAGTATTGCTGGCAGAGAAAATGTAGACTTTAGACTTGAGTACAGTAGGATTCAAATCTCACTCAAACCAAGCTTTAAAAGCCCACAGTGAGCTGCTTGAGATTTTCTAATGTTCCCCCAGCCTTGCCAGGAACCCATTTGGTAAGGGTGCTTGCAAACCTGTCACTAGCTGAGTGGTGGGAGAAGATTTCAGCAGGACAATAAAGATGATTTCATGGGTATTTGTCACCACTGGATCTGGTATCCAGTGGGACAATCCTTTGTTTTCTGTCCAGGACTTTAGCAGAGTTTTTTATGCACAGATGATAGCTCCTAGGTGAAGTCCACCTTGACATGGACATAACCAGGACTGTGTTTTCTTAGCTGGGAAAGACCAGATGGGGAAGGGGAATCATGGTTTTGGAGGAGCAAGGCCAGGAAGAACCTCATGATGCAAAAGAGGTACTGGGCTGGAAGAAAATAGTTTCTCAGAGCTGTGAGTCAGGCCAGGGCCCTCTCCCACTGCTGGAATACTCCAGAAGACCTCATCGGAGGAAGATGAGAGGATCCCAGTTTTGCTACAGGCAAGGATGACTCAAAGGGAAAGGCACGGTGTGGCTCCATGGGTGGAGGAGGGTGCTCCCCTCCAAGAAGGCAGGAGAGATATTTTTTTATTGCTCCTTCAGCCTGGGTCGAGTTACTCGTTGTTTTCGTTGGACTGAAGTGGAAAGGTTGCTTTGAAACACCCAACAAATAAGGTGGCAACTGGGAGGCAGCACCAGTGCCGTTCCCCATCGCCATCCAAGCGTTTGGCCTCCATCAGGAGGTCCCACCTCCTCTGGTTCCTCCTGAAACCTTTTGTTCCTGCAGGTCGCCATTGCTGACACTAGGACGAGCATCTTGAGGGCAGAGCTTTCCCTCTGGTTCTCAAGCCTCAGCCAGGAGGGTGAGTTCTGCTCTGCCAGGGCAAGCAAGGTGCAATGAGAGCAAGGCAGGGGACAGCATGAGTCACAGAGACGTACCAAATTGCCTGCGGCGGTCTGAGAGTGCTCATCTGTGGCAAATGAGACCCGGTCCCTTAGTTTTGTATTTTTTTCACACTAGAAAATATCTGGAGTGGCCACTTCTGTCTAAGTCAAGCATGACCTCGGTCCTGTGCGTTGTGCCTGACTCACCGGCTCAGCTTCTGCTCTCTGCTGGAGATCTTTGTGCAGTTATTAAGAGAAATTTGATTTAGGCACAGGATGGCACAGAGAGGGATTTTTGGCTTAAAACGAGGAAAAATCACTCTGTGTGTTTGCTTTTACTTTCCTGTTCATCTTCTTACAAGATTGCTTTCAACGACCTTATTAGAACCAAATTACCCCTGCAGCATTTCCCTATAAAAATGCATGTTTTCCTACACAACACTTCCTCATTTGTTAGCCCAGGCTTTGCTCCTAATGGACTTGGTCCTGCAAGCATCGATGCTGGTAGCAAATACTTACTCACTCTTCCCTAGAAGCACATTTTCAAAATTATTTAAAACAGCTGATCATTTTTCCCCACAAAGGAATAACAGGCATTTTGATAATGACCAGAAAATATCCACATTATCCGGAGGTCCTAGAAAAGAATAAAAGGGTGGGATGGAGGTGGAAATCTGTCTAAAATCCATGGGAGGGAGGGAGGGGTATGGAGGAAGACATACCTCACAGCATTTTGAGGTTCTGGAGGTGAATGTGTGCATTCCTCTAGCCCCATAATCACAGAGCAGGTTGGTTTTGCCCATGTTTACTGTCAGGCTCTGCTTGAAGCAGCAGTGGGATTTCTGTGGGCAAGTCAGGACACCTCAAGCTACATCTCTGTAAGGAGAAACAAAGACTGTCAAATGCTTTCTTGACACCAGTTGCATTTCTGAGGAGTGTCTGCCCTTCAGATCTGTTACCAGGTAAGAATCAGGCCACATACAGCTTGATGGGTTGACATGCAGCTAGTTTCCCCCAGTTGGTTCCTCTGTTCTTTCTGGGATGGTTTTGTGGACCATCTTGTCCAAGGCAGACCATGCATCCCTGCTCCATTATCTCAGGAAGGCAGATGTCTGCTTTCCTAGTACCTCTCCTTTGTTACGGGCTCTGGAGAAGATGTTCCTCACAAGTTCTTGGCAGTGCTACATCACTTGGGTTTTCTCCCACGATTGTCCCAAAATGCTGCCTCTCATCCTGCCTTGTCCATGCAAGAGGGAGGAAGAAATACCAGTTTAAGTGAAAGTAGTTATAACAATATTATTTTTCTCAATCCACTGCAAAAAGCATGAGATGTGGTGACTTGGGGATGTTTTTGTCCTGAACGGCTCAGCCCAACTCTCTCCTTTCTCATCTTGACTTTGACTTTGACTTTGGCCAGTTCCTCTCTGTCCTTTGGAGTTGCAAATACTTCGGAGCTAACATTCATTCATGCCTAAGTCTGCCCAGAAACAAAAATTCTATAACTCTGACTATCCCAGTCCAGAAAAACTGTCCTCTTTTTTCCTTTCCAGAGCTCACCCAACACAGCCCTCTGTGAGTGCCACTGGTGTTTGCTTCCACTTTCTAGTTCAGGAGCCTCCTGGGCATCTCAGCTTTGCTCAGATCCAAACAAACGCAATCCAAACGCAAACACCCACCTCTGGGAGATCACCTTTCTCATAGCCACAACATATTTTCTTTGGACACCCAACGTTTCCTTACTGGCTTCGGGTTTGAGTGTGTGTTTACAGTAATCTTTTTTTTAAGAATATAAACAGTTCAGAAAGCTGTTAGCTTCCACTTTTCTTTCACGCAGTGTTTTTGTTAAGGGCAGGCGTGATGAGAAGCGAATACCAAGAAGTACTTAAACACTAAGAAAGGCTTAAACTCTCTGGAAAACACTGGCTGCGTTCAGTGGGTGTAATAAACTTCATGCCTAAAACAAGAGGTTTTTTTTTCTTTGAGCTGGAAACTTACTTTTCTTTAAGAAAAATCTGTTCATCCACAGGTGAACTCCGCACATCTTCCCAAGAGCTGCCCTTGTAACCTTTGAAGCTGTAATAGAGGCAAATTTTTCAGAACTAGGACTTTTTTTCTTGAGAAAAGAAAGCAACAGGCTCAGTGGTCCCTGGGATTTCCAGCTAAGTCTTTTCCTGTAAATGCTGAGAAAAGAGATCAATGTCAAAGTGCTCAGTTCAAGCCAAGAAGCCTGTGATTTAAGATGCATCTGTTGAAATCCAGGTGTTGCATTTCAGAAAGACACTGGCACAGCCAGGCTGATCCACAAAAGAGAAGTACTTCTCTCCAGTTCCCCCAAACTGCCCCCAAAAAGAGGCAGCACATCTGCAGGTGGCAACTTCCATGGAAAAGCAATATTCCCTTCCTGATTCCCAGGTGGAGTCTAAGTGCCTACACTAGCGGGATAACACAGAAGTAGGGGTATTTAATTAAACTTTAACCAAATTTCACCCTGTTTGGTCCTCAGGATGTGCTCAGGACAGAAACTGAAGGGCTGATTCAGGAGAAGGATAGTCATGACCTGTGGTCAGTGTTTTGTTTGGGAGTGGTTTTCTTGCAGAAATGAGCCCCTGGGAATGGAGGTGATCTTCGTAATTAATACGCCTGGGAAGACTGTGCTGCAGGGCACAGGGTGGTGGTGGTGAGGTTAACAAATGTGTTCGTTTCTAGAGGAAGAACTGGCTCTGTTTCCAAAGACAGAAGTTTGTGGGTAAGGCTAATTGGCACAACTGGAAAAAATTAAACCATTATAGCTGCAGAAGCTCTTTGGAACATTGTAACTGTGGTATCCAGACACCTTCTGAGCCCAAGATACATTTCCAAAAGCATGGCAGCTGAGAAATCAGCCAGGCAGCGATTCCCATTCCCAAAAGTCTTGGCTGCATCATCTGTGAAGCCCTCATCATGATGGGTCTTCATTCATCCAAGAGTGAGGATGAAAACCAGAAAGGTTTTGTTGAGTGGTCTGGTGACAGACAAAGCAGTGGAGATCTTCTGCAGGAGTGGTGGGTCCCCAGCAGCTGGTCAGTGAGCTGGAGTGGGGTTTCTCCAGGTGCAGGTGACACCTGCTTCCCCAACCCACAGCATCTCCTGGTGCGCACGAAGGACACATGCTCACAACCCCGTGCTGCAACATCTCAGAAAGGAAGATCTGTTCCAGGGAGCTGTTTTTACCCAGGTCCCACTGCCTGCTGTTCACTCTGGCTTTGTCAGGAGGTGGTCCTCTAGCGCAGAAGCCGTATTTCCTCATTAGTCAGGACTGGGTTGGGAAAGCAAGAACGCTGGCTGCAGGTGACTGCCAGGAAGATGGCTGAAGGCACAAAGTTTCCTACCAAGTGGGGTTGTCCATCAAGCCATCAGGGCCCCTGTCGAGCCAAGCACGCGGAAGCAGTGCTGAGTGCTGTTGATTTTGGCCAACGATGGTACCCGTGGCTCAGACTGTCTGCATCAACAGAACCTGTTCCCAAGGTGAGGTGCTGGGATGAATCGCTTGGCATCCACCCGTGCTAGAAGGTCCCTTGTAAAATACCACGTGTCTACCCACCAGTGTAGAGATCTCCTAGGAGCACCGGCAGAAATGAAGCAGCCCCTGGCCCCTGGCTGGGAAGAGGTGGCAGCTACTTGGTCTCCCTGGAGCTGAGCAACGATGATGCTTCTTGCTGGAGGAAGCAGGGCATGATCCAGCTGAGGCTGAAACCAAGGATGCTGTGGACAGGGCAGAGCTGACAACCTCTCCCAGCCATTTGCAAGGGTCAGGCTCTTCTGCCAAAACCTCTCAAAGCTCACTCTCTGCCTGCAGCTTTCTCTCCAAGAAGGCCATAGGCAAGTCATGGCCACTGCTGCTGGTGCTGAGACCTCACAGTAACCTGAAAGTCAACGATGACCCTGAGATGTATGTGCTTTCTCCAGGCCGGGCAACTCTGTACCACCCCTGGAGAAGCAGCACTAAGTACCATCATCCAGACCCATGTGCCCAGCTTTTCCCCTGCTGCCTTGGGGAAGGTCCAGAAAAAAACAGTTGCAGGAGGACTTCCAGTGCCTGTTATCAGTATCCATGGTTTCCAAGCTGGAAACACCCATCAGGCAGTAGCATGGACTAAGGCCTTGCTCATCACCCTTTCCCCTCCTCCACCCCAGCCCCTAAGGCTGGCAGGTCAGACCCTGGCTGCCTTCTGGTGGGGCTGGCAGAGCTGAGAACCTCCAGCACACCCTGTGTAAGCTCATCTGGTGGGGGACATAGGGTTGTCTTTGCTGCCTTTGCCAGCAGAGAAGGGAAAGCCCCCGTGAAGGACAGCAGGTACCCACCTCACCAAGAGAGCATTAAGAGGACCATGGTGTCATCCACAGACCCTTGAGCAGCCATCCCAGCACAACCAGAGGATGAAAATATACTGGTCATGCTAAAAACATGCCCTGAAAGTCAGTAGTTGCTGCACCAACCATTTGGCTTTCATGCTTGGTGCAAGCTTGCATCCTCCCTGTGACTGTTGAAACTCCTGGGTGAGTAGCATGGAGATTTGGTCCTCAAAAGAGGTTTGGAAGTTCCCACTAACTCCTGTGACCCACGGGAGGATGAAAGGGATGTGTCAATCACAATGAAGCCAGGAGGATGAAACCCAGCAGATGAAGCACACTCAGTCTGTCATGCCTAGAGAACATGGGAAGTGGAGGGAAGGGGGCACCTGTGGATTCCTGTAGCAGGACCAACACCCCTGGGGACTCCAATCCATCACAAAGGAAAAACTGGGATTTCTTCTCTTTTGAGTGCTCCAGTCCAAGGGAGCAGAATATTTTGGTGTATTTGGAGACAATTCCATGTTTTTAGCAGGGGCTGGTGTTTCGCAGCTTCTCCTGTCCCAGGGGCCTGGGTTGTTGCGGCTGTTTCTTTCCTCTTGGTCTCCTGTCCAGCAGCTCCACAGTCTGTGACAGGCTGAGTCCTCCCTACTCGCCCAGTCCTTCCTGAGCTGGTCTCCTAGTGCCATCTGCCGTCTGACCCAGCACCATCGTAGGGTGGTGGCAATGCTCCTGGCCACCTCCATCCTCAGCCTCACTTGCAAAAAGAGCTGGACCAGGTAGCTCACTGCCAAGTTTGGGTGGCCCCCAGCTCCATGCCTCATGAAGAGCCGAATGTGCCATCACTATGTCATCAGATAAGATTGTTACATTTTCATCTTTTTTTTAGTGAAATGAGTAATTCCAGAAGCGAGGCGTTGGCAGAAGAACCCAGAAGAGGAGATTCTCCAAGCCACGACTGGCCTGAGTCGATGCTGGTGACAGTCTCACCACAGCCAGGTTCAGCTATGGACACCACCTCCTTCCCCAAGGAAACCCACTGAGATTCAGTGCGTTTTTGGTAACAACACTACAGCTGACCAGAAAAGAACAAACATTTTCCTCTATTAACTTCATACTTTGCCTAAAGTACGGACACTTTTCCCATCCCAAGGGGGAGAGGAAGGTGCAGGACAAAACTCTGTGTGTGTTTTCTCCATCACCCCAAGCTGCAACCTGCTGTTAAGCTCCTGCTTGGGAAAGTGTCCTGGTTTTGTGTGCTCAGGTCTTGGATGCCACCTCCTGGCTTTTCCGTTGTACTGTGCATCTCCGTAATGTGCTGCAACTCCATGCAGACCAGAAGGACCTTTCACCATCACACTATCAGAAATAACAAAGCCGTGTAAAGCCAGCAGCTTTTATTCTTTGAGGACCTGACCCAATCCCAAGCATTTTTCAATTAGGATGGAGGTGACTCCTCCAGCTAATGACCCTCCAGCCACCCGCTCACCGTTACGGTGCTGCAGGCAGGATCCCATCGCAGCAGTACCTTGACTCCCAAATTCTCTCTGGGTTCTGATCCACCACTTCAGGGGTGGGCCCTGGTACCTCTTGCCTTTCTCCAGCAGATATTGTGCAGGGTATATTTTGTCCCTACAAGAGTATATGACCCTCATGCAGTCTCTTACATGTCACCTGTGTCTTCCCGTGCCTGCTGTCTGGAGGTTTGGGGTGCTGTCTCCAAGTCTCCATAGATTCTTTGCTGGGTTGGGGAAAAATTTAACTGGGTTGTTGTGGGGGGGATAGGAAAGGTATTCTTGGAGCTGTGAGACAGTGTGGCGGTATCTGAGGGGAGATTTAGATTACATATTAGGAAGGAATTCTTTCCTGTGAGGGTGGTGAGGCACTGGAACAGGTTGGCCTGGGAAGCTGTGGCTGCCCCATCCCTGGAGGGGTTCAAGGCCAGGCTGGATGGGGCTTGGAGCAACCTGCTCTGGTAGGAGGTGTCCCTGCCCATGGCAGGGGGGTTGGAACTGGATGATCTTTAAGGTCCCTTCCAACTCTAACCGTTCTATGATTCTATGATCTGAGTCTGGCAGGTTAGCAAAACTCATCAGAGGGGCCACCGTTGCAGTAGCAAGTGGCAAGATTAGGAGGAGACAGCATGCTCTTTCCTCCCTGCTTGTTCTCCACCATTTCCTGGCTCTTTCTGCCTTCCTGGTGATGTTTCTGGCCTGGGTAAGCTTCTAAGTGCACCTGCCAGCCAGAGGTGTGCTGCCAAGTTCATCCATCATCAAGCAGCTTGGTCATTCATTTGATTTGGCCTTGTTCCATGTCCAGGCTGGAGCTCCACAGAGCCGGTACGTGTGATGCTCCCTGCCCGCAGCAGACCTGCTCGTCATCCCCACGGGGCTGGGCCACACTGGTTTGCCAGGGAAATCCCAGCAACGTTACATGAGCTGCAGCTTCTTGGAAGTCAGCTGTGAGCCGTAGCTGCTAAAAGCAGAAATGTTGGTGCTTCCTGAGGGATCTGGGGTCATCCAAGGTAATTCCTCATGGTTGTGCTCATTGATGTCTACCAAATGGGCAAACAACTGAGAGGACACCACCAGTGGTCCCGTGGTTGGCTTTCTGACCAGCTGGGTGGAGATTAACTGCAGGAAGGAGGCCACCAACAGGACTGGAATGAAGATGGAGAAACAGCACTGAAGGCAGAATTCAGGTGTGGAGGTACCTGCCTCTGTCCTTGGAGACTCACAAGAGTTATCCTCCAGCCTGAGGCCAAAATGATCTTCAACTATGGAAGGCTTCAGCCCCAGCGAGGAGGGATGCCTTGGGGAAAGGGAGGTGGTGGCAGAGGCTCTTCTCCCTGCGCTGCCGGTGCAGACCAGCAGATGGAAGTTGCTGGGGTTTGCAGGAGCCATTTGGATCCTTTGCAGGAGCTGTTGGAATGACTCTTCATCAGCATTTGCCACCAAAAAAATAAAAGAGTTGAAGGCCCCACACCAAGCAGCTTATCTTGATGATTAAGGTACCCTTAATCATCAGCAAAGGTATGCAGGACCATGAGGAGAGCATCAGTGCTGTGAGGTGGTCTGGACTTCAGAGCCAGGGAGCCATTTATCCCCAGATAAATCCTGGTGGTAAATGACCTGTCTCCTTTCCTACATCTTTGGTTTGAGGCACGGCTCGAGTTTTACATCTGGGTTGCCCACTGGCTTCCCTGAAGATGCCCTGGCCTGTTGTGAGCACGTCTACTCGGTTCAAGGAGGGTCCAAACCAGCTCTGCAGCAGCTTGTCCAGCACAGCCGCGCTGAGAGACCTTTCTGCATCGGAGCAGCTGCTTTTTCTGTTTCCAAAGTGCTCCTTGCTGCAGCGCCTGGACCACATGCTGTGGCAGAGCACAGCACTTCCAGGAGAAAATGCTCTGAAAGCTCTAGGATTGATGTATTTTTTTGTCCAAGGTAGGACAAAGTGTGCCCAAACCAGCCTTTTCTCCTCTTCCTTCCTTCCTCCAGCTCTGATGCCGACTCCTCTCTTCTCTGTCCCGTTTCTCCTCTGGCCACTGCCTGACAGGTCTGGGCAGCACCACAGAATCACAGATACAGGGTTGGAGGGGACCTCTGGAGATCATCTAGACCAACCCCCCTGCCAAAGCAGGGCCACCCAGAGCAGGTTGCACAGAACATGTCCAGGAGAGTTCTGAATGTCTCCAGAGACAGANTTCCACTTGTGCCCTTTTTTCCTGTTCTTTCCATCCAGAGCTGCTCCCCACCCTGGAGCATCATCCCACCCACAAACCAGGGGACAATCCCCGTCCCCAAATCCCTACCCAGAGCGTGTCCCTTGGTGTGAGGCACGGGCAGGAGCGGATGCAGAAGGGCAGAAGCAGTGAGACACGTGTGTGTGTGTGTGTGTGTGTGTGTGTGTGCGCACACCCCTGCACCACGCTCACACCCACCAGGAAGGGGGACGCACGGGGACCCTCGGAGCAGACGTGACCTACTTTAGCTCCGAGGCGAGCCGTGTTGCAGGGGTCCCAGCGTAAAAGCTTAATAGAGCTGTCCATAAATTATTCATTGCCTGGCCATGTTAATGCATGTGCTAAAGGCTTTTCCCTTTTTTTTTCTTAAGGAAAAAAAAAAAATTTACAAAAAAAAAATCTCCTCTATAATTTAAAGCCTTGCACGCTCCCATTGCCAGGCCCCCGATTGCTCTCCGAGGTGTTTCCACTTCACTGAGCAGAGGTGTGAGATGGGGATGGAGCTGGGATGCAGGCAGGAGAAAGCTTTCCCTGGACCACAGGTGGAGGGATGCCGTGGGGACGGGGCTGGAAGCTTTTCTCCAGCCCCAGCAGCCCGAGTCACTTCCCGGAGCAGCAAAGCTCAGCTAGCCCCGTTCCCAGGATATTTTTAGCCCTGTTTTTTGCTTTTTCTTCTTTTCATTCCCTCCCCCACCCTCACCCCGATCCTCGCCTTTGCTCAGCACTGCCTTCAAAGCCCTGGGGAAGAGAGGAAAACACTGATCCCCGGGGTGGGAAGCTGCGTGGGAGGGATTTAGGAGCACCCCATCACAGGGACCTGCTGAGTCCAACCACAGGGAGACCCCTCCCAAGGCCACCCCACTGGGATTCAAGCTGCCCCTCCATCACATCCAGCCCTGCTTCCACCCCACCAGGACAATCCCCCCCCGATCCAGGGCTGAGGTTCCCACGGCCGTTTTAGCAGGTACAGATAAGGCCACGAAACAACACGGGCAGCCCTGGCCCCCACTGGAGGAGGAGCTGGGCAGGCATGAGGCGATGCTGCAGCTGCAGAGGACATTTGCCTTCTATGGACATCTCTCCTCGCTGCACTGCTGGCGGGGAGGAACGGCGCTGGCACGGAGAAGAGGCCCTCGGTCTCCACAGGGAAACAAAAAAAAACTCCCAAAAAAGCTCACTGTTGCCCTCTCAGAGGCCTCCAGAAGAGCTCAGCATCCACAGCCCCTCCAACGCACACCCACACAGGCAAGGACTTGCCCTTCTCTAGGGGGAGTGGGGAATCATGGAATGGTCAGAGTTGGAAGGGACCTTAAAGATCATCCAGTTCCAATCCCCCTGCCATGGGCAGGGACACCTCCCACCAGAGCAGGTTGCTCCAAGCCCCATCCAGCCTGGCCTTGAACCCCTCCAGGGATGGGGCAGCCACAGCTTCTCTGGGCAACCTGTTCCAGTGCCTCACCACCCTCACAGCAAAGAATTTTTTCCTAATATCTCATCTAAATCTCCCCTCTTCCTATTTAAAACCATTACCCCTTGTCCTGTCACTCCACTCCCTGACCAAGAGTCCCTCTCCAGCTCTCCTGGAGCTCTCTTCAGATCCTGGAAGGTCGCTCTAAGGTCTCCCCGGAGCCTTCTCTTCTCCAGGCTGAACAGCCCCAGCTCTCTCAGCCTGTCCTCACAGCAGAGCTGCTCCAGCCCTCTGAGCATCTTCTTGGCCTTCCCCTGGACCCGTTCCCACAGGTCCATGTCCTTTCTATGTTGAGGACTCCAAAGCTGGACACAGTACTCCAGGTGGGGTCTCACCAGAGCAGAGTACAAGGGGAGAACCACCTCCCAGGACCTGCTGGCCACACTTCTTCTAATATAACCCAAAAAAGATGCCCCAAAAGCCCACCCCTGGTCCTCAGCAGCATCCCAGACCAAGCTGCATCGCCGTGGGAGGGTCAGGGACCACAGGCAGGGAGAAGAAGGGTTGTGGGTACCACCAAGCCTGAAGCATCCCAATCCAGCCGCAGAAAACACAACAAGACCACAGAAGAAGAGTCACAGCAGCCTCTGGGTATATTTTTTTTTTCTTTTTTGGTTGCATTTCATATATTATCCAGTTTCACATTCTCATAGGATCAGCAATTATAATAATAGCAACTTATTCTCAAATCTTTTAATACAAGCGAGACAGCCATGGTCGTATAATACTTAAAGCACTTCAATACCAAGCAATAAGATGCTAAAACAAAAATTGCACAGTTTCTTGTTTACTATATGCCTGACTGAATCATTGTTACAGAAGACAACCCTTCTCTTTCAAGCTTTTAACTAAACATTAACTTATCTTACAGGATTACAGTTTCTCTTTAATAATAATAATAATTAATTGCACACAAACACACAAGAAATTCTTTATGATGCATAAATATTTCCTTATTACACATGGTACAAAAATACTCATACTTTTTTTTTTTATTTTTTTTTTTG
>VXBW01003979.1:263540-292299 GCA_013400375.1 Thinocorus orbignyianus
TGTTTGTTCGGTATTCCCATAAGGATGGCTGATTATTTGGCAGGACTGGATGCTCTCCAATCAGAAGGATGTGGAAAGAAGGGGGGGGGGAAGAGAGGTTAGATATTTTACAGCCGTTCTATATATAGAAGTCTGAAGGAAAAAAGAAAAATAATATAATAACCCTGACTTTAAAACTGGAGAAGAACAGATGAGAACAGAAACCCAGTGCATCATACTTGGAAAAAAAGAAAAAAAATAAGATTTNGCATTTCATATATTATCCAGTTTCACATTCTCATAGGATCAGCAATTATAATAATAGCAACTTATTCTCAAATCTTTTAATACAAGCGAGACAGCCATGGTCGTATAATACTTAAAGCACTTCAATACCAAGCANTCTGGTCATACTGGGGAGGGGAGGGCGGAGGTGGGAGAAGGGGTGAGACAAGGACAGTTAGTATTTCTCAAAGCCAAGTCTTCACCGAAGCAAGATGAAAACCTTGATGGATCAATATCCGTTGGGCCAAGACCTGTTGCTAACGGTTACACAAACGCTAGAACAAACAAACTTAACACTCACACATACACAAGTTAAGTGTTTTAATTCATGCCAGAAAACATGCAAAACCCATTGCGCCTTTCGTTTCCTTCAGCCCAGCCACCACCGGGACAGGGCAAGCCCAGGGAAACCCGGGACCCAGCCACCCCCCTACCCCAAGCTGGGCTTCGGCGCGGGGGGGATGGCGAAGCTCAGTCGGGGAGGATGTCCTGGGGATGGAGGGAAGGAGGGAGGGATGGATGGATGGAGGCGGCGCACGGCCCACGGCAGGGGCCGTGGCAGCTTCACAGTCCGGGAAGGGGGAATGCTGGCAGCCCCCAGGGAAGGGGGAGACACCGGGGCCGGGCGCCTTGTCCGCTGGCCACAAACCAAAGCGAGAGGGGTCCGAGCGATCGTCCCTGGCACATCCCTCCACGTAGAGGCAGGGAGGAGGAACACAAGCCGAGGAGAGACGCTGCGGGAGAGGAGCTGCAGTGAGCAGGGGCTGGCTGGATCCATCCCCCATCATCAACATCACCCAAAGCCCCTTCCCCACCCTAGGGCTTGGTGGGTCCCCCTGCTCCCACTGGGATGAATTCAGACCCAACACCCATCAGTGTAACCCAACTACATCCTTGGGTGGATGCAGGGGGCTGAGCCCAAGATCACAGAATCATAGAATGGTCAGAGTTGGAAGGGACCATCAAGATCATCCAGTTCCAACCCCCCTGCCATGGGCAGGGACACCTCTCCCTAGAGCAGGTTGCTCCAAGCCCCATCCAGCCTGGCCCATCAAGTTCGTAGCAGTATTGTAGAAGGCCATCATCCCACCCAACCTTCCACCCCACAAGAGCCCAGCAAACCCATGGATGAGCGAGACAAGGGCCCAGCTCCAGGAATAATTACTTACTTACTAACAAACTAACAAAACTGACGAGACTTCCATCCTTGCTGGGTAGCTTCGGAGGGAGGATACCAGCGCATCTGGAAAAGAAAGCCATGCCAGAGGTCCATGATCCAGGATAACCGCAACCAGAGCCCAAACCTTCAGCTCCCTCAGACCACATACGAGGCACACCAACTAGAGGTCTCCAGGATGGAAAAGGAAGCTCTAGGATGAGCCCTAGGTACTACCCAAATAGCATCCCAACCTGGGGCTGCACCACGCCAGCACTACCTGGGGTGGTGGCTCTGGTGGCTCATGCAAGGACAGGTTCAGGCTCACCAGGCACTGGGAGCTGCCAGGTCCTCCCTTAAGGAGCACAGCAGGATCCCACACATCTAAAAAGGAAGCTATCACCCCATCTCAGGGCTTGCCCTAACATCTCAAGTACTTCTGCCTACTGGCATACCAAGATGACAGTCCCCAGCTTCACACCTGTGCCTGGCCCCAGCTCTCTACAACACGCAGACCACCACCACTCAAGCTAGGAAAGCTCCTCACCACCAAGCTTTCTACAGAAGTGTGCACAAGGAGGGGTTGTTTCCCTTGCAGCACGCTCCCACTCCCACATACCCCCAAAATTTACCTTCTCCCTCCGCCCGATCAGGGCAGAGGCAGCTCACTTTGGCCATGTGGCACCCCAAAGTGGTGGCCACTCCATCCTCAGCCAGCACAAGGCAGCACCTCAAGACCACACATTTAAACCAGACAAGCTCTACATAATGTGCACAGGGTAAGGACCGCCTGATCTACCACAGAAGAGACCCACAAAGACTCCAAAGCCACAACCTAGCCATCGGAAGAGGCTTCAGGCGGACCACATCAGGGGGAAGAGCTTAGCAGCGCTGCAAACCTTTGGAGGCTTCCCAGACAGGTCATGGCCACCACATCTACTGCTCAAGCCTGCTCCTCACTGAGAAAGGACTGCTGCATGGAGACCCAGCAAGCAGACATGGGAACAGTAGCTTAACAGACACTTCCCAGCCTGCCAGCAGCTGCAGCAAGCTGGCAATGTCCAGTAGAATAGCATCAGACATCCAGGTGCTCCCGTTTGGTCTGTAAGACTGGTACCCAGGCTGGGCTGAGTTCGCAGCTTCATGCCTGAGCGCGGCAGGAGATGAGTCTGTGCCACTTGACTGAGCACAGATCCAGCAGCAGGAGCAGCCACCAGAGCTCAGTCCTGCTGCTGTTTACAAAGAGAGCTGAAACACCCTGGCCATCACCACTCTCCTCCTGCCCCAGCTGGTGGGAGGAGAGCACAGCTTCAGTGCAGACGGGCATCAAGAGCAGCAGGCATGTTCAGGGCTCTGGGTACCAGCAGAATGAGATAAGATTGAGTAGAAAAACAGCAAAAAGCCACCTAGAGCCCCTTGCCAGACCATCTTGCCAAGGTTGGCCCCTTCCCTGAACAAGCCTGGCTGGATTCTCGCTTCCCAAGCACATGCTGGGGCCAGAGGGAAAGCACAGCATTCCCAGACCGGCTCCAGCCCTCGTGCCCAGCACTCTCCCATTAAGAGGGAAACCTTGGTTGAGGACAGGTGGACTCTTGAAGCAAGGTCCCAGGTCTGTCAGGCAAGGGAAGAGTTGGAGCTGCAGCCAGATCATCTAAGATGAGCTGTAAAGCCTCTGCCAAACAAGTCCCACACATCACCCTTGCTGGGCACTGCTTTGCCAGCCTCTTCCTAGCAGGGCTCCCACCAGAGCCAGGTCTCCCCCACAGGCTGTAAGCACGTGAGAAACCATCCAGAAAGCCACACCAGGTTGAGACGATGTCTGGCAATGATGGGTAACAGGCCTTGGCTCTTTGCTAGCTGCCTAGGCACACTGCCCGACTGACACACGGGATGACACCTGCAGTGTCATCCAGGAGCAGAGATGCAAATCTGTGTCCTCATCTCCAGCTGCTTGAGACCTCCAGAAGCTGCACACGAGGTCTTCTGAAGAGACAGAGCTGAAGACCTTGAGAGCCAGAGACTCAGTGACAGCCCTCGGATTATCCTCCAGGCTAGGCACGACCTCTGGGTCCCTTCAAACCCTGCTCCCTTTTCCTCCTGTAAGAAGCAGGAGCCTGACACCCAGTGGAGGTGTCCTTCCTCATGCAGAGTCACGCAGCAAACTGCCAAGACCTTGACCCTGCAGCCTCCTCACAGGAGCTGGAGGGGACAATAAGCACATGCCTTCAAGAAAGCACAGCTTCTTGTAATGGCCAAGTCCTCCCTCCACCAGCAAAAGGGCTGCGATGCCAGTAACTGAACAGACCCAAGCACGAGCTCAGGGACCTCAAGTTCTTCTTGTGATAGCTCCTACAGGGAGGAACCCTGCAAGTTTGCAGAAGTTCTGTCCTAGCAGGAGCCTCTTATCAAGTTAGATGTGATGGATCCAGGCTCTGGTTCAGCACCACACTTGAGGTCTGGTCAGTCTCCTTGCCAGACACCTTCACAAGGCAAACCAGCTCCCAGACAGCCCCAGAGCTTGCTCCGTGACACAGTATCCAGGTGCACCTCAGTCAGTCCAGCCCTGGGTGGAGGGAATTGGTTGGAAGGGACCTTAAAGATCATCCAGTCCCACCCTCTGCCCTGGGCAGTGACACCTCCCACCAGACCAGGTTGCTCCAAGCCCTGTTGAACCTGGCCATGAACCCCTCCAAGGATGGGGCAGCCACAACTTTTCTGAGCAACCTGACCCTCACCACCCTCACAGCAAAGAATTTCTTCCTAATATCTAACCTAAATCTCCCCTTTTTCATTTTAAAACCATTCCCCCTCATCCTGTCACTACATTCCCCTTGGAGTCCCCTCCCCATCTCTCCTGCAGGCCTCTTACAAGTTCTGGAAGGGGCTCTAAGGCCACCCGGAAGCCTTATCTTCTCCTAGCTGAACAACTCCAGCTCTCCCAGCTTGTCCAGACCTTCCTCCCTGCTGAGGGGTGCCATCAAGTGCCATGACCAAAGTGCTATCCTGGTGCCACACACCACCATGCCTTCGCTTCTCCATTATCTCGTGAGAGGGCTCCAGCTCAGCCACATCCTTGCTCCACATCCTGAGGCTACCACACTGCTCTGGGAAACGGCTGTCTCCTTGCCCTGACACAGACCAGGAAGGCTTGGCAGCCTAGTGCAGGCACCAGCATCACTGACACCTTATGGGGCCACCACAGCAGTTGTCAGTGCCAGGACAGGGGTCACTTGCTCCCCCACCAGTCCTGTCACTGGGAGGTGCTTGCTCAGCAGAGCCACATCTCTTCAACAGCCAGCAGTCCTCCTCCCTGGCCAGCGTCTCCCACGCCAGCATCCCTCCCCTCAACAGCTGGAAGCAGTTTCTTCCTGCCCAGCAGCAACAGGAAACTCCCACTGCATTCACAAGGCTGCGAGCACTTAACCCCGAGAGCCACCTCCATCCCACACCAGGCTCGGCATGAGCACGTGCAAGATGGACATCTCCCACCCTGCTCCCCAAGCCTGGTGGCTCCTCATCCCCTCCTCAGAAAGTCTGAGCCAGGTTCTGCCCCACCTGCACACCCCACCCCAAGCCTGGTCCGAGCCTTCAGCAGCTCCAGTTTCAAAAGAAATCCTGCTTTTCTTCCAAAACATGCACTGCTCATAGCTTTGGTACTAATAAGCCTCCACTTCTGATGGACCATCTCTCCTTGTCTTCCTCCTGTATGTCCCCAGTGCTTGGACACCCAAACCTGACCAGCCTGGTCACCAGTGGCCCCACCTGCCAGGAGCTCAGCCTGGAGGCTGGCAGGAGTTCCTGCAGATGTCACCATCCTGGGGGCAGGCCATGGGAATGACCCACCAGGTCTTTCAGCCCACAGAAAGATTAAGGACTTGATGAGGCAGAAACACCCCCTCACTAGGGGGGGATGTTTCCAAAACCAGCAGGAAGCACTGGAAGAACCAGATTGGAGTCAGCAGCTAGCCAAGAGGACATCCTCTTAAGACAGCAGCACCTGCCAGGACAGTTTTCTCTTCACACTCCTCCAAGTGTCCCAGGCACCTTACTTCTGCCAGGAAACAGAGAGGTTCCACAAACAAGGGGCTCCCAGAGCCACCTGGAAGAGGAGACCAGCAGCCCAAGAGACTGGACTGGGTTGTCCCAAGAGGATTGCAACCCAGCAGGCCAAGCCAAAACACTTCCCTGCAGGAAGCAAACTTCTCTGAGGGCTTTCAGAAGATCCCTTATCTCTCAAAATACTCTGCCTGAGGAGGAGGAAGCTGAGAGAGTGAATGGAGATATCCAACACTGGGCGAGGAAAGCAGAGCAAGGGAGGCTTTTACTGGAAGAGACGCGGTTGTTTCTGGAGCTGCATTAGCTCACAGTTGGAAAGGAGTCCGGCCACACCACTGCAAACATCTCCTGCTCATCTGCCCGTAGGGATGAGACAGACACTGCCGGCTGACCACAGCCAGCCCCTTACTGCCGCGTCCAACATCTGTCCCAGAACACAGCTGGAGAAGAGAAATTTGTGCCTCTGCCTGCCACCTTCCAGAAGCCAGGTGGAAGATCCAGAAGTGAAAACCAGCAGCATGAGACCAGGGCTACCTAAAAAAATCACAAAGAAAGGATAAATGCTGCAGATAAATACCCTGTAGGTACTTCCTTAAGTCCTCCATTCTCTCTCCCAGTTACCCTCAGAATTTAAGTTTCCTATCTCGCCCACCACCCTCATGGAGACCCATTCCTTCAGCGGGAAAAAGAGGAAGGAAGGGTGCACTGAATACACAGATCCATCCTCAAGCCACCTTTAGCTTGGATGGCCTGCTTTTCCTCCTTAGTTAGGTCTAGGTCTGTCTATCTTCGCTCTGCAGCCAGCCCCAGCATCTCGTGGTGCTTGGAGATATCCCTACAACTGGAACAGATCCAGATCCAGAACTGGAACAACCCAGGTACCAGGAAGGGTCCCTGTGCAGGCAGGGACAGAGAACTCTGTTTTGCTCCTGGAAGCTGGTAGGACCCCAACCAGCATGTCCAAAAGCTGCTGACGTGCAGGGCAGCATCCTCAATTGCGCTGCTGAGATGGCCTCACCCCAGCAAGCCACAGTCACCACTTCCACCAGGCTGCAGGCCACCGGGTGCAAGCCTTAGGCAAGACTACAGTGGTGATGGGAACACAACCCAGGGCAGGCAAGGACAGCCTGCAAAGGTGTGCCCACAAGGCACTAATGTTGTCTCTAAGTGCCCTCTGGACACACACTTCCAGCCTCAGGAGCAGGCACCTTCCACCAAGCCACCCACTTCCAGGGTTCTTCAGGGCGTTAGGTGGAGCATCCCAAAGATTGCATGTGGTGCAAGACGCAAGCAGCTCAAACCCATCATCAAGAAAATGTTGCTGCAGTTGAATCAAGTACACACATCTCCTCGGGCAGCTACAGCCAGAGAGAGCTGGAGGATGAGCACATCGTACCACACCATGCTGAAGAGCACACAGAAGATGACAGGCACTGACCCATCCTCTTGTTCAGAAGGGGGTGTTTCAACAGGCACCTATCCTTTGCCTTGTACCCTCCTGGGTCTTGAGACAGCCTGTACTACAGCTCGCAGACGAGTGTTCCCCTCACAGACCTCAGCAAACAAGTATTTCTCCTTTTCCCGGAGCAGAATTGAGCTGAGCTGCTTTTATTTGGGTTGGGCTAGCCAGGGAGAGCCAATCCTGGTCAAGATGTCACTTTTGACACCATCTCGGTCCAGTTCACATGTCCAGTGTGATTTAGGGAGAATTGCTGCCCAGCAGGTACCTGGGGATGCTAAGAGCATCTTCCATCTGCTTTTCTCTGTTTGGAGGGAAACAGCTGGCTCAGGGAGAGCTTGCTGAGGGTTGCATGGTCAGCCTGTGACAGCATCAAGTCACTCAAGTTCAGGAAAACACCATAACCAGTCTTGAGGAATGCTTCACTCCTCCAGGAACCACAGAGACAGCCCAGAAAAGAAAATAACCCTAGCAAGTCCTACTTGACAGCAACAAGTTATTAGGCACAGTAAATCCATCACTGTCTCCAGCCCTTCCATCCCAGGGAGAGCTCAACTGGCACAAGGTGAAGTCCAGAAGGTTTTGCAAACATAACTGTGAGGTCAGTGGTATGCAGAGGCACGATCTCCATTGTCCATCAGATCCACCATGGTGGTCATTGCTTGCTACTCCAGAGCTTAGACAGGCTGGTATCACCCAGGTGGTTGCACACTCAGAAACAGCAGCATCCCAACAGGAGACAGTACTTGAGGAGGAGCACAGCATCTGAGCCCACCCCAGCAGATCTTCCCACATCCCCAGTTCTGCAAGGTCAGCACGAGATCACAGACTCTGGGATCTACCTTGTGTCCATCCACAACAGTAGCCAACACTCAAGAGATCTGGTTTGCCCTGAGCTAGTCCAGGCAACCAACAAGAGGGAAAGGTGTATTTGGAGCACTGACCTCTCCTTCCATCGATGGGCTCCACCTCAGCTTGGTGTGAGAAGCCTCAGGGTCCTGCTGGGCTGTGTGCCACCACCACATAGTCATGAGCTAGGACTGCTCCTTCCACCTACCACTTGCTTAAATAGGTCCCAGCTTCAAAAGTCCACCTTCATCTCCTCGAAGCCTCCAGACAAGGGCTGTTGCCAGCAACAGCAACATGGAGGCTCCAAAGGCACTTTTGACAGCCAAGGCAGTCAGCCCCCAAAATGATGGGTAGCTGTGAACTTGCAGTCCGTGACCTGCTCCCTGCCTTGGAAGCATCTACCAGAGACAGTCTTCCAAGCCCTGGGTACCCAACACATCCTCCTCATTTCCTATAAGCACCACATGGTGACCACCACCAGCCATGTTCTTACAAAACAATCTTGCACCCATTCCCTGTTTTCCAGGGCAAGTCCTGTCCTCAGAGGTGCTGCCATAGCTGGAAGCATCTGTTTGCAGAAGAGATCCACCAGGAGCATCAATAGCCCCGGTATCTCCTACTGTCCACAAAGAGCCTGGCTCAGAGGCACTTCAAAACAAATGGGTTTATGTCAGAGTTGCTACAGAGCCTGATTCCACCACGTAAGCAATAGATGAAACTTCACCAGGTCCAAGAAGAACGAGGCAAGCTGTGTCTTTGTGTTGGTGACAAGCTTTCCCCCTTTTCCCAGGAGACCAGCTCTGCACATCTTAGCAACCCCCAAAGTCTTTCAAGGACCAAAGCAGAGCAGGACCCCCATCTTTGATGTCTTCTTTCCCCAGTATCACCACTACACAGAGGGAAAAGTCTACCCAGAACCACTGCAAGAAGTGACCCAGGACCCAGTTCCTTCAGAGCTAACAACAGAAATCAACCAGACCCATCTTGTGAGCCAAACCATCTTCCCCAGCTCCCAGTTTCCTACACCGCTCCCGTGTCTCCCAAGCTGCCAATTCCCTTCGTTACGGCTCACAAGACCTGTGTCCCGCCTGTGATTTCAGGCTGTAAGAGAGAAGCCAAGCTCCAGGTAGGAACTTGCTTCATTTCCAGTAAGTGGAGAGGAAAGAGGTGAGATTAGACCCATGGTTGAGGGCAGGGTCTGTCCCGGTATGCGATTCCGGAATAAAGTGACCGGCAAGTGCTGTTGTCTAAGGTGCCCACTAGAATTTAGTTGTGTGCTATCGCTATCACGTCACTCACCTCCCCCACCGTGTGCCAGGAGTGAGGTCAAGGTGTATTTTCTGGTTGCCCTCGAAAGGTCGTGGTTGGGGAGAAACCAGGTTTCTTTCACGCCGAGCGGCAGGGTTGTCTCTGCCCCGGCTCAACCGGGCTGCTCCCCTCCCACCGGCAGGACCTGGCTGAGCCTTGGCTCAGCTGGGAGAAGTTGATGTAAGATGGTGCCATGCTGTGTGCGCCATGTCATGTGCTGCCAAGTTGGAGATGTGGGTTAGAAAGAAGGCCTGGTATCTCATTCCCCAGGCTCTGGTGGGTGGGTAGCGTGAGGCCCATGCACTGGGTTGCCAAGGAGATACGGGCTACAGAGATGGGCAGAAGCTTGCAAATCCCATGGTGCACCTTGGAGGAGAGATGGTTACCTTACCAGTCTTTCCAGACGTGGCTGCCATCATGCTTAACACTTCTAGGAATGGAACTGTAGTACAGCCACTCCACTAGCTGCAATAAGGCATCACTAGGGTGTCCCATCTCCAGGGACAGCTCTGAGCTTCAGGGCTAGCCTGCGCTGGCATCATGGCTGGAGTTCACTAGGGACATCAAAGGAGGGATTTGAGAGAGGGTGGGAGGGAGGGAAGGCAGATGGGACAGTCTTAAAGTCAGTGTAGTCCCCACAGGTAGAGGCTTCTGGTGGTGCAAGGTCAGGCCATGGTGACATCTACGGCAGCCTGGTGCCCACAGGGAGCACCACCATCGGTCTCATCTGTGAGCAGCTTACCAACAGCTCCCAGGGCATGAGCCAAGGCGAGGGCCAGCCTCATGGCATCTCCTGCCCCTCACCACTCCTGCCAGCCCTCTGGACAGCTCTTCAGGAGGTTTGACTGGTGCATCACAGAGGGCAGCCACCTCCTCTCCCACTCGCTACCGGACTTGAACACAAGAGCTGTGAGAGGACGAGCACTTCAGGCTTAAATCTTCTGCAATGAGCTCTCAGCTTAGCTACTGCTTCCAGCTTCATGCCCCCTTCAGGGCTGAAGGCTACGGAGCTGCTAAAGCTCTGGCCATCCCCGTGAACATCCTCTAGCCAACACTCATCTCAGGAAGAGAAGCTAGCTGTTCTGGAGAACAACTCACATGCCCACCACCCCACCAGCAAGGTGAACCAGCCCCACCAGCAAGAGCAGAGGGTTCAACACACTAAGAGCAAGGTTACAGCTTTTAGCCCAGTTTGTGAGCAAAAGTCATCTCAGTGACTCGCTCCACCCTGCCTTGGCTCTGCGAGGGAGAAGGCTCTAGCCCAGAGATCGGGCCGCTCTAAGCTGCCAACCTGAGTAATGTTTAACCCCATAAAACTTTATTGGTAATGTATACTGCGCCAGAATGTCTCCCTGCGAGGTCACTGCTGGCTTAAGCACAATGCAGCAAGGAGCAAGCTGTAGCTGCTCAGCCAGCCCTCCTGCTCTTCTTCAGAAGAGAGCTGGGTCCAGCCATGGCCACAGTCTGGAGGGGCTACACCAGTGCCCTAAGGCTTAGAGGCACATCACCATTTATGGAGCCCCTTAGGCAGGGAGCTCCCTAGAGCCTCAGGGTCATTCTTCAGAGAAGAAGACCACTTTGAAAGCTAAGCTGTCTGTCTAGAACAAGTAGCTTGCCAACTGGAGGGCAGGAACTAAGACCCCAGAGGGAAGAGATCTGGCTGAAGGACTCCTCGACACTCTCCAGTTTAGTGGAGCAGAGTGTTTCTCCCCACCATGCACCATAAAGTTTTGGCACCTAACACTTGTACTTCAGGTCACTATGTCACTGGTGATCATCCTTAAAGGACATGCAGTAGTGGTTTCACCTCCCTCAAGCACCTTAGCCAGACCAGAGAGGTTTCTTCTTGACCCTCCCTGCCAGGGGTAATTCAACCAGCACCAGCCCTTGGCTCCACCACCCTACACACAAGGGGCAGGGAAGGGAAGACATCTGCTCTCATGGGCCGCCCTGGAGCGGAGCGCACTCAAATGCTCCTGTAGCCGTGGACACCATCAATAACTTTTGGATAACACCAGCAGTCACAGCCCTCCTAGCAAAGGACCTACTTGAAAGAGCAGCCTGGCTCAGGAGGTCACTGTCAAGTCAAGCCAGTGTCTAAGTCCTGCCCTGGGACCTACATACTTCTTGCCTACTCTCCAAGAGCTTCAGCCCAACGCCAGCTCACCAGCTGAAGGGGAAAAGCAGCAGAGGCCTGCGAGTGTGTGAGGGGCGGGATGGACAAGCCTATGTAGGCCAGGAGCTTACATCCATCCAGTGCCTCCGTACTGTGTTTCAGAAACAAGCTTGGTTGAAGCTGGACACTTACAGTCAAGACGCTTGCAGGAAGCGAGAGGATGCCGAAGGGCCAACTGAGCTGACCATCGGGCAGGTGGACAAGGTGAAGGGACACAGCTCTTCTTCCTTTCAATTTAAGCAGGGAAGAGTGGAGCTAAATACCCTCTCTGGCAGGGCAGAGAGCAGAGGTCTAAGCCCAGAGCCCCACTGCCCTACTCCCCCATGGCACTACTAGAGGAGCAGCGATGGAAGCAGGCAGAGCACAGCTGGCTGGTAACACCAAGCAGGGTGGGGACAGGGGCTCCAGGTTCTCCTGTACGAGTCCTCCAAACCAAGCACCTGAATCTGGAATTAGGACACTACCTCTCTTTTGGCCTACTTTTTGCATTTCCATGGTTTCAGGGACATCATGCTCAACAGGGGTGTTGGCCCTTCCAGTTTCAAACCGGTACAGGCACTCCTACAGCTCCATACCCTGGGATACCAGGTGGTTGCACAGGGCACTTCCACAGGTCCATACAGGGTGGTCTTCTCTACCTTGCATCCAGTGGCTTGCTAATGCCACTGTCCCATCAGAGCTCCTTGCTATGGCAAGGCTCTGACCATTCATCTTCTGTAGAACATCACCCTCTGGCTTCAAAAATTTTGAGTCACTTGGCCCACGGGGGTTCCAGCTGAGCCCCTCAGCTCCAGCATGGACTCAAGCCTGTTGCCTTCACTGTGACTTCAAGGAGGACATTGAGTAGCTATTTTACTTGGAGTCTTTCCTCCCAGCAGTCCCACCAACAGTTTTCTGGCCATGGGGGACCAGCAAAGACAGCCAAAAAAACTCAGCCCTGTCTTTCCCCATCTGCCCACCTCTAGTGGAGAAGTGGGCCGGACCTGTAGGGTCAGAAATCATCACCCAGCCATGTAGACCTCTCCCCTGCGGCTTGCTGGGGGCCGGGGCTGGGGAGGAGGAGGGGGGCCCATGCACTTCAGCCAGGAGAAGGCTTTGCCCAGGAGCCAAGGTGCGGAGGCCAGGGTCGAACCAGCCAAGCAGAGACCCAGGGGAGCGAGCACCAAGGGGCAGGGGAGAGCCCGGTTCCTGGCAAGGGACACGGGCAGCGACTCACCTGAGCGTGAAGAGCAGCGGCTGCGGCGGCAGCTGCTGGGTAGGTGAAGGCGGCATGGGGGATGGCAGGGGTGAGCTCCGTGGTGTAGAGCGGGTAGGGAGCCCATGCTTCTGGGGACGCTGGAATAAGAGCTGCTCCAGTCAGGTCATCTAGACAGGAGGGGACAAGGTGACAGTAGCTTAGTAGCTGGTCTCCGACAAACCCATGGGCATGGTTTCCTTTCCACCCTGGCCGTTTCCCAAGGTTGGGCCAGCCACGACTTCAAAGTCCCTCCCCAGCATACTCACAGGGGTCCCGTGCAATGAAGTGTGCGCCCAAGGCAGGGTGGATGTTGGTGGGGTTTGGCGTGGCCATCAGCTTGCTCTTGGCCATCTTTGTGTTGGCTTTAGCAAACTCTAACCGCAAGGTCTGGGGGTTCTCTGGGTCGAAGCGGATGCCCTGTCACAGAAGGAAGCACAGGAGTCTCTCAGAGGTGAGGTTTCCAGTCTAAGCACAGGCTGTCTCTCTTCACAGAGCAAAGCCCAGAGGGGGAACCAAGGCCATCATACCGCAGTCACACAGCCCAAGACTTTTGTCACCTCACTGCAACCCTCAGGCTTGTATTCCTAGGTTTAGTTGGCCCAGGAGGACCACTGATTCCAACAGGAGGGACACAGCTTTGCTCCTTATGTGTAGTTCAGCAACCAGCACAACAGTGATGGATACCAACACACATCAGGGAAAAAAAAAAAAATCTATCTGCTGGAGCTGGGACAACCCCATCTATACTGGGGCTACATCTACTGCCAGCCAGGGCAGAGACACAAGCACTTGCCCAATGCCCAAGGCATGGTCTGCAGCAGGGCAGAGAACTAGATCAGTGTGTCTTGCTGCCTAGATCCCACTAACTTTTGCAGGACCACATGGGATGAGAGACAGTTTTGAGCTGTGCCCTGTCACGTTGACCATCTTAATGCCTTTTTCTTGAGCTGCAGCAGTTTGGAAGTGCTACAAATATGCTGCCTCATGTCCTCCCATGAAAACCTCAGTGTGGGAAGGCTGATTTCCTTCCCTTCCAAAGGAAGCACCTTCTACCTCCTGTTTTCCAGGACAAGCACGTGCTCTGCTGAACTGCCACACCACAGTATTTGGTAAAGCCAGGCTTTAACAAGGCCACTAGCACCAAGCAAGATCAACAGCCACGTGACAGACCAGATCTGGAACGAGCCTTCTTCACTACCCACATACCCTGGGTGAGCTCAACCTAGAGCCTCAAAACGCTGGAGCTAAACACAAGGTGAGTGCCACATGCCCCATTAAAGCATGACAAGGTGGCAACTGGGTATCACCCCATGCCTGTATATGCCTTGGAACCATTTATGCCCCCAAGAGCTTTCTTCTCATACCTTCCTGTTTGCTGAGGGCCGGTCCTCCAGAGAAGACCTGCCTGCTTCAGATACTCCAAGCCAAGGTCAAGTCAAGCAGTCAGACTAGGACAAGCTACCACCTCAGCACTCAGTGCAGACATCCAAGGAGGAAAAGCTCCTTGAAGAGCACTTTTGGACACATCTCAGTGCACATTGGTCATGAACAATCCTCTTAGTCCCCAGCTCTTACTCACACAGAGGGGAGCACGGAATGGATAAGAAGCAGGATTCACAGCCTGGATCCTGTAATCAGAAGCCAACTGCTGAGAAAGGAGGTGCACACCAACCCCAAGAAAGAAGTAGCTGTTATTTATCCAGACCTTCAGAGGCCCTGGAGCAGTCTTCCAGTGGTCAGAAACCAAACCTTTTTGCATCCATTTGTTCAGACTGGTGTCAACCATGAACAGCTCTTCTGCTTGCCTGGTGGGAGGCTGCAGGACCATTTACCTTCCATACAAAAAGGCCCAGCTGAGACACCCTGACCCTTCCTATGCTATGGACAAGCCCAACACCACTCCAGCCCACAGCTCCAGGCTGAGCTATGGCAGAGCCTATGGCCCCCAGAACCCCCAGTAGATCAGGTACTCACATTCAAGGCATTCTTCGCTGCTTCAGCACCAGCCCGGCTGTCAAAGGTCACAAAGCCAACTGGCTAAAAGAAAGAATGCCAATTTCAGTTTGGAAGCATCTTCCAGCTCCTCAGACTGCCCTGTCACCCTCTCTGCCCCAGAGAATTTACTGGAAACAGGAGAGACCACCTAAAGCTGCAGGAGAACTTCGAGCAGAGCTTGAAGTCATCATCCCAAGATTCCTGCTCCACATCTGCTCCCACCGCATCAAAAAGCTTTGGTGTTCTTACACACATGGGCACTGCTCTCCCTGGTAGCCCCCATCAAGAGGGGGGAACCCACAAGAGGAATCCCTGCCTGGATTAGGATGGGTCTGGGGAAGGCTTCTGGACAGCATTAGAAGATATGGAGCCATTCAGCACACACTGAGAGCTGGGGGCCACCAAGATGGTAGGTGTGAGCAGAACCCATCTGCACACATGGTGTTGAATATAGACAATGCTTTACACAGTGAAAGGGTATCTGCCCCCACTCCCCTTCCCTCCCATCGTGACTGGTTTTATGGCAATACCCAAAAACACCCAAGCACAGGAAGGAGGAGGTACCTGCTTTGAAGTTAGCTTGATCAGTGACCCTTCATAACCCTAGAGAAGGAAAAAAAAGCAGGCCATCATCAGGTTCCCAAAGGAGCTGAGCTACAGCCAAGACATGACATGACACCTCCAAGAGTTGCTGCAGCACCAAGCCCTTCATTAAGGCAAGGTTTGCAGCAGCAGCTACATTAACTTTGCTCTTCTTTCCCACCAAAAGAGAAGACTGAGATTAGTCTAGGGGCAGAGCAGGTATCTCTTTGGAAAGAAATCCCATTTTCTAGCTCTTTATCGAGCTACTAAGATGAGCACCATCCCTGGCTGGTGCCTGGAGAGCCTACAGCACCCTGTACTGGAAGAGGGGGAAATGAGTCTCCCTTATTTGCCTAACAACAGCTCATGTGGTGATCTAGGGAAGGATGGACAGTCAGGAGATCAGGATACATCCTTGAGGAAGAGTTGGTCCGGCTGGGCTGAAGGGCTGACCCAACAGCCTTCATCAAGCTTGGAGACAGCCTGATTTCAACAGGCTCCAGGAGTTACCCAGCTGAGCCATGGTATTCCATTCTGGTTTCATCCCAGGTTCCTCAAGCTTTCACAGAAAGCCTACCTTCCCACTTCATCCTTGCTCCCGTCTGACAACAATCTTTGCTACAAGGTTGGCCACAAGACAACATCTTTCCCACCAAAGATCAAGTCTGAAGACTTTCTTACCTTGAATGGTCGGAAGAGCAGGTAGAGCTCTCTAGGCTTGATATCCACAGGAAGGCCACTGACAAACAGCGTCCGTACCTAGAAGAGAGGTCAACGAGGTCTACTGAAGGGAGATGCTTAGTACCAAAGCAGGAGTAGAAAGCACAGTTCAAATTCAGTGACAGTAGGACACCTCACACCAAATAACATTGTCCAGGATGACATACACCATACACCAAGTAATTTCCTCCCTGCCACAACGGATTTAGACCTTTACAAAAATCCAGTCTCTAGAAGAACAGTCTGGGTTGACTGGGGTGTGGACATCAGGCCCCACAGTCTGGCTGGACCTTAGTGACTGAAACTTGGAAAGGCCGTACACACTAACACAAATTTTGACCCATATCAAAGGTCCAGAAGAAATCAGTACAAACCCCAGCCATCTCTCTAGCTATTTCTGGACATCAAACACCAGATGTCCTTTCTTCAGCTCATCCTGGCCCTTCAGCCATCGATTCAAAAACAGTCCTCAATTTTGAAAAATACCTCACTGCTATACTCTCATTTTTTGACTTCTGCAAAAGCCCCAGAACATCACTGGGACGATGATGTTTGGCTTTGTCCCAGCTCCTTCACCAACACACATCAGATCGTTAAGAAGTTGTTCCCATAGGAGCTCCCACAGTGTTTGTTCTATTGTGTCCAAAAGCCAGTTCTGCTGCAACCAAGTCCACGTAGGCTGCTGCTCCCTCCAAGCTGCAGAAGTCACGTCTCAAGTCCAAATGCACTCAGCACTTGTAAGCAACAGACAGAGCACCAGAGGAAGACTTCAATAGATAGTCTGTTGAAATTATCTACAACAGTTCACATACACAGGCAGGAAGAAGAAAGTGCTGAAGGTTCATGGCCCGGGACAGCTCAACAGTCAAACCACCACGGTCACCTTCTCCCTGCACTGGGAGACGTTGGCCAGCAGCCTATTTCCATATGAAGCAGCATGATGAAGCTGCCAAGACTTCTCGTAGATCAGCACAGAGCTGGAAAGGGTTGTTAGACACAACAGAGGTCACCGAGACACTCGCCATCATTAACAAAGTCCAGGAGACCACAAGTACAGCTCAGGCAGTGCCGACAGGTGAGGGAAGACAGAAGACTATGGGAGTGAGATGGAGCTCTGTATTCCTCACTTTCCATTGCACGGGGACATCACCCACTGACCCAGTCCCAAAGAAGTCAAGAGAAAGTCATGGGACAGAACTGATGTCCAAATTCTCAGAATAGCACCAAACAAACACTTTTGAGCTGCAAAACATGTGGCAGGACCAGACTTTCTAAGACAGAGCCCATCTCCTGCCATGTTTCCAGCCTGGAATGACCTTTGCAGGACAGAAGCCCTCTGCTCCCACATTTTGGTGTTTGCTCAGCCCGTTCTCCTCCCCCAGAACCCCCGACATTCTACCTTGTTAAACCTCTTTTGCTGCCACACTTGCCCTGCTCCTGGGCTGGACAAGAGACAAGAGCAGACACAGGAGTGTGCAGCAGAGCCTCTGCACCTCTTTGGGGTAAGCCAGATTCAGAGTCCTCCAAGCAGGGAAATTTCTCCCGTTTACAGGAGAAAACACACCTTCTGGAGCTCCCGTGCCCAAGACAGGCTTGCCAGGGCAGAGAGGTACCTTTTACATCAACTCAGGGGCAGCTTAAGCCCTCCAGAATAGACAGTGATCATGAAAGTCTTGAGGTCCTCTGCCCCTCTTGCTCTCCATGCATGCTGAGACTAAGGGCTGCCACCCTAGTGGCATCCCAGTGGGCTGCTACCACCCCCCCACTGGTGTGCAGAGCCCTTCTCCAGCCTGGCACCCCTCAAAACTGCTGCAGAATGCAACCACCAAGTATCCTTCCCATCCCTTCCCTGATCCCTCAAGCGTGGGTGGCCCTACCACATCCCCCCAGCTTCTCCTCCACCCTGTCTAGGGAAGCAGGATGATATCTAGAGCATCCAGAAACACTTTCCACCCCTACTGTCTCCACACCCATCCCAGCCCCTATGTGATGTTTGGATGCATCACTCCAGGGCCACTCCATGCCCAGAAGAGTGGGCAATGGCACCATCTCTTGGCTTTCTGGCTGCCTTGGAGACTTCGGCGCCTGCGCTTCAGCGTGAGCTACATGCAGTGCATTCCCAGAAGATGCAGAGCCATCTCTTGCAGGGCAGGACTGTGGTGGTGCACATGTGTCTCAGCCATGTGAGAGCATCGTCCCTTTTCAATATTTCAGGATCTGAGTGTGCTCAGACCCCAGAATGGATGTTTCTTCCAAGCAGATAGACATCTGCATCCCTGTTGGGTCTCTAAATGGTCCCGTGATGCGTTACTCGGTAAGTCCATGCGACAGGCGTGACAGAATGGAAGACGTATGGTTGCTCAGAGAAGGGGAAGTCAGCTACTCAGAGCCCTTCCAACAGCCTCAACAGAGAAACACGGGTGCCCAGGAAAGCTCTTTGTCAGAGGTAACAAGCTCCTAATGCCAGCCCCATAAGTTGCTGCCAAAGATGGGAACAAAGGACCTTCTCTCATGGGCCAAACAAATAAAATAATCTTCCCTTAGCCTCTAGGTCCAGTCTGTCACCACACATGGCATTGCAGAGGGGTTCCCAACCAACCCACAGCAACCACCTGGGGCTGACATCACCCCAAAGAAACCTGGGCAATCCCAAATGCCACCAGCTAGCATCTTCAGACATTGACAAAACAAACACAACGGGTGTTAGGTTGATGATTGGACTAGATTATCTTAAAATTCCCTTCCAACCTAGAGAATTCTATGATTCTAAGGTTTCCCCAAGGGTCTCAAGATAGACTAAGGAGGGTCCCTGCTCAGAAGAGCTTGCTAGAAGCAATGAGACCAAGTGGCTGGCTTTCTGACATCTCTGCAATTCAGCACAGCCATAAGTG
Organism: Thinocorus orbignyianus; assembly: GCA_013400375.1. Lineage (NCBI taxonomy): Eukaryota > Metazoa > Chordata > Aves > Ciconiiformes > Thinocoridae > Thinocorus > Thinocorus orbignyianus. The sequence goes on from VXBW01003979.1 coordinate 282,234, forward strand.
AGGTAGAAAAGGGTAAGGGGAAAGGGAAACCCAGTTTTTCAGGGAAGGGAGGGTGAGGTTGGTGAAAGACCTGGGTGGTACAGCCAAGGGACAGAGTGAGGTAAGCCAGAGAGAGAGACCACTGCCAAGACCAGGTGTAAACGTGGGGTCAGTGGCAATCAAAAAAGAAAGAAGATCTGGGTTATCCCACAGAAGAAAAGCAGGAGGCAACTTGCCATTCTGCACATCCTTTGGGCATCCCTGGTCCAGCCTCCACCCCCTGCTCCCAAAAAGAGGGAGCCATAGATGAGGGCAACAGGGTCTGGACAAGTATCTTCTAGTGGATAAACCAAATTGGGACTCTCCAGTTGCCTCTGTGCGGCACAAGATGCCTCTGCGCAGGCTTTGAGAGGTCCCTAGGACCACCCAGGGCTGATGAATCCAGGTTTCCAGCCCTTGTGCTCAATGTGCCAAGACAGAGGAGGCTTCTGCTTAAATATATTTGCCCTGTTTCAGCTCCCTGCCACCAGATCTGCGTAGATATCCAGCCTCCCCCCCGCAGAGGATCTGGAAAAGCCACAGGACAAATAAAATAAAAAAGAAAAACTATATCTCCATCCAGGGCTAGATCAGAAAATGCCTGGGCCAAATGGCATGTTCAGCAGGAACATGGAGAAGACAGAGCTGAAGCAGATGTCCAGGAATACCTAGTTCTTGTGCTCACTCTTAAGACTCTGCTACCAGCCACTGCTGAGATGCCAGGCGAGAGCACCCTCATCCCACCCAAGGGTGATCTCAACTAGACAGGCAGAGGGAAGCAGGGCAGGGAGCAGCTCTGGCCCAGGACAGCCCAGCAGGGTCACCCTGCTGGAGGCCCTGCAGAAAACGCCTTCCCTTCCCTGTCCCCTCTGGGGATGTCCCCAGTCCAAACACCCGGCAGAGATGGCGGAGAGCCATGGAAAACAGGATTTGTGCCAGGAGGGACAAGACCATCTAGGCCATCTCTTCCAGTGGGAGGATCCCAGCACAGCTTCCCACACAGGAGGAAGGGAAGGACAAGGACAAATCCATTTAGTGCTGAAGTCTGGGGAGGCTCTAAAGCAGTCCTTGCACCGCTGGGTCTTCCAGGAGAGACACACACCTCCTGCAAACACAGCCAGATACTTCACACCAAGGCTTTGAAGACACCAGTCAGCAAAACTTGCCTCTTCCTACCACAGGTCCGGCACTGCCAGCAGGTCAGTGTGTGTCTTAGGTCCACATCACCTTACCATGTCTGCTTTTAACGAAGAGCTCTTGAAAGAGAGTCCCACATGGAGCCTAACTCTGCCCTGGAGCCCAGCAAGGGCCATGTTATGTCAGAAAAGTTGGAAGCAAAGGCACAGATGCCCACCTCCAAAACGGCTGCTCTGGTAGACCTGCAGCGCTAACCTGTTGTCAAGAAGCTGCTTCTAATCCTCCCAGAAGAGCTGGGCTACCCACAGCCCAACTTTAGCACACCCGTGGCCACCCCAGCCCCCCAGAACTGGCCAGGTCCTGGGGTCATACTCCTGGAGCACACAAGCCTTTACCACCAGTGGTTAGGAGACACCCAAGGACACCTACAACAGGTACATGCTCATCCACACTGTGTCACCAGACACCCCTGCTCTCCAGGAAGCCACCCACCCCCAGCTACATGCCATTTTTTCCTCTGGAGACAAGTCATCTCCCACTGAGCCTTCTTCCTGTGCCACCAGCAGAACATCACCACCGTACCATCCTGCTGAGGACAGAGACAAGCTCTGACACCACAGCCCCAAAGCCAGTCCCCACTCCAAGCAGCCACCCCTGAGGTCCCAGCATCCCAGACACGTGGGTTTCAACTCTTCCCGTGGAAGAGCATCCCACTGGGTGTCCCCCCACAGGGATGGATGCAGAACCCCAGCCCTGGCCACTGCGAGGAGGCCGGGGCTACTTGACGCAAGGCTGCTGGAATGCAGCGAGGCTGCCGGCTGCCCCGAGAGCCAGGACTTATAAGGCACGGCAGGGGAAGGCAGGGAGGCGAGCTCACAAAACAGGGCCATGGGGAAGGAAACACCAGGGAACCCAGCTGTGGGGCTTCAGAAAGGTGACAGCACCCTCATCTCGCTGCCCCAGGATCCCTGCACCAAGCAGACCCAACCCTGGGCAGTTTTCTCTCCTCCAACTCCCAGGAAAGATGTGGGAAGGGATAACTGAAGCACAGAGGTGGCTGGTTTGTGCTGGGGACAGCTCAGCAGCCTCAAGACCATGGAACGTGCCTCCTAAGGGGAATGGTTTGCCAACAGGCTCCTTTGAGGCTCCGTGCCTCAGTTTCCCCCCCCTCCCCAACAGGAGAAGCTGCAAGAGTTGGTCGCCTGCTTGCAACTCCAGCGCTGGCAGGGTTCTGATGCCTTCAAGTAGCTCCTGGGGCAGGCAGGCAGAGCAGCAGCGAGCCCCAGGGCAGGATCAGACCAGGAGCTGCTCCAGCCAGGAAACCCCAAGCAGTCACAGGGCATCCCTCCCATCCCAAGAGAGAAAAGAGGACCTTGAACCTCCCCCAGCACTTGAAGCAAGGGATGGCTTCAGGCCATCTCCAAAATCAGCCTCTTGCACGAAAGGCACCCAAGGACCAACATCCTGCTTGCCTGGAGGGGAGGAAGCCAACCTGACCACAAGTAAGCCCCAAACGTTTTGTCCCCAAGGCTGGGACATTTCACATGTGACATCCCTTCTAGTTGGGTCATCCCCTCTCCAGTGTGGGTCGGGGGGTGCCAATAGGGCTCAGCCACCCTGCAGTCGGGGCAGGAAGGTGCTGGAGCATGGGGGAAGCAGGGAGAAGCACCAGCCCCTGCCCAAGGCAGCAGGAAGCACATGGGAGCTGATAAGTGCAGGCTCAACGGTGCAGAACCCAAGAATAGTCCAGCAGAGGAAGCGCTGGTGGTGTGGCTTCACCATGGAGATTCCCTCCTGCTCCCCACTGTTGGATCTTGTGGAGAGGACAGCACCCGAGGAGGGGCACAGGCTGAAAAATTTCAGGAGGCCAGCCCCACAACTCCCAAGAGATTACTGTCCCAACAGGGCAGATCCCCAGCTCAAAGAGACGCTGGTTGAGCATCCTCAGGATGCCACCACAAGCCTTCCATCTTCCCAAGAGGTCTCCTAAGCTAGAGGAGACGTGCACAAGCACCACAGGCAACATGCTGAAGGATGCTCACATCCACACCTGCACTATGCCCCAGGCTCCAGTGACCCAGCACCCCATCTGTCACCCTCTGATGGTGGGGGACCTACAGAGATCTTTCACCATCACCTGGAGTCACAGATCTCACCTACAGCAAGGAAATCTGCTGCAGACCAGCTCCCTCCTGCCTGCAGCCAGGCATTTGTTCCTCTGGCAGGAGACCTGAAGGCCTGCTACAATTTGGGGAACCCACAACAATTTATTGTTCTTTAGACAATTATTCTATCATCTGATGACCTCTCCCTGCCTAGGGAGGGGAATCAGGGGGGAAAAAAACAACCAAGGAAACCCAAAGGTTGAAATATTTAATGGAATAAGACTAGATAATTAACATTAATAACACCAAAGAACCAATATTGATCCCAATTTCAATTTTATATACATATATATAAGGATTATACTCAGCCCATTCCCTCAGCAGGAAGCCATGCACTCCCAGCAGGAGATGGTTGTGGCTTGAGGAGGAAGGGAAAAGCTCAGGGGTCTGGCACCAGGGCATGGAGTTCTCAGGGTGGTAGCCATCAATGATGAGAGAGAGAGAGAGAATTCCTCAGCAAACTTTCTGATTTCTATTGAATGTGACGTTCATGGTATGAAATAGCCCTGTTGGCAGCTTGGGTCAAGTGCCCGGGTCTCACTCCTCCTCATCCCTGCACCTGGCAAGGCTCGAAAACACCGAGACCTTGAATCCCACACGCCAGAGCTGGCTGCAAAGTAAATATTTTCACAAGCGCAGACACCAGAGTCTTAAAGAAGTGCAGTTTTCCACAGCATTAGAAGAAAAATTAGCCCTGTGTTGCTCAAGATGAGCCAAGTTCTGCCCAGGGCAGAAACTGACAGAAAGACATTGGTTTGGATGCAGGACCTTCATGAGGTATGTTTTCACCTCAGGTCCTTAGACAAGTACATGTGTCTCTGTTTCACCCTGTCCAGGCAGTTCCTGGACACTTTGCAGTCCTATGCTTCCTCTGCTTCTCCTCAAAACAACCCGCTCTGGGGCAGAGTACTGCTGGGCACACCACAGCCCCACGGGGTACACCTGGCACCTCCACAGCCCAACGCCAAGCAAGTCTTCCACAAAACCCAAATGCCTCTTGGAGTGTCACCCCAACCACAGGGAGACCTCTGGGGTTTCCAGTAGGGTGCTGCGCACCCACAGGATTGAATCACCATTGCATCAGTCCAGCTCTTGGCCAAACAGGGCTGCCAGGCAGTGGGGAGGGGCTGGGCTACCCAAAAAATGGATCAGAAAAGCCAGTCCTAGCCAGCACCATGCCCTGATCTCCCTCTGCACCTCAGGGTGCTCTCCCCACAAGACCCCAGAGATGAAGCTTCCTCCCCTCCTCCAGGACCTCCCAGAGGAACTTGGTGCTCTCCCCAAGTCCATAGCTTGCTCCACACATCAAGTCACTGCTACAGGTGACCCAAGAGTCACCCTTTCAGACAGACACTGGTCTCCTGCCCTCGAAAGCAGGCAGGAAGAACACACACCCTCAGGCAAACAGCTTCTGACACGCAGTCACGTGCCAAGACCTCACCCCACACTAATGCAAGAACCCACCACCATGACCTCAGCAGCGCAGGAAGGGACGCACCACCCCAAAGCAGGAGGTGGGACATTTCCATGGCCTCTTCCAAGCTACGCAGCAGGGCTGGAGATCCTCCACACGGGTAAGACTGCCCTACTGGGTCCTTGGGTTTCCAGCAACCACAGCCTGCAGCCAGGTAAGCTTTTGGGCTCCATGACCAGGGAGATCCAGCAAGGGTGTGCAAAGCCAGCACATGTGTTCCCATGTGACTGTCACCTAGAGAAAGCCACTGGGCACGTGAAGGCAAGGCTGTAGCCACAACATCATATCTATGTCCCACCACCCTGCCTTACAACAGAGACAAGATTTACCCAGTTGGCCATGAGACCATTCCTTCCCATAGGGCACACAGAGGTCAATATCTTGTCCCTGTTCACAGGGCCAGGCGTAGGAGGTGATCTTCACTAGACAGATGGACACCTCAACACCACCCCTCTTCCCATCTCCAAGCAAGAGCCAGTGGAGAGCCCCAGGGGAGCAAGGAAAGCCTCACCACCCCATACACAGCAAGCAGAGCCCAAGCCTCATGTAAACCTCTAGCTCCACACTTGCCTGCCATCCAGCCATCATCCACAGCATCAAAACACAACACTCCTCCGTGGTGGGGCTGAACTGAGGGGGGACAGCAGACCTCGGGATCTCAAGTACCCTGATGCATCTCAGGGTAGACCAGGCTCAGCAGCTCCAGTGCTGTCTCCCACTGCCCTGCTCCCTCACCAGGTCCAATTGCCCAGCTCTCAGCATCAGGAGGAATTCCGTTCCAGCCATCCCCCAAGGCACGTGGTCTTTTAACGTGCAAATGAATTCTTTCCACTTGCAGCCTCTGCCACGTGAGCCATCCTCACATAATGGTGGCTGTTGCTGCAGAAGACACTTTCCTACTCCAGGCACAGCCTGATGTACAGGCATCCCTGGGAACAAGCTTTTGAGACCACCCACCTCCAGAACTGTGAAGGCTACTGGGTCTCAGTTACTGCCTGGTGCTCCTTGAGAGGAGGTGCTGAGCATTGCAGGCAAGGTGCTGACCACCTCGCTTCCACACTCATGCCCTGGTGAGGCTTCAAGCCCGAAGCCTTTACTTGAGGCTTCTGGAGGGCCAGGAGAGGCAAGAAGCTTGGGTCACCTTGCTCTGCAATCAAGCAGCTCAATCTTCATGACTTTGCAAGGCCAGCAAGCCCAAAGGATCTTTCAGTTCCTAAACCCATATGTATCAGTTCCACAAGAGTCATATTTGCCTTCACACCAAAGCCCAAACCACTCTTAACCACCTTCCAGACATCTCCAAGGGCATTATTCCTTCTTTGCCCACCTTGATGAGGTGAAAGTAGAGTCCCTTTCTAGCAAGAGAGCCTTTGAGTTTGGCCCTTCATAACTTCTGCAGGCACCACTAGAAACACCTTCGTTTGGGGGGTGGGCAGGGAAAACTCTGCCCAGCAACTCCTCAGATCATCCAAGGACGAAGACTCATTTTGGAACACTTAATAGACCAGCTACACAGTCAGGCAGTAGGAGGAAGAACAGTTACTCCATCGTGGAGACTAGGTGGGATATTGATGCTCAAAGCAACTCTAGTTCACATCTAAAACTCAAGTTTTGAAAGAAGAGGAGAATTTTGAGGAGAAAGAAGCACCTTTACAGGTTATTTACAGCCACCAGGACATAAGGAGATAGACGGGGAGATTCCCACATCTCTCCCAGACCAAGAGCAACTCGCTGATAGACCAAGAGGAGGTCTGGGAACACACCAGTTCCCAGAACCTCTGCAGACATAGTGACTTCAGGCTACTTGCTCAGCCAACAATCTGTCACTAACAGAAAGCTGCATCTAACATCGAGGGGACTTTCATGATGCATGAAGAGAGCTCTGAAGCTCCATCCTGGTCCAGCCAGGCCAAGCACAAGTTCAGCAAGCAGCTGAACACCCTCGAGTTCCTTATAGTGAAGAGGAGCATCAGAGTCATTTGACTTCAGGAACGGTATTAACCTTATTTGTTTCAAGTCAGAGAGCTAGAATCCATGCATGCAGGAGGTATCCAGGTCCACTCAAGCAGAGATTACAGAAATCAAGAGATGCCTGGCACCAGTCCATGAGGCACTACAGACATCCAGCACGTCAGGCAGGCTGCTCACCAATGGCATTCCTGGGTGGTTCTCAGCAGCCCCAGCATCCAACAGCTAAGAAAAGCCAAGGATGAAGATCTGGCTACCTGGGAGGACATCTGGGAGCCAAGAACCTTCTGCCCCACAACAAGGCCCTTTCTAACTGATGGCTAACACCACGGCCTTGCCACCAGCCAACAGGAAAGATGATCCTCTCCCAGCAGAGCACAGCCAGGTCAATAGTCCTTGTCCTCACTTGGGCTCTGCCGCCCACCCAGCACAACCTCAGGTTTGATGCTCTGCACGTTCAGCAGCCCACAATGTGCAAGCAGGACCACAAGAACAGTGGCCACCACCCACAGAGCTGCAAGCAGGTCTTTGAGACCGACCACTCTGCCATTCAGACGGAAGGTGCCCAAGATGACATGTGGAACGGCCACCCGGACAGCCAGGTTCTCCCAAACTACCTACAACTTCCCAGTGACCTCCTAGGAGAGCAAGGATGAACTTCTAGAGAAGCAGCAACACTTCCACACCACACCCCCAACACAGCAGGGTGAACACACGGCATCCTGCATCCACAAACACAACATGTGGTGTCCATGCCAAGCCAGCGAGCTCCTGGGGCTACCAGAGAGGGTCTCCACCAGCCCCAGGGTGGGGGTGAGCAGCACCTACCCTTGGAGGAGCACAGGGACAGATGCTGTCACGCCTGGAAAACCAAACAGGCGATAGCAGCACGCGGGGAGGGACGGAGTTTGGGGAGGTGTCTGGTGAGGAACAGCAGGGACTGACATTCGGCCCTGTTTGTTTAACATTCCCGCTAACGACCTCGAGAGGCATTCCTGTCCTCCGCATGTCACCGGGCAGGAAGGGGCTGCGAGATCCAGGGGCCGGCAGATAAGATAAAAGGGAAAGGCTGAATTTGGGAACTTCATCCCCCCCCCTCTCCAACCCCCGCTGTATCTGGGGCACAGGCACCCTCCTGCCAACACTGGGGGAGGCGGTGGAGGAAGCTCACAGGAGGCAGGGGGGTGGTCTGGACATGGAGGAGTGTCCGCAGCGCCAGGATCTGGCGGCATCGTCCACACGCAGTGTGGGAAGACGTTCCAGCACAACCTCCCGCACATGCTGGGATGGAGGGAGGGATCTGACTTTGCACTAAACCCATTTATCCCTCTGTATTTGGGGAAGAATTTGGGCAGGATGTGGAATTAAACACCCCAGAACGTGCCAGGACCCTGAATGCAAAGTCACTCCTTGTGCCACCTTGTGCTTCTTCCACAGTGAGGAACCGGCTCCTGGTCAGCCAGGAGGACACACAGGATAAAAAAAAGCCTTCAGAGAGCTCCCACGGGCTCAGAACAGCCACCACAGAGCCCAACCTGCAGCTTGTTACCCACAGCATTATTTGTGATGGATCCAGGTGCAGAGAGGACTTCCCAACAGCAACCCCATCCAGGAAGGGGACATCCCACCACCAGTCCCAGCGCACCACCTCCCAAACAGCCTCAGCCACCTCCTGGGTGGTTGGTCCTTCGCTGCACCCCTGGGTGCTGGGTGACAAATGCATCTAACGAGGCTGCAGATCATCTAGCAGGGTGGACAGGACCATCTCCCTCCCCACACACACACAGAGGTGGCACAATGGAGAGCAGGGGCTACTTCTGTTCAACCCCAGCCCTGTTCCCCAGGGATGAAATCTTTAACTTGGTGTTCCGGCCACCAGGAATCATTCCAGGGAAGACCAGCTTCCCCAAGGGAATAAGATTTCCAGGTTTCCACTTCGCCAACCCACCATCCCACAGCAGGGAACCCTGGCCACCACCCAGGAGGAACCAGAGCAACACTGCTGAGGTGCACCAAGCAGCAGCAACCTCGGGGAGCTTTGCAGGCCAGTGAATAATTGCTTCGAGGAGCTGCAGAGCCTTGTGCGCACGCGTGCACAGCCTGCAAACCCCCCAGTCCCAACCCTCCCCACTCCGGGGTCCCAGGTGCTCCATCTCCCCACCAACCCACACCGGTGTCACCCAACAAGGCCGGGATGCATCAACGCGAGCATCACAGCCGTGTCCCATGGCGTCACCTCTCCGTGCAGGGCAGAGAAACCCAACGGCCACCACCTGCCAATCCATTCCACCCCATTACCCGGGTCCCCACACCGGGGTGGTTGGAGACCAGTGGGCACGATGTCCCCAAGACAGCTGGTGCTTGGGGACGGCCCGGCCCTGGTGGGTGGTGGAGCAAGCCGGGCGCCATGTTGCGGCGGCGCGAGCGCACGGCGCGCTGGAGGAGAGCGAAGGGAGGGGGGCAGAGCTTTTCCCTGCTCCCCAGGGCCGGGCACGGAGGACTGCAGCAAAACGCTGCCCAGGCTGGTTGTTTTCCAGCCCCAGCTCCAAGATGGAGGGATGGCTGGTGACCCACCACACCGTGGGGTGCAAGGAGAGGAGATCCACGCTAGTGGTGGTGCCAGCACCTCCCATGGCAAACAGCAAGGGCTGTTTGCTCTTCTTGTCCATAGCCATATGCCTAAGTGACCCCTTGCAAGCCCTTCCCAGCGCAGGATCCAGCAGAACCCAGGGTCTGGCTCACTACGGCCACCCAAGGTAAAGGGGCTACTGGGAGGGCAGCTCACAGCCCCCCAGCCCCAACCAGGCTCCCAACACACGAGAAGCAGGGCAAGGTCTCCACCACCGTGGCCCAAGCGCATCCCTAGCAGCTCACACGGGCAGAGCAGTGCCTGGATGCGGGAGCAGGGGCTTGGGGACAGGACACCGACGAGGCTGGAGGGAGCGGGGACCTGCCCATGCCCTGCTCTGAGGGTCTAGAGGAACACTGGGTTGAGGAGGGGGCTCCCAGCCGGGGCTCACCCTGCCCGGTTCCAGTCCCTACCCATTCCCCGGGAGGTTCCAGCCCCGACAGCCGCTCCCGGTGCCTCCGTGCTCCGGCTTCCACCGCCCGGCGGCGGCTCCACAGCCCGGGGCGGAACCAACATCCCACCTCCGGACCCCGCAGCCACCCGGGAGTCCAGCCCCGACATCGTGTCTTCGGTTCCCCGACGTCCCGATGCCGCATCCTCCGCCACCATCGGGCTACATCCCCGGTCCCCCCAACACCGTGCTCCATCCCCGGTGTCCCCGACGTCCCCCTGCCG
>VXBW01003979.1:293504-309171 GCA_013400375.1 Thinocorus orbignyianus
GTATCTCCAGGACAGTGGCCCCAAGAGCCTGGGATTGTGGCTCCATGTCCCCCAAGAACTGGCCCTAAGAACCTGTGGCCCTGTATCTCCAGGATAGTGGCCCCACATCCCCCAGGAGAGTGGTCCGACAAGCCTGGCACAGTGGCCCTAAAAGCCTGGCACAATGGCCTCATATCTCCAGGACAGTGGCCCTACAAGCCTGGGACAGTGGCCTCGTATCTCCAGGACAGTGGCCCCAAGAGCCTGGGATTGTGGCTCCATGTCCCCCAAGACACTGGCCCTAAGAACCTGGCACAGTGGCCCTGTATCTCCAGGATAGTGGCCCCACATCCCCCAGGAGAGTGGTCCGACAAGCCTGGCACAGTGGCCCTAAAAGCCTGGCACAATGGCCTCATATCTCCAGGACAGTGGCCCTACAAGCCTGGGAAAGTGGCCCTGAGATCCCAGGAGATTCACCCCCAATCCCCCACAACAGCAGCCCCCAGTTCCCTGGGGACAGTACCCCAATTCCTCCTGCTGGAGCCACCCCATGTCCCTGCGGGCAGCCGGTGGGTGCCAGGAGCACAGGCCTGGGAGCAGGAGCAGGGTTGAATCACATCCATCTCCTTGCCCTTCTACCTGCCTGCTCCGCTGCCTAATTAACCTCCTCCTAACGAAGCAGGCAGGCTGACCGGGGTAGGAGCCAGGCCCTGGCAGCGTCCCCAGGTCCCTGATGCCAGCCCACATAGAGATCCCCACCATGCCCAGGGCTGACGGGCATGACGGGCTCCCGTCTCTGCTACAGCAGCTGGAGAGATGTTGAAGAAGGTCTTGCCTTCTTCCAGGCCTTCATCCGAAAGGGCAGTCAGCAGATGGGGGTGCAAAAACAGGAGCAGAAAGAGGAGAACTTGGCTCATCCCTGCAAGCTGCACCCCACAGCCTGGTCCCTCTGGGAGGCAAATGNGGCACAGGGCCCCTAAACGCCTGGCACAATGGCCTCATATCTCCAGGACAGTGGCCCTACAAGCCTGGGAAAGTGGCCCTGAGATCCCAGGAGATTCACCCCCAATCCCCCACAACAGCAGCCCCCAGTTCCCTGGGGACAGTACCCCAATTCCTCCTGCTGGAGCCACCCCATGTCCCTGCGGGCAGCCGGTGGGTGCCAGGAGCACAGGCCTGGGAGCAGGAGCAGGGTTGAATCACATCCATCTCCTTGCCCTTCTACCTGCCTGCTCCGCTGCCTAATTAACCTCCTCCTAACGAAGCAGGCAGGCTGACCGGGGTAGGAGCCAGGCCCTGGCAGCGTCCCCAGGTCCCTGATGCCAGCCCACATAGAGATCCCCACCATGCCCAGGGCTGACGGGCATGACGGGCTCCCGTCTCTGCTACAGCAGCTGGAGAGATNGCCCAGTTCTTCCTGCCGGAGCCACCCCACATCCCTGCAGGCAGCCGGCGGGTGCCAGGAGCACAGGCCTGGGAGCAGGAGCAGGGTTGAGTCACATCCATCTCCTTGCCCTTCTACCTGCCTGCTCTGCTGCCTAATTAACCTCCTCCTAACGAAGCAGGCAGGCTGACCGGGGTAGGAGCCAGGCCCTGGCAGCGTCCCCAGGTCCCTGATGCCAGCCCACATAGAGATCCCCACCATGCCCAGGGCTGACGGGCATGACGGGCTCCCGTCTCTGCTACAGCAGCTGGAGAGATGTTGAAGAAGGTCTTGCCTTCTTCCAGGCCTTCATCCGAAAGGGCAGTCAGCAGATGGGGGTGCAAAAACAGGAGCAGAAAGAGGAGAACTTGGCTCATCCCTGCAAGCTGCACCCCACAGCCTGGTCCCTCTGGGAGGCAAAAGTGTAAAACCCCAAAGGTTTGGGGTCAACCCACCACGGGGGAGATGTTCAGAGGATCTGAGCCAGCAACCAGTGTTGCTTGTACCCAGCTCTCACTGCTTCCTCAGCTTTTTGGGTCTGGAAGGGGCACTAAGGTCTCCTCAGAGCATTCTTTTCCAAGGTGGTGAGACCCTGAAACAGGTTGCCCAGAGAAGCTGTGGCTGCCCCATCCCTGGAGGGGTTCAAGGCCAGGCTGGATGGGGCTGGTGTGGTGTGAGGTGTCAAACCCATGGTAGCGGGGTTGGAACTGGATGATCTTGAAGGTCCCTTCCAAGTCTAACCATTCTATCTGATTCTATGAAAATCAAGCCGAGTCCACAACTGGCTCGGAACCACAATTTGCTCCCAGCAGCAGCTCAGGGGCAGCAGTTTTTCTTGAGCAGGGCTGTGAGCCTGCCTGGGGGCAATCCCAGCTGATTTCTCCGCTGACACCTGGGTTCACCGCCCTGTTCAAGCCCCAGCCCTGAGTGGCTTTGCCACCTGGTTATGCGGAGGCTCCTAGTGAAGATTTAACCCTAAACTCAGCCATTCCTACGCTCAAGCCTCTTCCAGCACAACCCAAGGAGCTCTGGGCACATCCCCATCACCCGAGGGGGTTCCCACAATCGAGCGAGCGCCTGCCAAGCCGCGTGGTTCCACCACAGGAGGTGTGTTGGAGGGGAGGAAACGTGCACATCCTCCCGGGAGCATCAGCTTTGCATTTCCCTTTGCTTTCTAGGTTAGGGCTTTTAGCAGCAGCAGCTGTTTGCATGCACTACGGTGGGTTTGTGTCTTGAGTTCTAGCACAAAACCAACTATTTCTTCTCATAAGGCTGCGTAACGAGCCACGAAGCTGGAGAGCCCCATCCCTGCCGGGTCCTGCACAAGGAAAAAACCTTTACTTTTTAATAAACTAAAAAAACAAACCCCCCCCAAAAAAAAAACCACAACAAAACCCCATTTTCTTATTTACAATGTTGTCCCCCAGGGTGTGTTTTCGGAGACACAAAGGATACTCCCAGCCCTGCCAAACCATGGCAGTCTATCCCAGAGCTCAGCATGGCCAGAAATGCTGCCAAAAAAGGGCTTTCTCCCATCCTCGGTGATGCTGTGTTCACCATAACTTACCCCCTCCCCTCCCATCATAAGGCTGACTGGGAATAACTCCCCAAAAGAACGTTGCCTGCCCTGCCAAAAAAAGACTCGGAGCAAGCCTGTCCTGACGAAGACCAGGAATATTTGCTTCCTGTGCTAATTAAGCAAAAAAAAACACCCACCCTGCATAACCTCGTGGAGCTTTCTTGGTGGTGAGAGGCTGGGGGATTGGTTTTTTATTTTTAATTTCTAAAGACTTTGGGTCTGTGGAACCCACAGCAAGTGGAGGAAGACATGAGGAGGTGGGAGTCAGAGGTGGCAGCAGGTTTTTTTCTGAGCCCCACGGAAGCCACACTGCACACAGACACGGAGGAAACACCACCTCTTCCACGGCAGGACAAACACCCTCCCGTGAGCAGAAGAGCATCCATCACGCCAGGGCAATGACGACAGCAGGTCCACCAACATCACTGCCACCCTGATGGCTCCTAACCCGTGGTTCCTTCTGTTGGCAAGCAGAAGACCAACCCTTCAGACCCATACGTGGTGGCAGCTCCCACCATCCCAGCATCTCCCAGCTCCTAAATCCTTCTGATGTCTCCCAAAACATCCCACCCAGGCATGCTGAAGCACTCCAGCAACACAGCGTGCGCTTCAGCACACAGAAACCTTGACGGTCCAACCAGCTGCACAAGGAGGAGATGTTTCTTGCTCCCAGGGGATTATAAGGATGGACAAGAGGTGGGATAAATGAAGCAGTCAGTGCTACCTGCTCATGCAGGCAAGCAAATCCACCAGAAAACCGTGGTGTCCCTGCTGTGGTTTTGGCTGAGGATTATCTCTTCGGGTGCTTCTCCACTTCCACATGGAGTTGCTCAGCTTAGATCACTGTGTGATCCTGAGACCACATGATCTGAAGCAGCACAAGACCAGGGTGACACTCTCGTTTGGGCCGTCCTTATCCAAATTTTACAGCCATGTATTTTTACACCAACACTTTTCACGCTGGGGCATCTACCACCCAACAGCAGTTACCTCTGCAGTCTGGCCAAGGTCTACATCACGGGCCCTGTGGTGGAACACTCAAACAGGTTGCCCAGGGAGGTGGTTGAGGCCCCTTCCCTGGAGATACTCAAGGTGAGGCTCAATGAGGCACTGGACAACCTTATCTAGTTGGGGGTGTCCCTGCAACTGTGGGGAGGTTGGACTAGATGACCTTTGGAGGTCCCTTCCAGCCCGGATTCTATGGTGCCACAGAGGCGATGGTGTGACCATTGAACCTGTAGCCACCAACCTGTTCAGGGTGGGCCCACAAACGATGGGAACTGCAGTGACTCACCAAGGCAAGGCAGTAAAAGCTGTGAGGTGCTCACAGCCATTGAACACACCTGGGGGAGGCGGCTACTTAAGGACTCGAGGTAGAAGAACTAGGTGGTAATCAGCTGAGAAACTGAGGTGGGACTTGAAGCAACCACCACCTGTAGACAATCCAATGTTTTTACACACCGTTTCTCAGCTCAGTGTTTTCCAGGGGCTCTTTCTCATCCTCAAACGAGAAGGTCACCATTGCAGGAGACAGGGGAGCCAGGAGCATGGTCCAGCTGCCTGCGCACTGGTTTTGGGTAATAATGGAGGGACGTCCCTCTCCTGTGTCCTATTTCTGCTGCCCATTCATTTTGTGATCCCAGGACCATCCACCTTTAGGGAGGAAAGGAATTTCATTTCAGGGATCATGGGGCTTGTTGTTCAGAGTACCTCGGGTCCCTACTACCCCCACGTCCATCGCAGGCTTTGCCACCCTTTGGATGAGGAGCTGGGTTGTTTTGCTGTTTCTCACTCCTTATCTGGGACAGCAACTGAGCCTTGGCACTTTTCCCAGGGTAGAGGACTCTCCCGTGCTGCTTCCAACGTGTTTTGAGGTAGGATGAAGGGAGGATTTCCTCTGCTCACGCCAACTTCTCCTACTGTCCTTGCCTGGGAGGCCCCACACCTCCCTGAACCAGCTCTCCTCCATCCCAGCTGCTCTTGTCTCATGCCCCTGGTCTTTCTGGTTAATTATTCTGGATTTGTGACATTGGCTGAAAACAGGATACTGACCATGGGATGTGGAGAAACCCTGATTTCCAAGCAAGCAGTGTAGAGCAGCTGGTGGCCACTGTGGCAAGTGATGGGCATGTGTAAGCTGGGTGCTGCACGGAGGGCTTTTGCCATTTATTCACCTAGGAAAGGAAGACACCAAATATCTCAAATGAGTTCTTAGAGACCTTTCTGGCCACAGGCAGGAGGAGGCTGTAGGGTTGAGGTGTTGCTTTTGGCATGGATCGGCATCCAAACATTTCGAGATTGCTATCCAATGGATAGCGTTGGATATGCTTGGAGATGCTACGGTGGGATGCCCACAGGACTGTCACCAGTGCTGGATCAGGTTGGTCCTAGCTTGAAAACCCCCAAGGATGGAGCAACCCCACCTCTCCAGGTGTCCATCCATCCCAGGGTTACACCATCCTGCACCCTCCTAAGCCACCACCTGTGGCTGTTGTCCCACCTTAAATCATCTGCTGCTATCCAAGTGTAGTTCCACCACCTTTGTAACTACCCCTCTAGGAGTTTGTAAGCTGCTAATAGATCCCCTTTTGGCCAAACTAACCCAACCCACCCCCTTGGTGACCCTTCACTGGTCCCTCCTGTGGTTCTCCCACCCCCTAGTCCCCATCTCTGCCCAAAGAGCCTACTCAGCTGTTCTTCCTGCCCCCACAACCTCCTTTAACCCATCTGTCCCCAAAGAATGGGGATGGTGTTTGGCCAAGGCCAGGCTGAAGAGCAGTCCCCAACCTCTTCCACGTGTTAAATCAAATGCCAGCTGGCTACACCAGTCTTAAGCATCACGAAGGTTCAGGTGGCAGAGGGCTGCTCCAGCCCAGTCAAGCCATTCGGATTCTTGCTGGTCCCAGTTTTTTTTCTGTTGAATTTAACCACGATAGCTGCAGGACATACTGCTCCTCCTGGGGGAAGGGATGGGCTGTGTGGGCACACCAAGTGCAGTTAGAGGCATGGTCATTGTGAGAGGCATGAAGACTCTGAGGGAAGAGGAAGATGTTCAAAGGCAGGAGAGCAGCAGGTCACCCCACGTAATGGGGTTATGGGCTCGGGCCATCCACTCCATGTCCCTGGTCCCTGGGAAGGGACCTCCAAAACCCATGACATCCCCAGAGTTGATTTGGTTGCACCACCAAAGGTGCAGAGGATGAAAGTCATGGCAGGAAAACTGGTACCAGGGACTGCTGATATTTGGGTACCAGGTGACGGGATGATAATAGCCCCATCCTATTGCCAACCGTATCCTGGGCTGCATCAAAAGAAGTGTGAGCAGCAGGGCCAGGGAGGGGATTCTCCCCCTCTGCTCTGTGCTCCTGAGACCCCACCTGGAGTCCTGNCCTTCCAACTCTAACCACTCTATGATTCTATGATCCAGGGGCTTTCGGGTGGCCCAGTGGGTGCTGGGCAGAGCCGAGGAGCAGGGAAATGGCAGGGCTCACCCAGCATCACATGCCTGGAGTAGCTGCTTTGAGGACAGCGGCGAGGGCTTTCAAACTTTAATTCCTTTCCGTACGTCACTGCTCGCCTTCTCCAGCTCTGCCTTCCCCCAGGAGGACGAGCTGAAGCTAACCAAGACAGACAAGGGCTCGGAGGTGTGTGCAAATGTTTGCTCAGACGGCATTGGATCACTGCAGAGCTGCTTTTATGGGCATTTCGGAGCAGCTCCTGGCAGCTGAGTTCCAAGGAGGCTCTGCCGCACCCCGTGATGTGAACCCCACCGAGGGGGCTTCAGACCAGAAAGGGGTGAGGAGAGCTTGTGTTTGCAAAATTTCAATTTAAAAAAATTCTTAAAAAAAAAAAAAAGAAAAACAATCAAAAAACCCACGCCACTAAACAGAAAAAGTCTGTTTGGAGCCAGGAGCGGGAACAATAAACCCAAACACTTTCCTCTGATGGGTTGCAGATGCAGCGGGACGGCAACCTCCCGCTGGAAAACGCTCTGCTGCGCAGAGGGCTCGTGCCATTTATTCACCTAGGAAAGGAAGACAGCCCTTCACTCTGCCCCAAAATTCTTTGCTTTGGGGTTTTTTGTTGGTTTTTTTTTTTGCTTTGTAGATGAAAGAGAGATAAACAAGGGCAGGGCTCTTTCTTGGTTGTGCCGCCCTTGAACAACTGTGCTGTTATCTCTCATAATTAATGTGTCATTTGCACTGTTCAGGCATATTAATTACATGGGAATCTTTTAGAAGGGTATTTGAGAGCTGGAGAGGGAGCCTTTGTCAGGGAGTGGAACGATAGGACGAGGGGTAATGGTTTTAAATTGGAAGAGAGGAGATTTAGATGAGATATTAGGAAGAAATTCTTTGCTGTGAGGGTGATGAGGCACTGGGACAGGTTGCCCAGGGAAGCTGTGGATGCTCCATCCCTGGAGGGGTTCAAGGCCAGGCTGGATGGGGCTTGGAGCAACCTGGGCTGGTGGGAGGTGTCCCTGCCCAGGGCAGGGCAGGTGGAACTTGATGACCTTGAAGGTCCCTTCCAACTCTGACCATTCTATGATTCTATGACCTTGCAGGCACATTTGGGCACCAGAGCTCTAACCCCATGTCCATCCCCTGCAGCTCCTTCCACCACCATTCAGTGGGGAGAGCAGTTGAAGCCACCGTGGTGCTCTCGGGGGCCAGAATTCTCCCCATATCACAGCTGGACCTCACCAATGATAAGATGAACAGGATGCCTCCTCCACAGAGGAGCTGGGAGCTCCCCCCTGGGTTGCTGAGGTTCCTCACAGGCCATAACAGAGGGACTTCTGCAGCTGGGTCCTCATTTAAGCCATCGTGGGAGCTGCTGTGCTGGGGAGGGACAGGCTCTCAGCTCTGCGGAGGGAAAGGCTTCACTATCACGGCTCCCTCAGCAAGAGCAGCTCCGCTTTGGCATCTGGCACTCAGCACCATCCAAGTGGCACCGACAGCCTCCAGATCTGTCCCAGCAGCAGGGAGAAGGCACAGCGCAGGGTGGGAAGTCCTTGCCAGGCCAGATCCTGCCCCCTCCCCATCCTCTGCAGCTGTTTGGCTGCAGTTTGGACAGGATGCTCAGTGAAAACGTTGGCTTTGGCACTCGCCTGGGTAGCTGGAGCAGCAGGGATGGAATGCAGCTTCATGGGATGTGGGATGGGCGTTGGGAGAGGATCAGTGTCACCAGTGTCCTGAGTCCTTGGATGTTGTCCTACCCCAGGGCCTGTCCCAGGAACAACTGGGCATCAGCAAACTCAGGTTGCCTGAGCCAGGATCCTCCTCTACCCTCAGCCAGGTGCTACCAAGTGGAGGGGCCATGACCCGTTCTGCTCAGCAGAACCACCTCTGGCTGTTAACAGGGCCCCTTCAGACCAAATCTCTTCATCCTCTGTCAAATTATACACTAAGGAGGGCAGAAGCACTCCCAAAATTTGCCATTAAGCTTCTAGAGAGTCAAGGACCACCTTTATAGGGGAGGAGGCGGGCAGCTGTGAGCCCTGCTGCATGATGTGTTCCCTGGTCATCACAGCCAGCGTTACCCCAACTCTCCCAAGAGGAAAGGCATCCCATTATCAGGAAGGTTATTAACATCCAACCCTTCTACACACTGGAGACCTTGTCAAATAAAACAAAATGACTTGTTGTGGAGGAATCCTTGGCAACACAGCCAACATATACATGACCTTTCGACTTGGAAAACAGATAGCCAAAAACCCAAGCAAGCGATCCCACCACAGGAGGCACAGTCCAGCTCCCCTGCCACCGTGGCCGCCAGTGACAGGCCAGGATGCACCATGGTTCCCAAAGTCTGACGGAGCAAGAGGAGACGTGTGGGATGAGCATCACTCCGTCGTGGATGTGGCACTTCCTCTGTGGCAGCCACAAGTCTGGAAAAGTCCTTTATCAGCTCATTTATGACTTCCTTCCCCAGGACTGTCCCTGCTCAGCCAGCCCTCTGCACCTCCACCCCAGGAGTAGATGTCCACGGTTGGTTTCAAGGGTAGGGAAGAAGTGTCCTTGGTTTCAAGGGTAGGGAAGAAGTGTCCTTGCAGTCTCCTTCCTCCTCCCCATGGTTCTCCAGGCCACAGAGGGGACACTTCCATCCAGGAGGACACCTCCAGCCTCAGACCCCATGTGCTACTGCCTGGCACGGGGGGGACATCCCAGCCCAACCAAGCATGGCATGGAGGAGACCTCCTGCTGATTCCCATCTCCCCTGGTCAAGAAGGACCCACACCCTCTGCCTGGAGAAGATGCTTGCCAGCCAAGGGTGCAGCCTGCTCTGTAAATTCTGCCACGCCATCCCCACCGGCACTTCGAAGGCTGCTCCTCAGTCATGTGGATAACGAGAGGGATTAGCCAGTCAGGGGAGGATGAGAGCTAAATGAAGCATCGCCTTGCAAGAGGCTGCTCCATCCATCCTGCTTGTCTTTGGGCAGAGAAGGGAAGGCAGAGGCAGCGCTAGCCAGGGCAGGCCAGGGCCAGCAGTGTGGCTCTGTGGTCGCTCCTGTTCTCCTGGAGCTGGCCATGGTCACTCCTATTCTCCTGGAGCTGGTGGTGAGGCACTGGAACAGGCTGCCCAGAGAAGTTGTTGATGCCCCATCCCTGGAGGGGTTCAAGGCCAGGCTGGATGGGGCTTGGAGCAACCTGCTCTAGGGAAAGGTGTCCCTGCACATGGCAGGGGCATTGGAACTTGATGATCTTTAAGATCTCTTCCAACTCTGACCATTCCATGATTCTATGATTCTATGATTCTATGACATGCTGCAGCAGCATCCGTCCCAGTGCTGTCCCCACACAGGGGGCACTCACCACAGCTCATCCAGGCAAAGCCAAGGAGTCGGCATGACCTTCTGGCTTCTCCTTGGCCAAAGCCCGGGGGTCCCAACGGGCACGAGCAAACAGCTCATCCCAAGGAGCACCCCAAGTCTCACCCCTTCGGAGTTTCAAGCCTTGGCAGCAAACCAAAGCAATACATCTTCCCGATTCTCAGTCCCAGAAATGCCAGACTTGTTTAAACTGGACTGTTTAGATGAATTCGTGTATGTTGGTATGTTGGACACCCAGTATGAAAGACTTCAGCTCACGATTAAAGCTTGGCAAAGCCCTGAAACCACAGAAAACAAGGAGTTTTATCATGGGAAGCACTGGTCCCTGGGACAAGCTATAATTATTTCTCTTCTGCTTGGACCACGGCGTGTAAACACCCGGGATTGACAGCAGCAAGGGCCGGTTTTCCAGGGCCGATGGCTTCGGCTGATGGGATGGAAGGGGACGTTTCCATATCCCCATGACCCACACCTGCAGTCTAGGTGTTTCCCCCCATATCCCAAATTCCTGCAAAACACCCCGATCCCATCCCTGGCCATCGCCAGCACAAATTTCCCAGGAAAAGCGACTTTATTTTCAGGAAGGGAATAAGGGCCTGGAAAATTCCAGCCTCGCTGGGGAATGACAAGCAAGGGGCCGTGATGGAAACTGTTTTGCAACCTGAGTTATTTTTCCCCCAAATGCCGGCAGAGCCTCTCTCCCTGTAATCTCATTAGTCTCCTTGGGAACGCCTGCCCCACCAGAGCCCCCTCTTGCCCTCTTATCACTCCCCGTGTCCCTCTGCACCCAACCCCCCCAAAACCGGCACGGAAAAGAGCTCCCCGTGAAGCTCGGGGGTCTGGCGAGCCCCCCGCGCCTGCGCACCCTGCCAGCCAGATCCCGGGAATGCCTGATTTATAGGCTTATGCCTCGTTCTGTTTACGCCAGGCGAGTTATTTAAAACAAGGAGAGCAAGAGGAGCCCGGGTTTTGTTTAAAAGTCCGGCGAGGAGATTTGCCTTAAATAGTCAAGAGCTGAGATTGGAGGGGAGGCCGCCCAGCAGCCCGGACCTCCAGGGTGGGAGCGGAGCTGGCACCCGCCGGGGGAGCTGGCTGGCTGGAGGAGAGGTGACAGGAGTCTCCCGATGAACCCCAGGGAGTCAAACCATCCCGCGGCACTGGAGCCACGATTCACATCCAGGATGTGAAAAGGCAGTCTCAGGATAAAGGGTGCCAGTCCTTGCGTTCACCCTGAACTCTAACGATGACAATTCCCAAAAGCTGCCCCACGGTCAGAACTGGTGCAGCCACCCTGGAGGAAGCCACCCACAGGCCCAGCGGTGGCCCCCTACGGGCAACCCCCCTCCAGTCCTCAAGGCCTTCTCCTCAGGGTTAAGACTAAAGGTGAAGCCACACTGATGGAAGAACATCACACAGGGGACACCACACCAGCTTGGTTTGCTGGGTGCTGACCACAGCTCTGATTGCTCTCTATAAATACATCCGGGGTCAACACCAGGGAGAGGGAAGAGCTATTTAAACTCAAGAGGGACGCTGGCAAAAACAAAAGGCTATATATAAACTTTCCATGAGCAACGCCAGGCTGGAGGGAAGGTTTTAACTTCTGGAGCAGGGAGGTGGAGGAAGAGCCCCCCGCCAAGGAGTGGGGTGAGGCGCTGGGATGGTGCCAGACACATTTCTGTGTGCCCCCAGGGTGGGCAACCCCCTGTCCCCCATCCCCAAATCCATCAAAATCAGCAGAGGGGCTGGTGACCAGCCTTGGCACAGCAGCGACAGCTCCCAACCCCGCTCCAGGCAGGACAGCAAGGGGCAAGAAGCTCTTCAGATATCTTTCCACTTTCTTGACTTATTTGGTCAAAATTGCTGATGAATTAATCAGAATAATGAGTAACTTGGGTGCCTCGAAGCAGGCAGCAGCCAACGGTCGAACACCGAGAGGCAGGGCTGTCACGCAGAGCCTGGTACCCTTTGCTGACCCCCACGTGGCTGCTAATGCCTGTGCCCCCCCGAAATCCCTGTGCCTCCTACTCATCCCTGTGCCCCTGCAAGATCCTGCACCCACCAGCAGCGCATCCAGCATCTGCTGGACCCTAATCCTTGCAATTTGGCCCATCCCTGCAGCTCCCGTGTGTCCTGATGATCCCTGCACCCCACCTCCAAGAAGCCCTGATACCACAGCATCCCATGGGACAGGCAGAGCTGTCCCCAACCCTCTCCTGGTGTCCCCCTTGGGTCCATCGGAAGGGTGCTGAGCTTTGAGTGAAGGATAGTTGCTCACACAGGCGGCACAGGCAATAAATCCTGCATTTGGGAGGTGTTATGGAGGGGGAAGAGGGGGAGAAGGGGGCTGTGCAGTGGGGCAGGCTGGTGTCACGGCCCCAGGGATCAGGCAGGCTTGTGAGACATCAACCTGCCTTTTTTGGCTGCTTATCTCAGAGGCATCCGAGCCCTGGACACCACCAGAACGGAGGTACCAGAGAGAGTAGGGGATGAAATATTCAGAGGGATTTAGAGCAATTTGGTGTCTCCTGCGGAGCACAGTGATGAATTTTTCAGAGAAACAGGCACGCAAAGGAGGTCGGGAGATGGCTGAGCGCGTCACCAAACAGCCACCCTGTCACCGCAGCCACCATGGTGTGCCCTGGCAGGGATGCTGCTGGGGGACATCGGGCCATGCTGGTGGAGATGCCTGAGAGAGTGGAGCTCTGGGGCAATGACCAAGGAGGAGACCTCTCCTGGAGGTCTCTGGTGCCTTCCCAACTCTGCTTCCAGTGATGTGACCCCAGCAAGGTCTTGTTCCATAAAGGTGTCCACCCCTGCACCAGCCATTCTACGTCACTTCAGAGCTGCTTCCCAGCAAACACCAAGACAGACCCCCTCTTCCCAGTTCCTCCCAGTTGACCCCCGTCTCGCTCATCCCCTCCAGGCAGGGTGGTCGCTGTGCTCATGCATTGTCACCCCACATTTTTGGGCTTGCTGTAAGGGGAAGGTGACAGTGGTTGGTTACGGAGGACATGCACGCTGCTGCGGGAAACCCCTCTCCTGGCACCAGCCCATGGCAATCTGGTCCTTTCCAGGCTGTACGAGGAGGAAGCTGAGCACAGAGGCGGTGAAGTACGGGCTCTAGCATGAGGCCTGTAAACATCTGGCACCGTAAATTAAACCAGAGCTGCCCCTGCCTGCCATGCTCCCAAATCCCCTGAGCCACAGCCCCACCGGCGCCGGTGCCGCCAGGACCAGGGGAGTGTGCAGAGTCACGTCCTGGGTGAAAAGTTCAGGTCCAAGCTGGGGGAGCCTCCAGGGCAGAGTAAAGGCTGTGGGGTTTGAGATGCAACATCCCACTGCCCCCAGTCCTGCCCCCAGAAGCCACCACTGGACACGTGTCCTTCACCTTCTCAGAGAAGCCAGCCGTGTGCTGGGAAGGGCTTTAATTCCCGCAATGTCCCCCTGGTGTGTCAGCCATGGGACCAGGATCTGGTGGAGCTGGGACATGATGCTCCAAGGGCTGGAGGACAGGCTGAGAGAGTTTGGGGGGGTTCAGTCTGGAGAAGAGAATGCTCTGGGGAGAGCTTAGAGCCCCCTTCCAGCCCCTAAGGTGGCTCCAGGAAAGCTGGGGAAGGACTCTTGATCAGGGAGGGGAGCCATAGGACAAGGGAGAAGGGTTTTCAAGTGAAAGAGGGGGGATTTAGATGGGATAATAATGAAGAAATTCTTTGCTGTGAGGGTGGTGAGGCACTGGAACAGGTTGCCCTGAGAAGCTGTGGCTGCCCCATCCCTGGAGGGGTTCAAGACCAGGTTGAACGGAGCTTGGCACAACCTGGTGTGGTGGGAGGTGTCCCTGCCCAGGGCAGGGGGTGGCACTAGACGGTCCCTTAAGGTCCCTTCCATCCCAAACCACCCTGTGATTCTGTGACACGGCCAGGCGATGGGTGCAGCAGGAGGGAAGGCAGCAGGGCTGTGGGCTGATTTGGCTCTGGGGCCACATTCCCCGGGGACAGATAAAAGCTACCGTAAAAGGGGAGACCTGTCACTGGGGCTGGCCTGGCTTGTCTCAGCGCGGCGGGGAGGGTGGCAAAGCACGCAGCCAGCCGGTGCCACCGCCGCTCTGGTGGCTGGGGGCCACCTTATCGGCAGCATGCCACAGCCCTTGGGACATCTCTGAGCTGCCTCTGCCTCATCCTTCCTCCTGATGCCAACCTGCCACTGCGTGCCCAGTCGAGCACCCAGCCGGCCGCCAAACCCTAGGGTGGGAAGTTGGGATGGCTCCCGGGGAAGCCCAGAGTTTCCCAGGGGTACAGCCCACGCCTGGCTCCCTCCGTTGCCCTCCGTAGGCAAAGGGAAGGCAGGAGAGAGCAGCCCCTTCTCAAAGAGCAAGAAAGAAGAACCCTGAGTGCTGCCAGCACGGAGCAGGGGCTCGGCAGGAGCTGTGGAGCTGGTGGGGGGGTTGCTGGCTGTGGCCACTTTTGCTTACTCCGGGTAAAACACTCAGGATCCATGAGCAGGAAGAGGGTTTTTCGGAGCAAACTGCAAAATATTGTCTCTGAGCAGCGCAACTCCCCCGCGCCTGCGCCTGCTCCTTGAAGCCTCGGCGGCTCTCGGGGAGAAGGTTTCCTTCCTCCCTACCCCTCCATGACGGGCCACGTTCCTCCCTGCAGCTAATTAGTGAGCTGGGGTCGGGGGTCAGGGGGCTTCCCGAGTTCACGGCGCTAATCGCCGAAGCAGTGCCGAGCCGTGGAGCAGTGCACGTGGGGCAGCCCCCACCCTGGGGACAACCAAGCCTTCCCCTGACTCCAAGGTCTCTGGTGATGATGGGGGAAATTCACAGACCCCTCTTTGGCTCCCTGCTTCATTCCTCCCTCAACCTGACAGCCTCCAGCTGCTGTCCCGGCCCCCACGCGTCCCCCTGCTTCATCCCACCCCTGGCAGGTTCACAGGGATGGAGGAGGAGCCCACATCTCTCCAGATTTGTCTCACCGTAGCCCCACTAACCCGGGCAGCCCTTGCTGTGTGCCAGCCCCATCACCAGTGCCCCACCACCACCACCAGCAGCCACCCCCTTTTCCTCCACGAGCCAAGCTACAGCGGGGCAGTGGCCGCTATCAAATATTGATGGCCCTGCCTGGTAAATAAGCATTATGAATTTATGACTTGCTGAATTAAAGAGGCTCCATCTCTCTCTCCACCGGCTGCCGTGCGCTGAGGCGGAAGGAGCGGCAGCGCTGCCGGCACGGGGCAGGGCTGGCACAGGCAGCGGGCAAAGCGTGGCCCCCAAAAACCCACCACCTTCAACCCCCAAGGCTTTGGGGACACCCTGCAGCACCCCCCCCGGGACCACCTTGTGCCAGGGCTCCTCCTGCCAATCCTTTGCTGCCCTCTGAGTTCCAGCTCCCCCTGGGGCAGCTTGAGGGTGCAAACCTCCCTCTCCAGGGAGCCACGGTCCCTCGGAGTAGAAGGAGGGAGTGATTTGAGGCTTAGGTTCACGGGTTTAAACAATCTTTAGTCCAGCTCTAGGGTTATGTGACTGACTGGGTTAATGAATAACGTGGCAAGCGTTTGCCCGGAGCAGGAAAGAAGCACGAGAGGATTTTGCTTGGCTCAAATGGGCCGGCGGAAAGTCGCCTCAGAAAGCCCCAAGGGAGCAGCACCCACGGGAGAAGGAGCCATGCCCGGCTCGCCCAGCACCAGCAGAAGAGGATGGCGAGGAGGGATCATCCCCAGGGCCGATCCAACATGCTGGGCACAAGGAGAAGACACACACCTGAAGCCAGTCTCCTTTTGGGGTGATGTTCAGGGGTCTGCGTGAAGATCTTTGAGAGAAGGCGTGCACAGGGACAGGATCAGGGCAGGGGGGTGG
>VXBW01003979.1:310907-323419 GCA_013400375.1 Thinocorus orbignyianus
TCCCTTGCTGGATCCAGACCCAGAGAAGCCCAGGGAGCTTGAACACTAATTTATCGAGCTCCCGAGGCCACAAAAAAAAGCCCAAAACACTTATTCCTGCGTGGCTGCACTATTTAAAATCAAAGACAGTGCTGACCTCGTGTTTGTGCAGAGAACAGAGTCCTAAAAACTTGAAATCCCAGCCGGCACAGTGTTAACAACAGGGTGCAACGCTCAGAGCTCCTGGTTCTGCAAAGCTGCAACTCAGGCTCGGGAGAAAAACGCTGGTTGGGAAAGAGTGACCCCAACTGTCCTGCTGGAAGGAAACCTCTGCTGCAGCTCAGCCGGAGCGACGCCAGACGGTGAGAGCTGACATCGTCGGGGCAAAGCGTGGAGCCGCTGCGGGGAGACACAGGACAGGAACAAAAGTTACAGGGTCCCACTTCAGGTGACACAGCCCCACGTCCTGCTCCTGCAGGGGTTTGTCCCGGGGGGCGTGAAGGTGGCTGGTGAGGAGAAGAACCCAGTTTTGAATTAGAACATTTGAAAATACATTCAAGCCCTCTGCCCTCCGCCGGCAAATTCCAGGTGTTAGCCAGCTGGATTAAAATGCATTGGTCTCGGCACTTCCACTGCCAGCAGCAGCTCCTGGTGTCACCTTCCTGGGACCAGGAGCCCTCCCAGTCCACACCTGCCATCTGTGCCCCTATGAGGCCACGGGAAGGTCATAGAATGGTCAGAGTTGGAAGGGACCTTAAAGATCATCCAGTTCCACCCCCCCTGCCCTGGGCAGGGACACCTCTCCCTAGAGCAGGTTGCTCCAAGCCCCATCCAGCCTGGCCTTGAACCCCTCCAGGGATGGGGCAGCCACAGCTTCCCTGGGCAGCCTGTTCCAGTGCCTCACCACCCTCACATCAAAGAAGTTCTTCCTAATATCCAATCTAAATCACCCCTCTTCCAATTTAAAACCCTTCCCCCTTGTCCTGTCACTCCCCTCCCTGACCAAGAGTCCCTCTCCAGCTCTCCTGGAGCTCCCTTCAGATCCTGGAGGTCTCCCCACAGGACCATGGGGGAAAGTGTGCCTGCCTTCCCAGGGCTCTTAGGGGCAGGATGACAAGTCCCGGAGGAGATCTGGGAGAGGAGGAATTCCAAAACATGGCATTTTTCACTCTATTGAAAGCAGAACCCGGCTAATAGTTTTTAAAATGCTTTTAAAAGTGCTGGAAGAGCCAAAAATGGCACTTCAGTATTTCATAGAATAATAAATGATCTAGGTTGGGAGGGACCTTTCAGATCATTGAGTCCAACCATCAACCTGACACTGACAAAGCCACAACTAACCCATGTCCCTCAGCATCACATCTGCCTGGCTTTTAAACACCTCCAGGGATGGTGATTCCACCACTGCCCTGAGAAGCCTCTTCCAAGGCTTGGTAACACTTTCAGTGATGAAATTTTTCCTAATATCCATCCTAAACCTCCTCTGGCACAGCCTGAGGCTGTTTCCTCTTGTCCCACCACCTGTGACTTGGGAGAACAGACCGACCACCCCTGGCTACACCCTCCTTTCCGAGAGTTGTAGAGAGCCAGACAGTCTCCCCTCAGCCTCCTTTTCTCCAGGTTAAACACCCCCAGCTCCCTCAGAGGTTCTCCAGACCCTTCTCCTTGGTCTCCAGACCCATCACCAGCTTCATTGCCCTTCTCTGGACATGCTCCAGCACCTCAGTATCTTTCCTGTCATGAGAGGCCCAAAACCTGACCCAGCCCTCAAGGTGAGGCCTCACCAGTGCTAAGGACAGGGGGACAATCACTGCCCCAGTCCTGCTGGTCACACTGATCCTTACACAGGCCAGGATGCTGTTGGCCTTCTTGGCCACCTGGGTACACTGCTGGATCATATTCAGCAGGCTGTTGACCAACAACCCCAGGTCCTTTTTGCCAGGCAGCTCCAGCCACTCATTCCTCAGCCTGAGGTGTCCATGGGGTTGGTGTGAGCCAAGTGCAGGACCCAGAACCTGGCCTTGTGGAACCTCACATCATTGATCCAGCCTGTCCAGATCCCTCTGTGGAGCCAAGTACTCAGAGGTTTTAGCATTCAGAAGAGGGTCCTCACTTCACAAAAAGGAGGGAAATTCCAAAAGGCATGTGAGACATTTCAGCTGGTCCATAATAACTTGTCCCTCTGCCCAGCTTCATGCAAGGGCCAACACCAGCTCAGACAGGGGTGGCAAGAGCTGGTGGCTTCAGGGCTGGTGGGAGCACCAGCTGAGCAAGGAGTAGGGTGAAGAGGGGTGTTGGCACCCACACTTTGGTTAGGGGCACATAGGGTGTGACTGCAGGAACACTTGTATGGGATGCATCCACACACAATGCTGGCCCACGAGGAGGCCACACTCCTGCCACACACGTGGCACGTGTGCTCCGTGCGCCCCAGCTCCCTGCGTTGGAGGCGTTGCTCTTGGCTCCCACGGTGGCTCAGCCTCCTGTCCTCCGGCCGGTTCCCACGACCCGCTGCACTTCCTGAGGCTGGCGGCCGCTGGACGGCTGCGGAACGTGGTGGCGGAAGCGCTGCGAGCTGGGTGGAAGGAGAGGCTGAGCACTGGCCCCAGCCTGGGAACAGCCTCCACGAGACATTCCCCCCGGCCATGACACCCGGGGTGGGATCCAGTCAGGGCCAGGAACTGGTGTGCCCGCTCCCCAGCTGGTCTGTGGATGCCACGGGAGAGCAAGTCTCGGGAAATCTGGTCTCAGGTGATTTCTCCTCAAAACATCTCCTTCAAAAGTCCAGAGCAAGGGTAAGCCCCGAGCAGAGCCATCATACCAGGTTTTGTGAAATGCCCAGGATTGGCTCCAGCCCAAAACCACTTCCTCTCACTCCCAAAGGGTGGGTTGAAGGGGGCGCTCCAGGAGGCGGATGTCGGTGCTGCTGGTCCTGCAGTGGTTCCCAACCTTTCTTCCAGAGATGTGCAGGAGGAGGCAGGGAGCCAGGATGTTTTCTTGCCCGCTGGGCACCAGAGCTGCTCGTGGTGTCTGTCTTAGGTACATCAGTAATGCCCATCACATACACAGAGAGGGAGAGCTATCCGAAAATTCAAATCCAAAGGATGTGAACACCAGCTTCCCTTTGAGAGGTTGTACAAGTCCCTCCCGCAGAGCAGCACGCTCTCCTCCAGGCTCACAGGGTCTGTGGTGAGGCCACAACTTGTGCCAATTCCAGTGGATGTAACACCTTTATCCATACCCTAAACCTACTCCAGCACCACGTGTACACTCACCTTCGGGTCTTGTATTTGGGAATGTCCTCCGTGCAGGCAGCTTGTGAAGATTTTAATCCGTGTTTCATAGGACCACAGATGACCCGCTCGTGGATCCCTTACATGGCTGTTTGATGGCTGTTTTAGAGGGATGGAGCACCTCTCCTATGAGGACAGGTCGAGAGAGCTGGGACTGTTCAGCCTGGAGAAGAGAAGGCTCCGGGGAGACCTGAGAGCAGCCTTCCAGGATCTGAAGGGAGCTCCAGGAGAGCTGGGGAGGGACTCTTGGTCAGGAAGTCTAGTGACAGGATGAGGGGGAATGGTTTTAAATTGGTAGAGGGGAGATTTAGATTGGATATTAGGAAGAAGTTCTTTGCTGTGAGGGTGGTGAGGCACTGGAACAGGTTGCCCAGGGAAGTTGTTGATGCCCCATCCCTGGAAGTGTTTAAGGCCAGGCTGGATGGGGCTTGGAGCAATCTGCTCTGGTGGGAGGTGTCCCTGCCCAGGGCAGGGGGGTTGGAACTTGATGATCTTTAAGGTCCCTTCCAACTCTGACCATTCTATGAGTTTTTTCTCAAATTCCTTCCTGAAAAAACATGTAAACTTTTCCCAAGCTTGGCCTGGAACTGAAGCCTCAAGGAGGGCAGGCTGCCCCTGTATCACAGCCCAGCCATGCACCTGGTTTGAGTCTCCTGAAGGAGAGAAGTCTCTGGAAATATTTTTAGCTGTGGGCTCTTGAATTAAAGAAAACAACAGGCATTTGGTTTCTCAGGGACACCTCTCAATGGCCGGCAGGCTGGGATGAATCCAGCTGGAGTCACCTGCAACAACAAAAGGTGTTTCTGTTCCAAATCACAAGCAAAGCCATACGGAGCCAGGGGAGGCCCCTTTTTTTTTTGTCTCCCCCTCATTCCTTTCCTCTCTCCATTCTTTGTGCCAAGCTGTGTTCAAATAACACTTCCCTGGAACAAGGAGCGCTGCAAGGTAATCGGTATGAAAGGGTTTGGCATCTGGATGTGTCCTGAGCTGACAAACCCTGTTTCCCACTGCTGTTATAACAATGGTGAAAACAATGTGCAGGGCACAACCCTGCCATAAACCTGCCAGCAAGAGTCTCACAGGCTGCAGGGCGGGCACTGCCCCTCAGCCAGAGGAGCAGAGAAACTTCAGGCAGCCACGAAGGCTCGTGGGTGCTCCGTGAACAAAAGAAACGCACTGGAGATCCTCCTCTCCCACCCCGTGGGCACACAAACCCTTCCCCACTGCATTCCCCGCTCCCAGGCGGGTGCTCATCCCAGCCAGCGTGCTACGGATGCGTGATGACAACCCCCAAAAGGGTTCTTTGCTGTTGTCTTTGCAAGATAAAAACCAACCTGTTTGTTGTCTATCTTCAAAGGAAACTACATGAGGAACCCAGGTTTTACAGCCTTTCTCCCAGTGAGCTACCAGAGTTACAGGTGATGTAACCTCTGAGCTTTTGAGTCTTTCATGATGATGGTGCAGGCCTCCAGCATTTTTCACATTCTTATCTCAAACAGCCCTCCATCCACTAAGTTAAACTTTCAACTCCTCCAGAATCCAAGCTGGTTTTCCCCCTCTACATGCCCAAGCAGTGATTTCATAGAACCATAGAATGGTCAGAGCTGGAAGGGACCTTCAAGATCATCGAATGCCGTGGGCAGGGACACCTCCCACCAGACCAGGTTGCTCCAAGCCCCATCCAGCCTGGCCTTGAACACTTCTGGAGTTTAAGCTTTAAACATTTCTGGAGTTACTTCAGATAAAGAATGTAATTTTGTAAGGGTAGATGAAATCACACCTAAAAAAACCCCAACCCAGAATATAGCAAATTTTGAAACAGAAGGGAAAGGTGTATTTGGCGGGTTCAAAAGAGCCAATAGTAATGAAAGGACTGCAACTTTATAGCATATGAAGCAATTATCTATCCATACTGTGAATAAATAATTGACCCACATCATTTGGAACAATATGTTAGACCATAAACAGCAGATTCTAGGAGACCACCACCTACGTGTATGTATATTCTGGACAAAACTATCCAGAGAACAGTTTTAACAGTATTTGGAAAACGTAAAGGAACTCATCTCCAGAAAATCAGCAGCTCAAGGGTTATCGGAGGAGACAGAAACGATGCTTGGGTGCCCTGGCAGTGGGAAAGTCGGGCAGTTTTGCAGGGAAAATCTTTCTTCTGTCAGCTCTTCGACTGCTTTTGGAAGGATCTGGAGGGCTAACACCCAGCCAGGCTCAGCAGGGAGCCCCCAGCGATTTCACTGAGCCTGCAAATTCCTGCGGGGCCGCAAAAAACCCTGAGCATTATGAATCCAACTGCACAGGAAGGGAAACACACTGAGCAGAAGCCTCACACGCACAGAAAACCAGGGAAGAGAAGAATCCAAGCGGGCAGGTTGGGGGCAGGGGGAGCTTTGCAGGGAGAGCACCCCTAAGCCCATGGGAAGTGAAGTCCATGGGACTTCAGAAAGGGACAACACTACCTTTTTTCCAGAGGATGGGACAGAGGCAGGATCGGGTTTCTAGAAATATCTGGATCCCAGAGCTCATCTGAAGCCTCTGAGTGATCCAGTGCACTAAAACAGGCCTGAACACATTATTATGGGGGCGTAGAATTGAGAAAAACAAAATTATTAAAGCAAAGGGAGGAGGTGTTTTGCCTGGACAGGTCCTTGAGTTTCTCAGCTCTTTGTTTCCAACAGCCAGCTCCAGAGGTGTCAGCAACCAGGAGCTCTGCAGCCCAGAATGAATCCTCAGCCCGGAGCCTCCCACACGCCCAGGCTGCAGCCGTGCAGCATCCCTGAGACCTGTCCCCAGACAGTCCTTCCCTGTCTCTCCTGAACTGGGGAGCCCAGAACTGGAGGCAGGATTCCAGTTGTGGCCTCCCCAGTACAGAGCAGAGGGAGAGAATGACCTCCCTCATCCTACCAGCCACACTCTTCCCTACGCAGCTCAGGATTTCATCGGTCCTCTTGGCCACAAGGACACATTGCTGGGGGAAGGAAGGAAGGAAGGCAGGGAAGAAGGAAGGAAGGAGGGAAAGAAGGTGTCCTTTTAGAGATTTTGGAGCTTAAGGAATATTCATAGCTTAATACAAATGATACAAAACAAACTCCCCAAGACATAGTGAAATTTCTAAGAAGCCTCGCTCAGATACCAAGAAATGCCATGAGCAGTTGCAAGGCTTTAATTTTTAGGTTGTCCTCACAATGTGGGGTCATAAAAATGCAACCCTGAGATGCCTTTTGGATTTTCGGCTGGACTAGCAGTGGCTCCCACCATCATCACACCTTTTCACGCCAACACACTGCTCAGACATTCTTTTCCACAGCCCCATGTCCATTCACAGGAACAGACACCGAACCACCACCACACAGGAAAGTAAAACCAGCTTCCAAGTGAGTCCCGCTGCACAGGGGTAGCAAAGGACCTGATTTTGGGGGAGTTCAGGCAGCTCCATCAGGAACACCTCCAGCTCTGTTCATCTTCACACAGTGTCTAAAAGGAGCCAAGACAAGACAAGACACTCGGTTTTTCTCCAGGGACAAGGAGCAGAGCTGCCCATTCCCCGTTCACATGCAGGTGTGAAAGAGAGATGAAATGAAGCCTGCCATGCCTGTGTGAGACGAACAAGGGAGCAGAGACGTGCCAGGAAAGATGAGCTCATTATAAAAATAATTGAAAGAGCTTTCACCAGAAAAAAAAAAAAGCAATACAAAGATCTAGGTGGATTCAGATGTGCAACGTGCCAGCAGCAAGACACCTCCTCACCACCTGCATGTTTTCCTGTATGCTTGTTTTTACCGATTTGAGCTCAGATTTTTCCCCTCTTTGTCTCCCGGTAGCACCCACCAGATCCTGCGTTTGGGAGGCTTTGGTCAGTCCCTGGAGCGTGACCTTCTCCACGAGCAGCCAAGGAAAAGAGCTCTGGGCACAGAGGAGAAGGGGTGACACAAAGAAGAAGCTACGAGCAGGCTTCCTTCCTTCCTTCCCATCCCTGAAAGTGTATGCCCCATCCCTGGAAGTGTTTAAGGCCAGGCTGGATGGGGCTTGGAGCAACCTGCTCTAGGGAGAGGTGTCCCTGTACATGGCAGGGGGGTTGGAACTTGATGATCTTTAAGGTCCCTTCCAACTCTGACCATTCTATGATTCTATGAAACAGAGACAGGAAAACACAAGAGCATCTATTTTGGCCAAGAAAGAAGTGACCTCCTGAGCTAACCTCCACTGGGAGAGCGCTGCTCCCACGGGTCCACGTGGCTGCCAGCCCCGGGCTGAGGCAGTCTCGAGCTGGGAGCCACATGTCTGAAACTCGTACCTACATGTCCCCACCTTTGCTGCGGGCTTTGTACTTCACAGCTTGCTTTCCATCTCCTGGTTGTGTTACACCAGGAGATCATGGGTGGAGGGACCATCTTTTTTCCAGCGTTGGCTGGTAAAACCCCCTATCTGCCTCTCCAGGGCAACCCATCTCAACACCTGGAGGGACAGCAGGCTAGGGACTCACTGTGGTGTGTTTTCCACAGTAGCATCTCACCCTGTGCCTGTCCCATCATCCCAGAAGAGCTTGTGAAGGTGTTGGTGCTGGCCCAGAGCATCGTCTCGGAGCGCCAGGGCTCATCAGCAATGCACAAATCCATGACAGACACCACATCATGATGTGCCACCATGTCATATCACCAGCTCTCATTCCCCTGGTACCATCCAGCTCCTCATCTCACTCCAACACGCCCCAAATTGATGCTGCATGCAAACACCTTTGATGCACATCCCCCTGGCACCATCCAGCTCCTCATCTCACTCCAACACGCCCCAAATTGATGCTGCATGCAAACACCTTTGATGCACATCCCGCTGGCATGAAAAAGGATGTCTCTTCAGAGCACAAGCAGAGGGATGCTGTGATTTCTGTGTCCCTTCTTCTGCCCCTACAGTGGTCCAAGGCCTTGGACATATCAGTTATCACCCAAGCCAGGCTTGATGCTCAGCATGCTTTGAAAGGAGACGTTCCTTGACCTGCTTTTCCCTCATCACTAATTCACACCTAGCAGATTTTCAGCTCAGCTCATGCGTGAACTCCGCGCTGACACCGCTTAATGGCTAAATAACAGATTCTGACAAAGCTCATTAAAAAAGAAAGCCACTGATGCCAGCAACGTGCCTTAAATCTGACCCCCGGCTCCAGGCAGGTCTGCCAAGGAATCAACTCATCCCGCTGGAAATATAAAGGAACAGCAGAAAACTCTTATCGGTGTGGCTCAGAAGGAACCTCTTCTTTCTGTGACAGATGTGAAGGAATTAGAAACGGGTTAGTGACACTAAAGAGTTTAAACAATAAAAAGCCACCTCTGAGGTGGACGCTGGCATGGAAACCTCAAGACACAATCCCAGCACAGACAGACCGGCTTTAGGGAATTTATCCACAGCTCACCTAAGAAACACAGGGAGCCAGAATCCCAGGAACACTCCTGGTGCTGCCGCGGCTGAAACACGGCATAGACATGTCAGCACAGGAAGACCAAGCTGGCAGCTGCGCTGGGAGGACCGAGGAATGAAAACAAAATTCCCTGGCAGTGTTCATTTTTATTTCTCCCTTAGCAAAACAAGATCTTCATGTTTAAAAAAAAATAATGTAATTACGAAAAGGCTGCTGTCGAAAACATAATTACATTCCTGGATATGCATACGCCCCTAGAAACTTCTGAATGACACATTTCTAAAGCTGTTTTAAAATAACTACAGGGTATTAATTACATATAAAGCTCCCAGCTTTTTCCTCTCTCTTTTGAAACCTCTGTTTGGAAGTGTTTTACATTAGGCAACACCTTCCAAACACGGCCAGCTATGCTGTAGGTAGTGAGGAACCGCAGCTGAGGCTCTGGCTGGACCTGGTAACCACCACACATCCCAACGCTGGCCACGCTGTGCTCTCCAGGGATGGAACAGCCGAGGGACAGATGTGTTGAGGGACCAGGGACAGGGAAGGGCTACAGCCTGCCACAACCGCCTCTGCAAGAGTGTTGTTTTCCTTATCTGAGTGGCTGCATCACCACGAGGTCAACGAGAGCCCCTGTGACTGCATCTCCATGGAGCCGGTCAAGTGGGTGAACTCGCTTCTGGCTGTTTCTCACACAAAGACAAAGACAATGCGGCCAGGACTTGTGGCCGAGGAAGAGCCACGGAGCAAATGTTGGAGAGACAGCTCATTCCACGGGGATCCTGCTTGTCTCTACAGCCCAGAACATCTGGGAAGTGTCAGTCCTGTGTGCAAAAAGGCTGTGATGGTGCAGTTGTCCTCCTGTCATCTTGTCCTCGCCTGTCTCCATCTCCTGTCCTCTGTCTCAGTGTAAAGCAGCTGCGAGAGGCTGGGGCTGTGGGTCTGCCCAGCCCCAGCTCCAGGCACAGACAAGCTCTGGGTCTCCACATCCCAGCTGGGGCAAAAAAACATCACTTCCCTCTGTAGTTTGTCCTGGCAGAAAGTATCTGGCGTTTAAGAGCTACACAGTCCACAATTAATCACAATAATTAACGGCAATAATTAAGGAGATGCACCACTACTGTTTGCAAGCCTCTAAAATAGAAAGGTTGCAGACATCATCTGTTCCACATCTAGAATTTGGCAGAATTAATCCTAAAAACCCAGCATGACAAACAGCAAAGCTATTCAGAGGTGCCTGTCTTACATCAGGCTGGCTGTAGCAAAAAAAAAANTCCAAAAACATGGCACAACCCTCACAACCCCGGGCTGGGCAGGGCAGTAAAACCATTTCCAGGCCAGGAGAGGACACGGTAAAGAAGGAGCACACAGCAGAAGTGGTTACTGCTCTTGGGTACCAGTCTAAAATCAGAGGCAGCATGCTCAGAGCTGGGGAGCTACCTGCAAACAGCTTTAATTTGGGAGAAAAGGGCGATGGAGGAGCGGGAAGAAGGGCGAGGGCGCCCGGTGAAGCCCCCTCTGCTTACAGTGAGGGCAGCAGTAAAAGGGCAAAAGGGACACAGGGCCTTTCAGAGCAGGGATGGGGAAAGCCACCAGTGCCACGGGCAGGTGACAGGCACCCAAGGAGAGGACAGGCAGAGTGCTTGTTAAAAGTCCAAGAGGGGTATTTCGTTGCTCTGGAAGTTTAGGGCCTGAGGGTGCCTGCCAGAGCTTGCAGAGGGCAGGGGCAGCACAGAGCAGCCAAAGCCTGCCTAGAACATCCCTGACCAGCTCCCTTGTGCAGGGAACAGCCTCACGTGGCAAAGAAAGGCAAAAAATAAAAAAAAAAAGGCTGGCTGGCAGTAACAACCCCAAGGAACGGTGCCACCGTGACCCGGTCATCACACCCAGCTTCACGCGGCCTCTCTG
This sequence comes from Thinocorus orbignyianus, assembly GCA_013400375.1. Lineage (NCBI taxonomy): Eukaryota > Metazoa > Chordata > Aves > Ciconiiformes > Thinocoridae > Thinocorus > Thinocorus orbignyianus. The sequence continues at coordinate 321,516 of VXBW01003979.1, forward strand.
CACCACCCCAAAACCGCAGCGCAACAGCAATTCTCATTGCCAAAACACAGGGAAGGGCAGCAACGATGGGCCTCGGTGGGATTAGGAGCCTTCCCTCCCCTGTACAAAGGGACACTGAGGCACAGAGCAAACAAGTGACACAGAATCACAGAATGATACGGGGTTGGAAGGGACCTCTGGAGATCATCTAGTCCAACCCCCTGCCAAAGCAGGTCCACCCAGAGCAGGTTTCACAAGAATACGTCCAGGTTGGTTTTGNACAGCATTCCAGAGTGGGCCTCCCCAGGTCAGAGCAGAGGGGGAGGATGACCTCCCTCCATCTGCTGGTCACACTCTTCCTGATGCACCCCAGGACACAAGGACAGAACGAGATCTCCTAGTGCTCAGTAAAGAGATAGAGGATATCAGTGTTATCATCTGGCCTCAAACTCCTTGGCTACAAGGATAGCTCTCAGAGAACCCACCACCCTCCCCAAGAAAGTCTCCAGGCACAGGCAGCGGTACCCTGGCAAAGCATCTAAGAGCCACAACCAGCAACCGGAGACCTTGCACTTTGCAAAGGTTCTGGGGCACAGATGGGGACACGGAGCAACACGCAATTGAAAAAAAAAAACAACAACCCAAACCCTTCTCGGGGGGATACAAAAATAATACCGCGTACATTCCAGCTTCCCGAACAACAATCGCCTGAGAAGCCAGCACTGTGGGAAAGTCTCAGCTCGCTCTTCCTGGGTATTATAAATAGAATTACGACTCCAAGCATGGCTTTAAACGCGGAGGAAGGGCGAAAAGGCCATTTAACGGGCTGTGTTTGAACTCAGGCTCTGGCCTGCGTCCAGCTCTCTGCAGAACAGCTGGTCACTTCCTGCTGAGCGAAGGCCAACACCGCTGTGCTGGGAACCAGGAAGCCCAGGCCAAGGGCCGCCTGTCAGATGCTGGTGTCCACCACAAGCTCGCTGGGGACATCGCACCTTGGGCTGTCACATATGTCACTGAGGAGTGGAGTGAAAGGCCTGTGCTCATTGATGGGTCGTGAACACCAGTGTGAGAAAGGGCGAGTAGTTGTGAGACTTCCCCAGAAGAGTCTGACTTACAGGGTTGGCATCTAAAGGGTCTCAAGAACTTCTCCTCCGGTAAGGCGCTTGGTTTCCCAGCCCACTTGAAGGCTCAGTGACTACCAAACCCCGTGGGATTGAATCCCACAGCTTACTCGCACTGTTTGGTTCTCCAGTCATCATCTTTGCCTGGGTGACTGCCACTGCCTTTCCCTTATGGCTAAGCTGCTCCTCACAAGCCCCCACAGAGCCTTGCCAAGGGCAGCTCAACATCCTGCTATCCGTATATTCATTCCTCTCTTCCTTATTCTATCTCCTACTCAACTGGGTAAGGGCCCGCGATTCCCCAGACCAACTTTTAACCACCAACATCCTACTTTAAGCAGAGTACCACACACCAGGGCCAGTGCCTTGTTCCCCTGTGGGACCACTAGAGCCCAAAAACCTCACTGCTCCCTAACTTCTTCTCCCAAGTCTTCAACGGGAGCCAAAATGCCTTCAGAAAGCCTTCATTCTAAGAGCTGAAGGTACAGAACAGTGCAGATTACAGCACTGTCATGGTTGGAAAGGACCTCTGAGATCGCCGAGTCCAACCGTACAAACACAAAAAGCCCCCTACAATCTTACAGCATGCCCTGAAGTAGCACATCTACACGTTTCTTAAGTACTTCCAGGGATGGTGACTCCACCAGCTCCCTGGGCAGGCCATTCCAGTGCCTGACCACCCTTCCAGTAGAATAATAGCATGGCTAGAGTCCGAAGGGACCTTAAAGATCACCCAGTTCCACCCCCCTGCCATGGGCAGGGACACCTCCCACCACACCAGGTTGCTCCAAGCCCCATCCAGCC
>VXBW01003979.1:324512-340236 GCA_013400375.1 Thinocorus orbignyianus
GTGTGGGTGCAGTGGGGATGATGTGGGATAGGTTGGAGTGGGATGGGGTCACCTCAGCAGCGGGTGTCTGAGCACCCTCATGCTCATAAACCTGTAGCACCCAGGGGAGTCGGTGCCCTCCCTGCCTGCATCCCCACAGAAAGGTGGTGAGGTGGTTTTTTGGTTTTGTTTTCCTTTTTTTATTTTTTCCTTGGCAGGTTGGTTATTGACAGGCGTGACTTGCTGTGGTTTTGTGGGTATTTTTCTCAGCTGGCCAGATTATCTTGCGTGTCTGTTCCATGTTTAGAGTCTGAGAAGTGTCATTTCCTCAGCCCCTATCGTTCTGTGGAGATAAGCAACTGGAGGATGTGTATAAAAACCAAGCTTTTTTTGTTGTTTTTTTTTCTTGGCTGCTGTGTGTAGGGTAGATGCTTGAGCTATGCTGTATTCATCAGATGGTTATTTACAAGTTGTTCCTTCATATGTGACTTGCAGGGGCTGACAGCACATTATCCGGTTGTTATGCCCTGAGTGCAACTGTATTTTCAGAGCTTATTTTGAAAAGGGGCAAAAAATGAGGGAAAATAAGGAAAACCAAACAAGAAAACCCTTCAGTTCAGTGATGTCAATGGGATTGGTGAATCCTTCCATCTGGTCTAAGTGTTCAGTGTAATTAAAACCCTCTAAAAACAAGGTGGGCAGCTTTTTAGACGCCCCCAGGTGTGCTGATGGTGGTTGTTGTGGGCTGGAAACGGTGTGAGGGCTGTTGGAAGAGCAGCCCTGACGGTGTTCAAAAGTTGCCGAGTTGTCCTTTGCGCTTCCCAGGGAACAGGGCACGGGGTTGGGATTGCTGGAAGCTTAGCGAGTTAAAATTATACCCTCCAGCTGAAAACATACTCTGGCTTCCAGCTCCCGTTTCAGGCAGGGCTCGGTCAAGAAGGCAGTTTCTTCAGGGAAAGGCCTTTGGCTGGTTAAATGCATCTTCATCCAAAACCTGCTGCTGGAAAGCGGCTTCTCAGAAGAGAAGAGAGGCTGGAAGCAAGCACAATCCTAATTTTTAAGTGATGAACAAGCTTTGGGGAGCAGAGTCACAGCGGGCTGCTCATGCACGGATAGATGAAGGGATCTGAGGGTTTTTTGGGCACTTGTATGAACTTCTTTCCAGGCTCCTAGTGTGCTTCTGGAGGAAGGAAAGCCCTGTTTTGATTTGTGTTCCCGGCGTGGCCTGACGGTGCTGCCCTGTGTGGGGACCCGGGCTGGTGGCCAGTGTGGATTTTTGGGGCAGAACAGTGGTTTCATGCAGGTCTGGGCTATGGGAAGCCCCAGTGCTGCGGGCAGGGCTCAGTGGCTGAAGGGGGCTGGTGTTTTGACTTCTGCATATGCCAGAGGAAGCAAAACTGGGAAGTGACTTGAACTATTTTGCATGGAAACTACAGCCTCGCTGGGTTTTTGTTGTTTTTTTTTCTTCCCCCCACAACTACACTTCATTATCCAGCTTCTTGATGCCTTGGCCACAAGTTGGAGAGAGCTATCAATAGTACATTGTTGACTGGAGGGAGAGGGGAGGAGGGAAGGGAATAACAAAGCTGCCAACAGCTTTCTGGGGGTGGGGAACTGCACAGCAAAGTGCTTTGTCATGCTCTCAACATCCACTACTACTGAATACACACTGCTCCATTGATAGCCCCGGCCACGCCGCCAGGAGGGACTGTATTAATACAGAACTCCACTGAGCATGTGTGCCAAGGGCTCTGTCTTCAGGCTTCTTCCCTAAAACTGCTTCGTATCTCCTCCTAGTGTGTGTTTGAACAGCCTGAAAACAGCCCCACGGCACACGGGAGCGCTGCTGAAGAGCCCGGTCTAGCAATCCCGGAGGAGTCAATATGTGGAGGAAGAATATTTGTGTTTCCTGTAGAAAGATTATTTTGGTATGAGATGGCAAGCCAAGCTCTCTGCGAATTCCGCCCGTGTCGTAACTGCGTTTGAGAGTTATTTTTTTGGCATGGAGAAATGCCAAATTTCAGTAGTTTGTTTGCAGTCTGGTGTACGTTCCAGCCTACTGTGGAGGCGGTTTGGGTGATTCTGGTGGTGCAGCTGGTTGCTTGATCTTTTGGATACTTAAGCCAGTCCCTTTGTGGAGGGGGATTAGAGTAGAAAAACTGCTGTTTTGGGATCAGCTCGAGTGAGAAGTTCTGGGACAAGGCAGTAAGTTGTCAGTCCATCTACAGAGCCTGTCTCCTATAGCCTTGCTCCTCACTCTGTGTGCTTGTTGAAGACTCAAGTTCTCCTTTGTTTTGGTGGTGTTCATGGAGCTTTGCACTGGTGTGATCTGTAATGGGAACACTGGGAATGGCTGGTTTCTCTGCATGAGAGGGATACACCGGTGCTGCGCTCTGCCTGGGCAAAGAGCTTTTGTGGAACTGATAAAGGGAGCAATGCTCCAGAAGTAAAATAATTTGCTTTCATGAGCTTTCTAAAAGCTAGGGCAGATATTAAAGCCTGTGTTCAGAGTGATCCCGAAAGACCACGTGTAGGACATCCAAACACACTTAGAATCTGCAAGGGAAACTTACTTTCTTGCTTGTAAAAGTAGATCTGGGGGCTGAACCTGTAATTTTTAGGCTTGGGGGGAAGGATGCTTGCGTGATGTTTTCATGTGAAAATGTCAACTTGGACATTGTAGAGCACGATGGAAAATCTCTAAAGAACCAGCCCTTTCACCCCCTCCTCGTTTTGAAAACATGAAACTTAAAACCTCCTCCTCCTTCTGGGTCCTGTTGATCTATTTGTAGATATTTCTCTATAGAAAATGTGTGCTCATCTGGTCATGCGTTTCCAGCCATCTGCTATTGGCGGGTTTCCAGGTGGCCCTTAATTAGCATGAGGTTGCTCAGCACTCTCTCTCCCTCCTCTTGGCTGCAAAGCCCCTCCTCCCTTCCCAGTGAAACACCTCCAATTCCCGATACCGGTTTGGGCAGCGGGTGTTTCTGGTGTGGGTGTCTGGAGGGTAAAACCCTGACGTGCTGTGGAAGAGTTGGGGATACGAGTGGTTTGGGGTGATGGGGGCGGGGTGTGTAGCACCTGGAATGTGATTCCTGCTGGAGTAACCTGCTGTTTTCTCCCTTTTTTTGTTGTTTTTTGTTTATCTTGCAGTAGTATCCTGCCTTTGAGTAACTGTCCCCAGCTGCAGTGCTGCAGGCACATCGTTCCAGGGCCTCTGTGGTGCTCCTGATGCCCCTCACCCACTGTCGAAGATCCCCGGTGGGCGAGGGGGTAGCAGGGATCCTTCTCTTTCAGCTCTGATATATAAGGTGAGAAAGATCTGACCTCTAAATAATGAGCTGCAACTGTGTTTGCTTCCTTTCTCAGTCTGATGGGAATAAATGCAAATAATAAGGGGGAGAACAGTTAATTTTCCAGCAGCCCTGTCAGCACATTGAGCTGCATGCAGCGTTCTTCCTGCCTAAATATCACCTGTTTATTAAGAAACTAAAGCCCTTTTTTCTAAGGTGTGTGGCAAATAATTCACTAGCCCTGTTCCCAGAGGTCTGTTTCAGCTATTGTTTCACAGCTTGATAACACTGGCTCCACGTACAGCTGCTTAAATGCCTTGCAGAAAGAGGAAACGGGAAGCAGAAAGGTGAAATGCAGAAAGGGAATGGTTGATAAGCTCCTTCCTGCACCCTGGGCTGGAACAGAAAGCTGCCAAGGCCTGGGAGCTGCCTGAACTGATGCACGGAGTAATTCCTGACCTCATGAAAGGGTGAGGTGGCCATCTACCTCGGACAGGATCGTTTCTAGAACATATGCATAGGATGAGGCAAGATCAGGAAGGCCTTGGATCTGCAGACTTGCTTAAGAGCACGTGGATCTCTGTAGCTCTCATCTTTTTGGCCCTTTTCAATCCACAGCACCTTTCCTTTGGCTTTTGGATAAGGAGACCCGGCTGTTCCTTGCTGTAGAATATTTGGCACCTGTGCAGGTTTGTGTTGGGCTGGGGTGGCACACATCTGCCTCCCTTATGGGCCAGAGGTGGCTTTTCCACAAGCCAGGGAGTAAAGTTCTATCAGATGAGGTAGCCTGAATTTATGCTGAGCTTGCAGATTTGGCTGTTGAGGCAGGAGTGTTGTCATAGGTGTTAAGACTTGATTTTTTAATTACCCCGTGGGTGGCACACAGACTTTATATGATGAAAAGATATATAGGACCTCTTGGGTCACAGCCACCAAAGTCTTGAAATTTGTGGGAGAATCCCAGACCTGATGGCTGCTTTGGAAGGAATTTGCTTTAATGCAGCCTTGGTGAATTTTCAGCAGGTGCCTCACCAACTTGTGAATAAATGTCAGCCTCTGGAGCCTCTTAATAATGGAACAGCAGCTTAATGTGGTTGAGTTGGATGTTAGAGGGGTATGAAATCCTGAGAGGCATCAGAGAGGTAGCAAAGATATGTAGGGTGACAGAACCCTGGAACAGGTTGTCCAGGGAAGATGTGGAGTCCCCTTTTCTGGAGACCTTCAGGCCCCATCTGGATGCAGCCCTGAGTGCTGTGCTCTGGGCAGCCCTGCTTTGGCAGGGGAGTTGGGCTGGATGATCCCTAGAGGTCCCTTCCAGCTCTGATAACTCAGTGATAAACTGCTTCAAGAGGAGTCAGGACAAATAATGCATTTCCTCTGGGTGAGAGGGGATGAGAAACAGGGGGCCCTGCAACTTAAACTCCTGGAGACCAGCTTTGTTGAGCCTTATGTATGCACCAGGTGAAGTCCCAGGGCAGAAAATGGTCTCAACGTGGGAAAGAATCACTGTTTAGAGGTTTTGAAGTGTTTGGTTTTGGTATGGCACAGAAGCTGTTGGCAGTGGGATATGGGCAGGGGCTGCTGCCTGTGGGGATGTCATCTAGAGAGCTGCATCCCCAAAATATGGAGGTCGTTCTTTCTGACAAAATCACTGACAAAATCTAGCAGAACCTGTCAGAAAACCAGCCCCTTCTGTAACACAGCTCATCCCTGAGCAGAGCAGGTCGTGTTGCCTGGTGGTTTAGAGTCCAGCCTCAGACAGGGGTCAGTGGGACTCTCTCAGCTGCCCGCTCAATCTAGCAGTGCTGTCGTTACTGCAGGCTGAGCTTTTGAGCCGGGAAGCTTTGGTGTGATCTGGAGCAGCATCTGGACCCAAAAGCCTAAGTACTTTTTCCAGCTGTATCAGCTGTTCTAGTTGGAGGGATTGACCTTTCTGAAGGAGCCTGCCTCCTCCGGGGTGTGCAGTGCCCTGCTCGGGTACAGCTGTGCCATGAGTTAAGCAGCTGGGGCTCCCTGTAGATGTTGGGATTTTTCATAGAATGGTCAGAGTTGGAAGGGACCTTAAAGATCATCAAGTNTTAAGAGACTTAATACTCGGCCCTTCATTGAGGGATTTTCCTGGAGCTGGGAATGCAGCGGTGGTTGGTGTCGGTGCTGCGCAGCCGGGACGTGCTCTGGCCAGCAGAGCTGGCAGGAGGCTGCAGGTGTAGCACATGCCAGCAGCAGGCTTTTTGGGCAGCTTTCTTGAGTCACTTGGCCGTGGCTGAGACCAGAATATCCTTTCTTCTGACTCTTCCAGCATGTAGGGACCTCCCTCCTGTCCTCCTCAGGACATCAGAGGAGTGTGGCTGGCTTGGAAAGAAAAATCATCTTGTGCTCAATGAATTTTAAGCTGGTCCTTGTGGCTTTACTCAGCTGAAATGGAGCCTGTGTTTTGGGTATAAAAGATAACCCTGGTGTGGGTCTTTTCCCTGCAGTAGCGTGGGGCAGGGAGTGGATTTTGGAGGGGTGAACTAAAACTGAACATTTGTTGCCTAAACAGGATTTTGCTTTGAGCAGCTTCCAAAGAATTCTGGGCTGCTGCTTCTTCACAGGAACAGCTTCTCTCCCCGGCATCTCCCTGTCTCTAATTTGATGCCTAAAAATGAAATATCAGCTGCCCAAGACAGGCTGTGGAGACGTAATTCCCACTGAACCGGGGGAGCTGGTTCTCTTAATCCCTGTGGTTCTGCTGCCTTTGGTTTGTGGGCTGTCACGTTGGGGGGCTCTTGTGTTGGGGGAAAAAAACCTCATTAGGTTTGGAGTGCAGGGAATAACTCGTGGTGTCAGAAGGGCTGAGCTGGGAGGCTGGGAAGGCTTTTCCCCCTCCTCTTGGCAGGCTCCTTCCCGCTGTCCCGCACACATTCCTGCGTGTGCCTCCCCCTCCAGTGCGTCAGTCCCAGCCTGCTTTTCCAAGCCTCCTCACCCTGGTTTTGTTTTCACCATGTAATGAGAAAAAGAAGCATCTGTGAGCTGTTTTCTTGAGAGAAGAATCTTTTTGTGAAACGAGGATGCTTTCTGCACAGTAACAACTCTAAAAGGCTCATATAAAGTCACTGGTGGAGGATGTGTGTATAATTCCCTTGGTTTTGGGTTGTTGGTGGTTTTTAAGTACACCTCTGTAGTGCTGGGCTCAAATCTGCCTCTTGCTGTGGGTTCTGTGGTGGCTGTAGCAGCAGCAGCAACAGCCTGACTTCACCTGAGCAGCTGTTGGTAGGTTTCTAAGTGCACTTGGCTGAGAACTGTAGTCAAACAACCCGACAGCAGGTGCAACCACACAAACTTCTTTCAGACTCCATGAATTAACTTATTTCCTACAGGATATTTATTCTGAATTGTGAACTTGTTTTCTTGGTTGGTTTTTGTTTTGTACTTTTTTTGTTTTAAGCTAAGCTTTGTGGGCTTTAAACAAACGGCAACTTCCTCTGCTCTGGTGACCAAAGCCAGGTGGTTCCCGGTTTGCAGGGGGTCACCAGCGTGAACATACTCCATGGCTTCTTGCTTGTCACAAGTCAAACCAAGAGGAGATTTATTTTAGTACGTGTGGTAAGAGGAATTCAAGCAGTGGGACAAAGTCTTGAGGAGATGCTCAGGTTCTCAGAGGTGGTTTTTCCAAACTCCTGGTGCCTTTCAGCAGTGCTTTTCCCTTAGTAGCTTAAAATACCCACAAGAAAACCACCTGCTTGAAAAGCAATGATACTGAGGGGTCTCTCACCCTCACACTGGGCACTGCTGGCTGCTGGGGTGTTTGTCATAGAATCACAGAATGGTCAGAGTTGGAAGGGACCTTCAAGATCATCCAGTTCCAACTCCCCTGCCATGGGCAGGGACACCTCTCCCTAGAGCAGGTTGCTCCAAGCCCCATCCAGCCTGGCCTTAAACACTTCCAGGGATGGGGGTGCCTGTTGTTGTCCTGCCTGTTGTGTAGATGCTGCTTCTCTGTGGACCCAAACTGGGCTGTTTTCTTTGCTGTAACTGGTTGCCTGGGGGTGTTGTGGTCAGAGAAGGGTGTATGTTGCTACAAGCATTTGTTAAACCCTGTCTGGGGAGCTGCTGTCTCTGCAGCGATGTCGCTTGTCCCGGTGTCAGTCCAGCTGATCATCAGCAGGTTGGAGTTCATCATCAGCTGCTGAATTAATCACCCCAGTAGAACAAAATTCCTGGAGGCTGGAGGGTCACTCATACAATGACCTGATGCAGGAGGTGGTTCACTCCAGGACTTGTTGATGCTGCTGAGGAGAGAGGGGCAGGCAGCTTTCCTGGGCATTCCCGGGTGCCAGAAACACAGCAGATGTGGTTTGTGTTTCCTTCTACCCTTCGGAGCTGTGCAGGGGACTCTGTAAATGTGAGAGGATCCGTAGATTTGAGCCTGGAACCAAAGCAGGTGGGAGCAGTTGAGCTCCTGCCCTGCTTGACAGCATTAATTTGGGAACCAAGTACATTTCTCTGCAGTTCCACTGGGGCTCTTCACAGCGCGATATGGAAATCATGGCTGGGCAAGCCAACTGCCTGCAAAAGATTGCCAGGAGGGGGGATGGAGTTTAACCACGGAATTGTTTTCTAGGAACTGCTGAGCTAAATCCGAGGCAGGGAGCAAGTTTGGCATTCTGGCTGGAGCAGTGTTGGAGAGGGACGTGTACATTTGTGGTCTCTGGAAAAGACCTCCTCACAGCCTTTGAATCCCTGTAGCTTCTCTCTGGTTTGGGATTCTCTCTGCTCTATTTCCCCTCTCTTGTACCAGCAGGCAATCCATTTGCTGTGCTAGCTAGTTGTAAAAAAAATCCAGGGAAGCAATCTGTGGTCATCCCTCAAATGAAAAGATTGTGGTGGGGATTTGGGGAGACGATGAAATCGGTCAGACTGTGGCAGCAGATGCTTTTCCAGCCTGTCAGTTCAAGTTCTGCCCTTTGAAGGGCAGTTTATGAACCTCCCTTCAGAGATGTGGTTGGGACCTGCAGTGAGAGAACGGGCTCTCACTACCCAGAAGTTTAATATCATGGAAATGTGCAAAACTGCCTTCCCTTGAACAGGGAGACAGGAAAAAAAACCACTGCCAGGTCAGTGTTCACTGTGGTGTGTCCCTGAGACAGGGGAAAAGTATAATGACCTTAATAAAACTGTAATACCATTTTGCATCTCTGCAGTTCTGTGTTATAACCAGCCTGGGGGAGTGTTCATGGCTCTTTATTTTTGTGTTCATAGAATCATAGAATGGTCAGAGTTGGAAAGGACCTTAAAGATCATCAAGTNTGGGGTTGGCTTTGGTGTTAGGATAGAATAGAAGCCAAGGTATTGCAGGCAGCTCAGAACAGTGGCTCTTAACCACACATGTGTTGAGAGTGCTGAGGCTCAGCCCTGAGCATCTTCACCAGCCGTGGTGAGTCTCATGGTGGTGAATTTTAATTACAGGTTGAAACTCTGGTCTGTGAACTGAAAACACAGCCCCTCTGCATGCTTGTCTAAGCACAATCTTTCAAATTTTTTTGGTCTGAGGTCTCCTGGATAGTTTTCTTCAACCCTAAAGACCATTTCCTGAGTTGTTTTCCCTCCCTCCCTGCGCAGGATGAGAAGATCACTGTTAACCAAGATGTCCCAGTGCACGAAGGGAAGCCTCACATTGTCCATTTCCAGTACAAGGTTACAGAGGTGAAGACCTCCTCCTGGGATGCCGTGCTCTCTAATCAGAGCCTCTTCGTGGAAATCCCTGACGGATTATTAGCTGATGGGAGCAAAGAAGGGTAAGTTCAGGATCCCAGAGCTGGGGCTGAGGCTCTGTGGGGAGCGGGGCTTTGCCTACGTGAGGAGAACAGGCTGTGTGTATGGCAGCTCTGCTCCTGGCTTGTGCATCTGGAGTATATCCTTACTCCCTCTGTCCTTCTCTTAGTCCTCTGTATATTTTTCTTCCCCCACAGGGGTCATTTCGGATGGGTTACTGTTTGCTTAAATGCACACACTAATGAAAAATAAGCAACAAATGAGCAGAGTGATTCTTTGCATACTTTGGGATGGAAAAATCTACAAGCCTTTCTCTGAATTTATTATTTTTTTTCTTTCCCCTGTTGTTTTTTGTTCTGCTGGCCACTTGGCAAGCTTGTTTTGGCAGGCATCTTTTCCTCTCTTTCAGGGGGGGCAGAGGGAAAAACCACAACTCCATTATATTGATGTGCTCCTTCTCATCCGTAGGTGGATCTGCTCTTGGAGCGCTGCCACGCAGGTGCTGGGCTCTGCCAGACTCTCTTGATTTATTTTTTATGTTTTTTTTCCCCCTCTGTTGGCAGAATTCGGGAGTGTTTTGTCCAGACAGCTCTGCTCTGGGAAGTTTGTGTAAAGGCAGCTTCCAGAGCAGCAGCTCCTTCCTGCCAAGTGCTTTGCCAGAGCTCTCTGCCGAGAGGTGGATGGGAACTGGATTCCTCTGCGGAGCGCTCTCAAGTCCTAAATCTCCCAAGTAGGCTTCATCCCCAAATGACACGAGCTAATTAAGGGGGAAGAAAAAACCCCCACACCCTCACTGTGCACCTCCAGTGAGTGCCAGTGTTGTTGCTGTCTCACACTTGTCTCGTTTGGCTCCGAGTCCAGAGGAAGGTTTGTGTCACTTCTCCTGTCGGTCTGTAAATCCGAGCGCCAGCTCCCCTGGGAGCATCTTCTTCAGGGAGGAGGATATTTACTCACCCGTGTCATCCTGACTTAAAGCCCAATTTTGTCAGATTATTTTTAGCTAGGTAAAACAGCTTAGCAGAGGCTATAATTAAAATAGCTCATTAGCATATTAACAAAACACTTGCAAGTTCAGTCTCCCTCACCGCGCTCCCCGGTCTCGTCGACTGCTGTTTAATTAGATGTCAATCGACGCCCTGGTTGTCCCTGCTCTGGCAGCCTGCATCCCCAATGCCTCCTGTGACAGCAAGGGCTCTGCTGTGCCATCCCTGGGGCTCGGCCAGGGGTTGATGCAGTGCTGCTTCCATCAGGAGGTGGCAGAAGTAATTCAGCTGGAAAGGCAGGAAGCCCAGATTTGGGGGAATGAGGGGGGTGTCAGCTGTGCCATCCAGCTGATGTGCTCAGGAAACAGCTTTACCTCTGCACATGCTCCTTTGGTCATGTTTTATCTCTTCTTTCCTGCCTGGCATAAGCTTCTGTTGGTTTTTTGGTTGGTTGGTGGGGTTTTTTCCCCCCCCTTCCCACCAAGGACACAACTTGCAGATCCCCTGGTGCTGCGTTGCCAACGGAGGGGATGGAGCTGGGGATCAGCTGCAATATTCAGCTTCCCACGTACCCAGGGTCTGTACAAAAACCCTCCTGGCTGGTGGGGATGGGTGTTTGTGCCCGCTGGTGCCAAGGACAGGGACGTGTGAGGAGGATGGCTCCCAGTCCAGCAGGAAGCCCATTGTTTCAGAGCCCATTGTTGGCTGGAAGGGGGTCTGTAAACAAGTCATCTTTCTGCCTTGAAAACATCCAAACAGTTAATAATGCTCGGAGGCTTCCTCGGGACAGGACTTCCTAAAAGCTGATGTTCTATTGTCTTCTTCCTCCTTGGCAGGTTATCAGCACTGTTGGAATTTGCTGAAGAAAAAATGAAAGTAAACTATGTCTTTATTTGCTTCAGAAAAAGCAGAGAAGATAGAGGTGAGCACTCGCCCCTGCTGTCTGGTTTGCTCCCTACATCCAAAGGGGTGCTGCCCAAGCTGGACCAAAACCCTGTTATCCCCAGGCAGGGCTCCATGGGATGCTTCCTACTGCAGGGAATATTACATGGGTCATTTGCACATTGTTTTAACAAAGTAGAAATAGTTTCTCCTGGAGGAAATTAGCCCTTTCTTGAGAGTAAGGCAGAGGGAATACCCTGGTTTCTCCAGCAGGTTGGTTTGCTGTCCTGCAGTGACAGCATTCCCAGTGCTCTGGCACAGAAAGCTGCTCCTGAGTTACTTGGAATGGGATTCTTTTGTCCAGAAACTGGTTAATATTTCTCCTTTGGTAAGGAGTGATGGTCTCTGGCACCAGGCTTCTGAGATTTGCAAGGAGAAACGAGGCAGAGCTTATTAGGTGTGGAAACAAACTCTTGTAGCTTCTTATCCTGACGTTCATCTGCTTTTTAAAGATCTCCCAGCACTTTTGCCCTTCCTAGACCTACAGTAATCCTGACCCCAGCTATGGATGCTTGTGGCTTAAGGGGGGGCTGCATTAGGATCTAAAGATAGATGTGTTGGATGGGTGATTACAGCAGGCGGGTTGGAGGGTGGGGAAGTACCAAGCTGTGGATGTGTGGCTTTAAATCCCCAGCAAGCCCAGGCCAGCAACCCGGAGGTTGTCAGGGCAGGAGTAATTCAAACCTTCATTCTAATTTTACTCCTCTGCCTCACAAGCTGCTCTGTCTTCTCTGAAATGAAGCACGTTGTTAGAGCTAAGCTGTGCTGAGCCCGGGAAGATGTCATTCTGCCTCATGATGCCAAGGATAATTCTCAGATGAAGTCCTTGCTGTGATGTCAGTGCCACCACGGGTCGGCAGGGGTGACCCTCGGGGTGGCTGGTTGCAGGAAACATCTGGAAGTGGGTTTGTTCCTTAAAAAGGGGCTCTTGGACCTGACTGATTTGTGTGAGGTGTGGAGCACCTTGGCTGTGTTGCTGAAGTTCAGCTCAGGCTTAAAATTCCAGCAGGAGCTGCTCCGTGTGACTGCTCAGGGGCTGGAAGCTGATGGTCAGGGAGCTGTGGAGCTGAGGTACTCCTCCAGGGTAACTCCCACGGGGATGCAATCACTCCACGCGTCCAGGGGCTGTGTGTGGCATCTGGACTGATCCCACTGGGAATTCTTGAGTTGAGTGGGAAGGTGCAAAGCTCCTTTTGGGCAGGTAGGATTAGGGAGAATAGAGGTGGCTTCTTTGCTCAGGTGGAACAGGCTCTGTTCACATCTCGGGTGCCAACCTGGATGTGAGATCCCTGGAGTTGCTGGTTGCGTGGGGTTGGTGTGATCCAAATGCAGGACCTGGCACTTGGCCTTATTGAACCTCATACAGTGGCCTCAGCCCATCAATCCAACCTGTCCAGGTCCCTCTGTAGAGCCTTCCTACCCTCAAGCAGATGAAGATTCCTACCGAGTTTGGTGTCATCTGTGAACTTACTGAGGGTGCACTCAGTCCCCTCATCCACATCATCACTAAAGATATTAAGCTCCAAAACTGAGCCCAGAGGGACACCAGTGGTGGCCATCAACAAGATTTCACCCTGTTAATCACAACTCCCTGGGCACCACCATCCAGCCACTCTTTTACACTTGTCTATGCCATGATTCGCCAGCTTCTCCAGAAGAACACTGTGGGGAATGGTGTCAAAGGCCAGGTAGACCCCATCCCCAGCCTTGTCCCCATCCAGAAGGTGGCTCATGTTATTGTAGAAAGAGATCAGGTTGGTCAAGCAGGACCTTCTGTGCTGCACAACTGGAGTCCACTTTGTTGTTCAAAGGCATGAGATGTCTTATTGGAGAGGGGTGTCATGTTCAAGTGGTTTCTTTCTGTGCAGGAAGCTCTGGATGTGCTGGTGGAGGGTGTTGGGTGTGCTTTGTGGCTTCTGGGGTGATGCAGGTACAGAGGGTTATTCCTGCTGGTAACGGATTTCCTTCTTTTTGGTAGCTCCACTCCTGAAGACATTCAGCTTCTTGGGCTTTGAAATCGTGAGGCCTGGTCACCCCTCTGTCCCGTCGCGGCCAGACGTGATGTTCATGGTGTACCCCTTGGAGCAGAACTCTTCCTCTGATGAAGAATAGCTGCAGCGGGGGACCCCCGGTGTGACCCGAACATGCTGTTGAGGGGAGAGAGGGTTACTTCTCCTTTCTTGAGGAAAGGGAAACCAAGCTTCTGTTGGACTTGAAACTGCATTTCTCATTGTTAGATTGGCCTGTGTATCCTCCCAGTTGACTTATCTCATTGAAACGTGTTGCCTAGAGAACTATATACCCACACACATGTAATCACCACAGTAGTAAATGGAAGATGTTGCTGAACTGGCCCGGGAGCTCTGGCCCTGCAGCTGCGTGGTGTGTTGGCAGGGGTAGGTGGGCTCTCTGCTCTCCACTCTCCTCTCCTGGCTGCCTCCTGTCCCCGTTGCCCCCATCCTTCTTATTTTCTTGCTCCAGAGCTGATGCAGAGGCAAGTTTTGGGCGTTGGGTGGGTGGAGGAGACGTGCTCAAGTTTAACCTTTAACACTACATTCAAACCCTTGCACGTCTCCACTTTGGGGCGGCTGATGCTGTTTTAATTGGTCTAACCTTTCTTTATTTTCCTTTTTTTTCTTCTTTTTTTTTTCTTTTTTTAAACTTCTTGCTCTTCCAGCTGTTGTTTTTGGGCAGTCTTAACTCCATGTTCAATGTTAGCACCACGCTCTCCCAGCCTTCAATAAAAGGGGCATTCAGATGAACTCACTTGTGAGGAGCAGAGCCCGTGGTGGGTCCTCATCCCATCATTCCTTGTGCTGCCGAGGGTTCCAGAGGGTTCAAAGAGTTTGCTGGGAAGGGGGGACAACACACAAAGGTTTCCTCACCTACGATGTGATGGTCCAAGGAGCCAAAAACACTCAAGCCTTCAGCCCCAGGAGGGGTGAGGAGCTGGACCTGGGGTTGTCTCCTCTTGTTCTTCCTCCTCACCTTTCCAAAACCACGGAGCTGAGGGCTGTGTCCAAACCAAAGGGGGTGTGTGTGAGGACGGGGACTCTGCTGGAGGTGGTGGGATGCTCCCCCACCTCGACCAGGAGCTTTCCTGGGATGGAGGGATGTAGTTGTGAGTGCCGGTGGCAGCTCTCATTCCAACCCTGCCACTTCCAGTGCTGGAGAAGGAGGTTGTGATGCTGCTGCTGTGCCGGGGGGGCTGCATCCCGGCTGCCTGGGGCTGGAAGGCACGGGAGAAGGGGGCGTATTTCCATGCTGTGCCCTGAGCTCTGGCCTGGCTGCTTCTGTCTGGATTCATCCTTGTGTGCTTTGTGGTGCTCTCACCCTTCTGGGGAGGATTTTGTTGGAAGCTGAAAGCCAAGCCATTCCATAAACGTCACGGGTCAGTTTGTTCTGGTTTTGGGGGATTGGAGAGAGAGAGCGGTGGGGCTGGGATACAAGTTTGTGTGAATAAATCATCTTAAACTTTGCAGCTCTTTTTCCCTCCTTCCCCTTCAAGGAAATGATGGGGCTGGTTCCTCTGTGCCCTTCTCAGCGGGGCATTGAATCCAAAGGCTGGTTTCTGGCTGGAGGCTCCGATCTGGGAACATCTCTGCTCTTATGGTGGGACCATCAGCCCTTCCAGTGCCAGCTGTGGCTCTTCCTTGGGCATGGGCCCTCCTTTCCTCCCTGCAGGCGCAGTGTGGGGACAGAGGAGACCCCACACCCCTTCCCTCCCTGCAGCGACGCTGGTTTCTAGTTCTGGATTTTTAAAAAAAGCCAAGTTTTAGCTCTTCTTGCAGCTGGAGCTGCCTCTGCTCCTTCCCTGGGCTGGTGGGTGGTTCTGCTCCAGGGACCTGCTGCCACCCCATGGTGCTCCTCTAGCAGAACAGCCCTGATGAGATGGGCTGGGAACCTCTTTCTGCTGGCTCCAGGTGTAAAATTTCCTGGTGAAGTGAGGAGGAGCTGAGCTCCTTAACGAGCTGCAATCAGGAGGCTGGGCCAGTGCCTGTGCTTCTCTGGCAAGTACCACACTTTCTCCTGCCCTCTTCTCGAGTGAGTGTGGGCAAACACAGAGGTCTCAGCTCACTGAGGGTCTTCAGAAATGCTCCCTTGAAAACAAAACCAAAAATCAAGTGCTTCTGCTGGCTCCAGGTGCTGCTTCCTGGGCACACCAGGCCCCTCTCCCCGGGAAGGAAGCGATGATGGAGATGGATGTGAGGCAGGACAGGACCCTGGTGGGCTGTGGGGCAGCTGCCCAGAGGTTTGAGCCTCAAGTGGGCGGTTTTGACCCAAACTATCACAGCTGAGCTTGGCAGCAGCATCCCTGGGTGGAGCTGGGGGTGGTGACAGGATCTGCCACCCCAGTGGGCCAACTCACCACAGCCTTGGTGGCCATGGACTGATGAGGTTGGCACCGGGAGCAGCATCTCTGCTTAAGCCTCCTCAAGATGTCCTGGAGATGGAGACCTCCCCACCTCCCCTGCCCACCCCAAAAAAACCAACCCCAAACAACTCACTGGCCACAGTTTTTGGGGCCAAAAGACCAGAATTGGGGGGAAGCAGGAAGAAGAAGCCACCCTCACAGGTTTGTGATTGTCTCTTAAAAAGATTTATTCTCTCTCCTTGCCCGAATGTACAAAGGCAAGAAGAGTACAGTTTGTATATATATATATTTATATATATATATATATATAAAAAAAAAACCAAAAACAAGGAACTTGGTAATAATGTACACTTTACAGAAGGGCAGAAAATCAGGAAGACTGAAATGAAACCCAACAC
>VXBW01003979.1:341855-380500 GCA_013400375.1 Thinocorus orbignyianus
GTCAAGCAGAACAATTAACACCATTCAACTGATGTCTAAAGGAGTCTCCAGCGCTTCCCCATGTGAGCCAGTCACATGTCTCGTACAGCCCAGGCGTCCTGGCCCGTCACGTCCTGCCACGACCCAAGGTCACGTCAGCACCCGCCGCCCTGGGTGGACCATCCCCCCCTCCAAACCCTCAAGGACACCCCCCAAACCACCAGACCCTCAAGGGCACCCCAGACCCTCAAAGGCATCCCACACAAACCCTCAAGGAAACCCCCTTGCGCATCAATCCCGGCCATCTCCACCCTGGTTGCCCGTGGGTGAAGGTTGGTGGCCCACAGGAGAACCTTACCGTTCTCACCTCCGGGGAGGTGGATACAGGGAGGGAGCAGAGCCTTGCTGGCTGGCGACGATGGCTGTGGAGGAGAGACCTGTGGAGGAGAAGCACCATTAGGAGCCAGGATGGACACCCAGTTTGTGCCAGGGGAGCTGGAAAGCATTGGATTTGGTTAAAGCCAAGCTCTGCGCGTGGGCTTGTGCCACCCAAAGGTGGCTACAACTCCTCGCTGACCCCCTCCAAGGTGTCCCTGGGGCTGTTCCTCTCACCTGTTGCATAGGGCAGGTTGTACTGCGCCGGCAGCAGCGAGTACCCAAGGTGGTGGTGGTGGTGGTGCGTGGAGAGCAGGCGCTGGGAGGGCGAGGTGCGGGGCCGGTCGGCGCTCCGGTCTCCTCCTCCGCTTCCCCCGACGCTGCTGCAGCTCCCGCCGCCTCCCACCACCCCACAGCCGCCCCGGTCCCGCTCCTGAGATGTCTTCTCACTTATCTGTGGAGGAGAAAGGAGAGCCGTGCTGAGGGATGCCACTCCAGGTGCAAGCCAGCACCAGACCCACACAGGATGCTCAAGGCGGCCCCGTTGGGATGATATTCCCCCTGGCTCTGCCTAAATGCTCCCCACGGCACTGCTGGGAGATGATGAGATGGTCATGTTCAGCCTGGAGAAGAGAAGGCTCTGGGGAGACCTGAGAGCAGCCTTCCAGGATCTGAAGGGAGCTCCAGGAGAGCTGGAGAGGGACTCTTGGTCAGGAAGTCTAGTGACAGGACGAGGGGGAATGGTTTTAAATTGGAAGAGGGGAGATTTAGATGAGATCTTAGGAAGAAGTTCTTTGGTGTGAGGGTGGTGAGGCACTGGAACAAGTTGCCCAGGGAAGTTGTGGCTGCCCCATCCCTGGAAGTGTTTAAGGCCAGGCTGGATGGGGCTTGGAGCAACCTGCTCTAGGGAGAGGTGTCCCTGCCCATGGCAGGGGGGTTGGAACTTGATGATCTTTGAGGTCCCTTCCAACTCTGACCATTCTATGATTCTATGAACGGCAAAAACCCAGAACGGGCACTTGCTGCAGGTTGTTTATGGGATGCAGAGACCATCCCGAAGTTTGTGTCCAAGAGCTGGACAAAGCCAGCACCTTCCTAACCCTCACCGTGGGCGACTTGCTCTTGTAGTGGCTGGCGTGCTGCTGCAGGATGTCCAGGGCCTTGGACTCCGAGCTGGATTTACAGCTCACGCTGGGGCTGGCGCGGGACTTGTCGCTCTCATCGCTCCCTGACGCCTTGCTCCCGTACGGGGAGAAGGAATAGCTGGAGGGGAGGTATGATCCTGGCGGGGGAGAAAAGAGCGTGAGGAGGTCTTGGAACACAGCTCTGCACGTGTTCCTCCAGGAGTGAGGAAGAGGGAAGAGCCTGGGAAGGGACATCCCCGAGAAGACCCCAGCTCCCTACCTGGGTAGTTCTGCATCATGACGGTGGGCATGGCCCGGTAGCTGGGGTGGTTGGGGTCGTAGGACTGGCTGTAGGAGTAGCCGTGCATGTAGGGGATGTAGGACTGATGCTGGGTGAGGGGTGAGGACACAGGGACGTGGACACTGGGTCTGGGGTCCTTCCCCACCATGCGAGCTTCCTCGGTGGGGGTCAGTTTGCACTCGGAGCTGGTGCTCTCCTTCCCGTCCTCCTTGGATGTGGCTTCTTTGCTTCGATTTCTTTCTTCCTTCAACTTTCGGTCCCTCTCCTCTTTCCACCGCTCATCCTCTGTCTTGATGTCCGAGTACTTTGCCGGGTACACGTAGGTCCACATCCGGGGCTCAGCTTCCTGCAAGAACCACCCAACCATCAGAGCAGTTGCCTCCCCCCAGCCACGCCTGCCCCCAAACTAGGTTGGATCTGGAGACCAGCAAACCCCACTCTCCTTCCCTGGGTTCTCTTTGACCCACCCGTGGCCTCCCAGCCCCATCCTTTTGCTGACCCCAAGGGAGTATCATGGGGTTGGTGACGGCCCAACCTCAGGATGGAATCACAAATGGAGGACAACACATTCCCTGCTGTGATGGCCCTGACAAAACCCTGGCAGTGAGGGGCTTCCTCCAGGAGAAAGCCCACCACTGGGCTAGTGGGCAGGGCCAGGTGGCCATTTCCTGTCTGTACCAGAGCACAGGGTCCACCTCCGCTTGCCGGCCACACTCAGAGCCAGCCTTCGTCTCCGTGGTCTCCTTCCCGAGGTGACTGGCCTCGCTCAGCTTCACCTTCAGCCCTTCGGCCACCTGGCTGCCAGACAACTTGGAGGAGTCCTCCAGCTTAGGGATGATGACGGATTTGGCCATATCAGGACCTCCTGGCTCCTTGGCCTTGCTCAGCCCTGATTTGACGAGGTCTGTGAGGCTCGGAGCCTTGGTGAGCGTTGGGGGCATGGGTGGCTTTTGCTTCCACTCCTCTTTGAGCGCTGCCTCCCTCTCCTTCAAACCCAGCTCTGCTTTCTTCTCCAGCCCTCGTTGCTGCTGCTGCTCCAGGCTCTGCCTCTGCTTCTGTTGCTCCTCGTACTGCTGGCGGTAGGCAGGGTTGGTGCTCAGCAGGTGAGCGTGGTAGCCCTGCTCGTTGTAGCCATAGGGGGGTACGTAGGCGTACTGGTTGTAGTAGAGGGACTGCATGTACATGTTGGGACGCTGTTGGATGACCGAGGGCTGCTGGCTGGAGCTGCTGAGCTCTGCCTTCTTCTCTTCACAGCCTTCACTCTTCACCTTCACCTCTGGGTTCTCCTGCTCCTCGTCCTTCTTCAGCTTCAGGGCCTGCGTGTCCGCCGTGGCCTGGCCACCAGGGTTCAAAGGCCCTGGGCTTGCCTGGGGGTAGCCAGGGGAATAGTAGGTTTCAAAGCCTTGGTAATAGGGAGACTCTTTGCTCTGTGGTTGTGGGGGAAAAAGAGCTTTTTTGGCGCCTTCCTTCACCAGCTGCTCCGGATCCTTCGCCTTCACACCTTCCAGCTTGCCCTCCCCATCCTCCCCAGCATCGGAGATGTCCGAGTAGGCCGGGCTGTTGGTCTTCACCGAGCTGGCCTCTGCCCCGTTCTGGGTGACAACGTGCAAGGGGGTCATGGGTTGGGCTGGGTTGGTGTTCTCCAGCCTGCTGGCACCACCGATGGAGGGGCTCGGGGCGTTGTCGGTGAAGCTGTAGATTTTATCTGCCTCAGCCTTGATGCTGGCCAGCCGGCTCTGGTGGGGGTCAGATGAGCCGTTCAGCAGCCCCTCACCTTTTGTCCCCAGGTCACTGGATTCCCCCCGGAAAGGACTCTTGCCTTCCTCCGCTCTGCAGGCTTTGCCAGGAGTCAGAGGGTTTTCTGACTCCTTGGGCTCCTTCTTCTTCTTGTCCTTCTTCTTCTTCTCCTTTGAAGGAGTGAGGGCAGGATTGACCGCAAAGGGTTCTCCCATCACCGTAGGCTTGGGTTGGATGGGTTTGAGCTGAGGGCTGTTGGGCATGGTCTGGACCACGGTGGTGGCGAGGCCCGAGGAGGAACCGGGGGTGGCTGTGGTGAGAGTGGCTGTTTGGAAGGTGTAAATTGGCTGGGGGGGGATGGCTGGTGCGATGGGTCTAGCAGACTTCAAGCTTTTGGATGGGATCTTCTCCGGCTTAGCACCAGATGCCTTCTTTGACTTGTCCTTATCAACGCACCGCTTCTCCAGAGAATCAAAGCCATCGTTACTCGTCTCATCAGCCACCGATGGACCATCCTCAGAGCCATCGTTGGACAGAGCACCCGGGTCGGTGTCTCCTTCCCCACCTAGCTTCTTCTTGCAGGGGACCTTGGCGCTGAACTTGCTGGATGGGGAGGGACTATGAGGCTCCATCAAGCGCACCTTGGGGGTGGCCGAGCGAGCCGGAGAGAGCGAGCCCTTCTGGGAGCCGGCGGCGCCGTTGCAGCTCCCGATGTCCGCGTGGAGGGAGGGTTCCTCACCATACTCACTGTCCACGTCCGCCTCCAGCTTGCTGTCATCGTCCGTGTGTGCGTGAGCCTGGTGGTACTTCAACCCGTTGATGTGCTTGTACTTCTTGTTACAGTTTGGGTGGGGACAGTCAATGAGGATGGGAGAAGGACAGTTTCGGTCGAGGACAGCCGGTTCCACCTTAACCGCAGCGGGTGGCACGGCCGCCGAGCCCATGGAATTCGTGCGGATGCGTTTGCTGCCCTTGTTGTCCTCCGAGCTGGAGTTCAGCTCCATGTCGGAGAGGGGTTTGCTCTTCCGCTTGGTGACGGAGGAGGGACTGGCCTTCACGTCCTCTGCCGTGCCGCCGGGCGGCGTGCGGTGGTCCGAGGAGTTCTGGCTTCCCCGCCGCCCTTTGCTGTTGGCTCCCGCCCGTGTCTTGCTGCTGGTGCTGGTCCCTTTGCTGTCCGAGGCGGCAGCGGCCTCATTGACGGGCGTGTTGCTGTTGGGACGCATCCGTTTGCCCCTGCCCCGGCCGTTGCGCATCTCCAGGTCGCTGGTGGGAGAGTCGCAGAACCTGTTGGGAGGAGGACAAGGAGGTTTGAATGGAGAGATGGTTGAGCCACCCTACACTGTCCCCTCTGTGACCCTCTTCCTCCCCTCAGTCCCACAGGTTCATCCCCCCACTAGGCCAGTAAAGACAAATCAACAAGAGAGGTCTAGCAGCAAACACTTAGAATCATAGGATCATAGAATGGTCAGAGTTGGNCCATCTCCAGTCTCCCGAACAAGGGAGCCTGTGCCAAAGAGCCGTGGGAGCAGCTCAG
This sequence comes from Thinocorus orbignyianus, assembly GCA_013400375.1. NCBI lineage: Eukaryota > Metazoa > Chordata > Aves > Ciconiiformes > Thinocoridae > Thinocorus > Thinocorus orbignyianus. Next base: position 346,906 of record VXBW01003979.1, read on the forward strand.
TTGGCCAAGGAGGAGATGCCAAACGCCCACGGCAGACCTGTGGGCACAGGGCAGGGAGCACTGGGTGCACCAGGGGTTTGCCATGGTTGGATCCCACTGCCCGCTTACCGGGGAGGTGCCCAGTCGTGCTGCGTGCAGTCCAGCAGCGTCCCCACGTACGTCTTGTTCCTCCATGTGACATTGACCACCAGCATACCTGTAAGGTGAGGGAGGGGAGAGGGTCAGACGGGTCCAGGCGTGTGACCTCACAGTGTTTCACCCTTCCCTGGGCTTTGGGGCAAAGGGGGATCCAAGCCTTGAGACTGGCAGGAGGAAGAGTTGAGTTCTAGGACCAGAGGAAGGCAAACAAGGGGTCTTGGGCTCTTGAGAGAGGTGAGACCTTGGGCTCTGGGCTGAAGGATGGGAGCTGGAGAGCCCTGGCTCATCCTCTCTCTTGGTACGATTCTGGCCAGTGTCCACCCAACCTCTTCTCCTTGAGCCACCCACAGCTCTTCCCTATTTTCATGAGGATGCTAAAACCAGTGACCACCAAAGGCCTTGATTTTGGCCTTGAAGATCCACATTGGCCCCACGTGCGCTCAAGTAGGGTTGGGAAGTTCATCTCCAGGGAGCGAGGGCTGGGAAGCCCTGCAGGAAGATCCAGACAGCCCTCAGGTAAGGCTGTGGACCCCAGCAGGGAGCTCCAGACACCTCAGCAGGGATATGTCCCCCACGCAGGGTTGGGAACTCCACAGCCCTCTGGAAAAGACAGTTATTGCCACTAGATGGCAAGCTGAGCCCAGCATCTCCACACAGGCAACCACCCCTTGGAGAAACAACCCTCATCCTTCTGCTTCACTTTGCTCCCACACCCCCTGGGACACCCAGCAGCCTCGTATCTGCTTGTAGGACCATCCATGGGGCCACATCTCCTTCCATCGTGGAGAAAAGGTCTTCAACATCTGGAAAAACTGGTGTTTTCAGCTTTTTCACATCAAGTCAAGAAGAGAAACATCCTGGCTCATCCCCACGCTGAGGATGCGGACCCCTGGCATCTCTTCTTGGAGGTATTGGGGGTCTTTCACAGTATCACTCAGCTTTGTAGATGCTTCCCACATCCACCACGGACCTCTCTGATCACTGCAGAACTCATCTAACCAGGAGCAGAGTGTGTTTATCTGAGGAAGGTAAAACTCAGGAGATGTGAAACTCGTTTGCAAGGGCTGATGAGCACAGTGAGATGTACGACCACACCACCCCAGGAGATGGATGGAGCTGAGGGAGCCCAGAGCAGCTGTGCCTGAAGCACACGGATAAATCTCAGCCCGTGTCCCCTGTCACGCCGTGCCAGCTGCAGTGAGGATGATATACAGAGCTGAGGTCCAACACGTGGGTCTCCTTCAGAAAGAGAAATGAAATGTAGGTCTTCTCCTCCTGGAAAACAGTGGGAGCTCAGGTGGGAGCAGGTTGTGGTGCCACCACACAGCCAAGACCTACAGACAGTTCATCCCAGCGGGCAGGATAGGCTGGGTCCTGCCTTCAGAGGAAGGTGATGGGGACCTGCCTTAAGAGGGATATGGCTGGAGCACGATGCCGTAGAAACAAGCAGCAAAACCAACTGCCAGGAGCCCACAGCCCCATGCAAGGAGAGAAGGGGGTGCTGGTCCCAGGTCTTCATGCTCCATGCCTCCTAACGTGGCTTTTTTTATCCCCCCCTTTCCTTAAAACCCAGGGGAGCTGCCACCACATCCTGCACCATCCAGCCCAAACCTGCCATCCCTATAGGGGACACCTCTGTGGAACCACCACGAGATGCTCCTGGGAGCCTGAGAAGGACCAAACACTGCTGAGGGATCGGCAGCCCCAACCCAGAGCCCATCCTGGGGATCAGCTCATCCCTCCCGGCCCTGGGGCTCGGAGGAGCACCTCCCTCTGTCCTCCCCACCGCGCAGCCAGCGCCGCTCCAATCTCTCTTTGAAGACCACGCGCCGCTGGAAGTTAATTGCACGATGAGCCACTGGAGGCTCTTGCTCATCCCGGGGCCAGCATGCCGTATTAAAAAGGATGTGCTGGCATATTTTTATTTCCCACCACCAACCACCACCACCAGGATCACAGGAGAGAGATGAAAGAGGAAGAGATGAAGTGCAGCCATCCCTCTCTTCTCCTCGTCAAAGCCTCAACCCTCCCATCACGCACCAGCCTATATTTAACCCGCTGCAACCAATCATAGCAAATCCCTTCCTAATCCTCCAACAATAACCCAGGACAATTTAAACCTCAGGGATAGATCCTAAGCAGCTTTTTTTCACCCGTCGTGTCCCCTCCTTCCCACGGCAGGATGATGAGCAGGCAAGGGTGGGCAGGGAGGAGGCAACGCGCTCGTGTCCCCATGGCTGGAGATGCTCTTGCCAAGGAGGAATCTTGCCTGGAAAACTGTAGCCCCACCTGGGTCCACAGCAAGGTGACACCTAGAATGTTCTCCAACAAATGGATACCACCTCCATCCAGGTGCAAAGAGCTCACCTGAGTATTTGTGTCACCACAAGGGGGGAAAATTAATGGTAGGGTGAATGGTGCCAGGTTGCTGGTCTGGAGGCATATGGGATTATCCATTTTTACAGGATTAAGAGATGAAGGGAACTAGGGGATGCAAAAAAGTACCACCTGGTGCTCATATGGTCCCATCACATCAGGGGGAAACGTGCCCCAGGTCCCCCCAAAACGCCCTTTAGGGCGTTTTGGGGGGACCTGGGGCACGTTTCCCCCTTTTACAAAGATGTTACCTAGTTGTCTCTAGCAAAGTGAGGTCCTCAAGCATCGTGGGGACTACTAGGGTGCTCAGAGAAGGGTCCCCAGCCTTGGGGGCAACAAGGAGACACCACCTCTGCAGATGGAGAGGGCAGCCACTGACAACTCTGCTAGTTTTCCACTAATTAAATCCCACATGGATGGATGCTCAGATGGTGGGTATGCCACTGGCTGTCTAATGCCCTGCTTTCCAAGGGACAGGAGGGCCACAAGAGGGGCTTTGGATGCCAAAGCATGGAAAAAGCAGCAGAAAACCCTTCAGTCTGGGTCACAGCAAGGGACAAGGAGCCAGCACGGGTGTGTTTGGGTGTTCTGATGACCAAAGCGACTGCAGGAAGTCTCACCACTTGTTGCTGATCCCATGGGATGAGCATTTAGTCCACCAGGACCTGCTGAACACGCACAACACCCACTGCTCAAACCCCGCAACAGCGATGACGTGACTGTGAGGGAAGTCCTGACATTGTTCTGCAAGAGGATGACTTGGCCCACCACAACCCAAGCTGGCCAGCACCTACACGGGATGGGGGGCTGCAGCTCCCTTGCCATGATCTGAAGCTTATCCAGAAGATGTCTCCAGGATTTTGGGGACCATGCTGCCTCTCAAGGCTTGGCAGAGCGCAGCCACGGCACCAAGCCCTTAAGGCTACCCGTGAGGAGCCCAGACCTCCATCCTCACACGCCCGGAGAAGGGAACCAGAGGAATGGAAAGCAGTTTAGCTCCCAAGAAAGCTTGCAGTTTGAGAGCCTCCTTGTTTACAAGGTCTTTAATCCAGAGCTTGGCAGTCAAAGCAGGAGCCCCACTTGGTGTTACCTGGGGCAGCTACGGAGGTGAGCAATGCTCCTGTCTGGAGAGGAATACTGCTCACCTCCAAACAAAGCTGACAGATGCTTCGAGAGCAATCAGCTCCCCTCCCGCTCCTCACACTGTGGAGCCAGCAGATATCAGACACAAACCAGCAGCGCCAGGGGAGTGCCAGGGAATGATCCATAATAAAGCTCTGCTTCCCTACGCCGACGGCAACCAGCCACGGCACTCGGGGGGTCTGCAGCCTCCCCGACCATCGGTGAAACAGGAGGAGGGGACAAGGCAGCAGGTTGAGACACCAGAAAGCCTCACGGCGCTGGAGAGGAGAGGCCCCATCGCTGAGGAGCAGCAGATGATGCTCCCAGCTGGAGGGAGCTGCCAGGCTGCTGATGTGAAGATGAGAGGGGTCACAGCCATGTGCTGTCACGGCTTTAAGAGGCTTCGGAGAAGCGCGCCTTGGCTCAGCAACCTTGGAGGGGATTTACAGCTGCTCATTACGTTGGGAAATGCCATTGGAGCAAGCGAGAAATCCATATTCCTGCTCCTTGCTGCATCAGCCTTAAAGATTCAGCCCTCGTTCCCGGTTTGGGAATACACAGCTATGAAGACCAGAGCGCGTACGTAGGGGATGGTGTAGTCTCCTCTGAAGACCTGGAGCCCATCTATAAGCAGGGCAATCCTGGCACATCCCCCTTTTTAAAATATCCCAAGAGACAAAGAGCAAGTGGAGTCACAATGAAGGCTGCGGGTAATGACGAGGCAGCACATTCCACCTGCAAAGCCACCAAATTTGGGGTCAGGCTTCCTCACAGTTACAGTAAAACCTTCCAGTCTTTGCCCTCATTGTCCAAGCCTTCTCCATCCTCTCCCAATTTATTGCACCTCTTTCCAGCTCTGAGCAAGAACATGTCCATACTGGCATCTGCAGACCCTAAGGACACACACGCTCCATCGTACCCTCAGGAGATATTTGCAAACACACCATCCAAAGTCCCAGAGGGCACAAAGCTCGGCCACGGGGGTGACCTGCCACCACCATTCCAGCATGGATCGGGAGGGAGGGATGCAGAGGGTTTGCTGTGGTGCCACCAGCCCGCAATCCCAGCTGCTCCAGAGGGTTTGTGTGTCAGACACTGGCTTGTTTTGGCTGCAAAGGGCACCAGCACAGGGATGGGACACAGTTTGCTCCCCGAGAGTAGAGGAGAGGAGGTGACGTGCTGTGAGCCAGGTGACACCATCTCTGCAGAAGGGGATGGAGGAGACCAGACAGCTAACGAGGCAGCAAACGGAGCGATGTTTTCCGGAATAATTAGATCAGTTAAGACTTCCTGCAGATCAAAATCACACCTAACAGCATTAGGGGAACTGCCGAGACAGCTGCTCCCACCCAAGGTGTTTCAGGAAAACATCCCCTGCACAAGACAGGCTTGGCAAAGGGACAGTGCCACTAGGGTGGCTACAGGAGAGCGTGCCACCAGCAAGACCAGACCTCTGCCCAACACCAACCTGGTACAGTGGTGGAGCAGACAGACTGTGAGCCTGGCACCAGATATTGTGTGGTAGAAGACCACTGGGATGGCCTTTTGTAGTGATCACAGGCTCATGGAAGGTTTTCTAGCTGGGGGAAGAGGATGAAGCTGGTGTTTGAGGCAGGAAGAATGTCACGGGGCTCCTCAGAGCTTCAAACTCCCATCTCAGATAGGTCACCTCCAGCTTGCCCTCCTCAGGTTACTCCAGCGTTTGTGGGCTTTGGCTTTAGGAGCCTTTCTCCCTGATTCTGCAGGCCCATGGCCAACACAAAAGTTATTTCCTATAAAAAGGGAGCTCTGGTTGAAGAATCACATTTGTCTTCCTCTACCCAGTCCCATGGGAAGGGAAGTTCTGCAACTGCCCCAGCACAAGTGTGTTTGTGCCAGTATGTGCAGAGCAATGCGGATCGCCTCGTCCTGGGGGCACATCCCCATCTCAGGGAAGAGCAGCTTGCAAAAAGGTCCGTGTCAGAGCAACAGTCTAAGGGACACATGTGACAAATCCAATTTTCAAGGAGGCACGATACCAGGAAGAGACACCTGTCCCCTTGGAGGCTTGGTGGGAACCACTTGTGACCCAGCCCAGTAGCAGGACCCTCACTGAAACCCAGAAGTGCCCACAGCATCCTGCTCAGGAAGCCAAGATGGAAGTGGGAGCAACCAGAATTCTGCACCTCCCTATGCTAATTGCTCCAAGAGATTCAGGGATGTCACCCCTAGGGAGAAGGCAGCAGCTGCAGTTGAGCCAACAAGCTCCTCCCCACCATTGGAGAGGGTGCTTGATGCAAGCCAAGAGCTGCTTCTGCTGCCCTGGCCTTTCCAAGCAGGATGGCGAGGCTGCAGCATCACAAAGAGCAGGGAGAGAGGTGAATCCTTCTTGGTGAAGGTGCTGAGATCCCTCTGGAGATCTTGGGGATGGTCTCCAGCCACACAGGTCTGCTCACTCATGCTGAAAGTACATCACTTGGATTTGTAGACATTCCTTTGGCATAGCTCTTTCTCCTCTATCCTTCAGGTGAGGAGAGGTGCTCACTGTATCCCTATATACTTCACAAGCTCCATCTTTGGCCAGCCAGGTCCAGGTCATTAAGGAAGGAAGGAAAGAGATGCCAAGCAGGAAATAAGGATGGTTTCACCCTGACTTTGCACTCGAGGATGAGAGATGCTGCTACCACAGGAGCCAACGTGCAGCAGACCAAACTTGACCAAAGACAACGGTGGGTTTTGCCTTCTGCAAGGCTTGGCCATAAAAGTCATCGCTCCCAGTGGTGGCAACCAAGCAGCAGCCAGCAGAGAAGGATCTTTGCACCAAGTTCATCAAATTCCTGCAGCCTAAAAATAGTCAGGAATCACAGGGAACCTCCGAGGCACGCTCCAAAGCAGTGGCTGCAGAAGCGAGGGGTAATGTGGACAGACAGGCAGATGGGCTGCAGAGCTTCGTGGTGGGGTGAGGAACAGGAGAAAAGGGAGGAGAATCAGGAACTGCTCCTGTGTCACTGCCATTCAACCAGGATTGGGGGGTGGGGAGGATATTTTTTGGGCTCTCCCCTTTGGGGATGCTTTGCTTGCCCCTCCTGGCATGGCCACTTGGGTTCTTCTCTTCCATGAACCTATTCTTATTTCCACCCAAACCTTTACAAGGTCCAAGCTCTCAGCAGCTGCACTGCTGCCCATGGGAGTCTCCAGCAGCAGGATTTTCAGCAAACTCTGCAGCTCCAGGGCTTTTGGGCTGAGGGAAATCCCAGACTGGGACAGCGGTGGGGATGGGGAGGTGCTGGGGTGCTTAGCATTGAGCCCCAAAGTTGGGGCGTGTTGATGCTCCTCTGCACTCCTCCTAACATTCAGCTTGTGCCTCAGTTTCCCCAGCTGAAGGTTTTACACATTGTGAAGCAATCAGGCTCTTGGCAGAAACCAAGTGAGCTGTGTCAGTGGATGGGAAACTCAGAAGACCTTGTCCATGTCTTCTCCAAGAAGATCACCTCTTCTCACAGCCCCCGGCCCTGGGGTGTGCAGAGCAGGGGCCCTGATCTCTCCTGCTTTCCCTTTCCTTGCCATCACCAGCAAGCCTGGCTCAAGAGGCTCCTTGGGTCCAAATTCACACGTCTTGGAGTGGCAGAAAAACCACACTTAGAGCTCCTGAGGCCTCAATCTGGATGAGTTTGTCCATATTGACCAGATGGTGAAGAAGAGAGGGCATGAGCCTGAGATAGTTGGAGGTCTCCATCCCAAAGCAATCACGTCCCAGTCGCCTCCAGCATGGTCCACACACTCCTTTCTTCCCAAATAGCTCATGTCATAATGCTTTTCCCAGCAGGAATAATTTTGGTGCCCACCAGCTCCACATCAGTGGCCATCCCAGCACTTGCTCCTGTGCCAACTGCAATTTCAAAACCAGTTTCCCAGCAGGAAGAGAGGAAAGGCAAACTGAGCCCCCATCCCTGTCTTCCCAAAGCACGGGGTAAGAAAGAAGCCTCCCTGGCAGCAGCTGATGGGAACGCAGGCTTCAGTTCAGCTTCCATGGAAGACAACAAAGGCAGCAACAGTGAGGAACCGCCAGGGAATTAAGGCCAACAGCTTTGTTCCCTGCAAAGCTTGGGAACAGCAAGGGAAGAGCAGGAGCAGATGTCCAAGAGGAGCTCACGGTTACCCAGTCAAGGCGAACCATCAGTTGGCCACCACAACCCCTACTCTCCCTCACCTTTGAGCTTCTGGGCTCCGTTTCTGCTTCCAGACCCCAGCTGAAGCCAAACAAACCTAAGGAGCTCAGCCTGAGCCTCCCTCCACGAAGCAGAAACCTCCAGCATCCCAACAAGGCTGGAATGAAGGCCAGGTTCCAGTGCTCGCCGTGGTCCACTGAGCCACCTATTCATCCCTGCGTTCCTTGGCTGAGCCCCAAACAGCAACGAAAACCCATCAAAGGATTTGGGAAAGCAAACCAAGCTGCGTGCAGATGAGAAGAGCTCCAGCAGGGAAAAAAAAAAAGTTCGATTTGCTTGGCAAGAGAGATGAGAGCCCCATCTCCCGCTGAGTCGATTTTGAAAGCTCCACTGGGGTTTTTTTTTAATCCAGCAGGAGATTTCTGCCGCCTCCCAGGGTTTGAACGTTTTTGTGACAGACCTGCAGGTTGCCAGGCAGAAACGAAGTCAAACTCCATCAAGTTCCCGTGCGGGTTGGCACAGCCTCTCTCCTCTGGCACCTCCAGAACAAGTTGGCTCTTGCAGAAAGGCAGAGAAATGGCAGCTTCCATTTTCACCCACGGGCTGGGCAAGGGAATAACACAAGGCGTGGGGCTGACGTGAGGTTTTGGCCTGTTACTCCCTTCACTGGACAGATTAAGGGCTCCTCTGTGTCCTGACCACCCAGATGGTTGGGGGGAATGCACGGGATGTGCCAACAAGGAACACAGCAGGAACACAGGAAGGAAGGGGTTGCCATAACTGTAAAATGACACCGTAGAAGAGCAAAAAAGTTCTCCAGTGACACTTACCATCCTCTGTCTCTTGCCAAACGATACCCTCCAAGTTCACGCTGGTCCCGGGCTCGCAGGGGCCCAGGCACTCGGGCTCGGTGGCCAGGGCCACGTCGCAGGTGTTCACTCCCACCGAGCGGGTGCGTACCATGATCTGCTCACAAGGTGAGGAGATGTCGTTGTTGACCACAGGGACGAGGAGGTGCAAGGGCAACACTGCAGGTGTAGAGACTGGAGACTCCATCTGTGGGGAAGGAAAAACACGCTGGTCACCATCGGGAAACACAGGAAGGAGAGCAAGTATCAACAGGTACCTACATTCCTGGAGAACCTTCTTCCAGGCGGTTCAAGTCCCACACCCTGTCAGAGGACAAGGATCTCACAGGTCTTTCCCACCCTGGCATGCCCGTACCCACGCAACCCTGAAGAGACATGGAGATCACACCCAAAAGTCCCTCCGCAGGAGATATCTGCTCTCCTGCCAAAAGAGTTTGTGCCAAGTTCCTTCCCCGACAGCTTTTGCCAGGGTAATCATCCCTGGTCAAGACGCCTTTTGGCTATTGCTCAGATGTTCATGCAGTCAATGACTTTGGACCTGAAGGGAAAAAAAAAATTACAGGCTTCTGCTCAACCAGCCAGACAGGACAAACGAGTAGCAGTCTCCCTCCAACATCTTCCTCCTCCCAAATCTACCCTGTGACCACCTGAAGACGCAGATGTTCAGATCACATCCCTCCTCTCTGCACAAGCATCCGCTTTCAGAGCCTGAGCGCCAGCCACCGTGCTCTCCTTGCACATGGAAACCACATCTCACAGCCAGAGCCAGGCTTGGAAAGCCAACCAGCCAACATGCCAAGAAAAACCACGGCCAAGTCACCCTGCCGCTGACAAGCCAAGGTCCTCGGCCGCTCTGCCACACGAGCAGATTGCAGCAGTGTCAGGAGAAGGATGGCTGACGGGCTGATTTTGCTTCTGGCCAAGGAAAGGGTAGGGTGGAGACCTTCCTGTCCTTCAGGGTCCATCAGCCAAGCCAGCTGCAGTCAGTCATCTCCTCACCTTGGCTGGAGAATGTTTGCAGCAGTTTTGGGGCTACGTGCTCATCCTCTGCTCAGACCTCCTCTCTGTAGGGGTTACGATCTTGATAAGATCCTGAGCAATCTCAAAACAGAAGCCGACTGAGGAAACCAACCAAGTCATCAGCGAGCACTGACCTGAGTTTCGGTTTCCAGCAGGAGAAAGATGCCTCTAGAGCACCCAGCGCTACGCTGAGAGATAGCCTCCTCCTCCACCTCTAACGAGGAGGCGATTATAACCCCAGAGAGGCCAAGTTTGTTTGTCACCAAGCAGGGACACAGACGCCAACCCACAACCATGTCCAACCTTGCCACTGGCTCCCCTGGGCCGATATTGTTGACAGCCACCAAACAGTCAGACTCCTACCCTGAACTAGCACCCTGGTCCTGACTGGCCACCAAAATGACCTGCTCGTTCTCTGGCTCACACACCTCCACCCTTTAAGCAAGATAAATGACCCCAGCAGAAGCTTGCAAGCCCGCTCTTGCCTGCCCCATGCAGTAGAGTGCCCACAACCACAATGAATAGTTGAAGCATCTCCCTGAGCAACTCATGACCCCACGAAGCCCCTCCACGTCCTCAGCTGCACAAACACCACTTGCAAGTGGAGAAGGTGCAAGTGAAAATTCTCTAGACAGAGGAAGAGAAAGGAGGAGACCACAACCACCCAGCAGCTTCTACCCACTCCCATGGGGGTGGTTGCTGGTGGGGGACACAATTGTGACCCCCATGGAGAACTCGGAGATCTTCTGGCTCTGCCAGGGCAGGTGGATTTGCTCTTCCAACAGGAGAATACAAAATACCTTCTGCTCCCATGCCTTTATCATTATCATCCTCCTGTGTCTGTCCTGCCCCTCAATGGTCCATCAGAGTGCATCCAGTGTCAAAGACAGCCTGGAGGTGGTTGGACCAGCAGCAGCTGGACCACAAGGTCCCCTCCACCAGCAGCACAGCTCATGTTCCACGGTTCTTTTCCTCATACACCACCCATGACCTCCCACCAGCAGGACCAGTTCTGCCCCAGGAGCCCATCCCCAGCTCTCCATCCATCTCTGAGGCTACCCCACAGCTGGTGCTCCAGCTGCATCCCATAGGATTTGAGAACGGGCTTCTTTTGGTGTAAAAAAACCCCCAAACCCAAACCCCATGAGCCTGCTGGAGAGGAGGGCTGCATCCTCACAGACAAACCACTCCCCAAAATACAGCAACACCATCCTGTGCATCTCAGTGGATCTGAAAGATGCTCAAAAGAAGCATGAGGCTCCTTTGGAGGGGAGAAGAAGAAAAATCATCCATGGACGTCACGTTTTGTGGGCCAAAAGCAAGTCCCTGGGTAATGGAATAGCCGGAGAGGAGCCAAGCAGGGCTGCCCTAGTATGTGGGGCAGGAGGGAGAACCCAGGTGGGGATGGGGAGAGCTCGCCCCAGCACCCCAAAGAGCTGGGGGGTTTTGGAACCATTCAGCTTCCTTCCACTTTGTGAGAGAAACCACAGAGCAGCACAGGAGCGTTTAATTACAGTTCCAGCTCTGCTAATTATCGCCCGGTCACATTCGTAATCTGCATTACGCCACGGTGCATAATAAGCAGCTCGTTGAGATCTCTCTAATAAGCGAGGTGGCTTGATGGGATTTCATATTTCACCCTGCACTGGAACAAACAGAGTCTCCTTCAGCAGCCACAGGGAGAGGAGGAGGCTCTTTGCTCCCTCTCCCAAAGCTCAAGAGCAAAACACAAAAGCCCAGGGTGTCTCTCCAAGGGCAGGGGCAGGAAGGGAGCTGCCTCGATGGGACATGGCCCAAAAAAAAAGCCAAAAGCCGCTCCGGAGGAAGAGGCAGATGGATCAATCCCTGAATTCAGCCCCCTCCTCCCCCCTCCTCTGGCCTCTGCAGTGTGTGTCTTATCTCCCAGAGCCACAGCTTTTCATCCTTCTGCTTTATGGAGGAAGGTCGGGAGATTCACCCGCTGGTGGTGCAGGAGGGTTGGGAGGAGTGGGGTGGGTGCCCAGCTCCCTCTGCCAGACCAGAAGCCAAGGGCAATGTGGCACTGGAGAAACTGAGCAGCACTCATACCCTCCAGCAGTGGCTTTCCCATCTCCTCCAGCGGAGAGGATGAAGCTACAGGAGATCCCCAGCTCCCCAAAGCCAGCCTTGCACCCTCCTGCCTTCCAGCTCCATCACCCCTCCGAGAAAAATCACACTTCTGGGCCCTAAATCCCCTTTGCAGAAGGAAAATTTATTTCTTTTTCTTTGCCAAGCAGGCTCTAAGATTAAATACCAGCAAGTGCAAAGGTGGCTGGGACCCACATGCTGCTGGTGGGAGCCAAGATGTTTCCAGCAGCCCCTCGGCGGGAGCTGAACGGGGTGAAGCTCCCCGGTACCGGCGCTGGCCGTCCCTGCCCGCCCGTTGCTGCCTTCCCTTAATGAAAGCTCTTTGTGTTCCTCGCCGAGGCTTTCCCATCACGAGGAATGTGCTTTCACCACCGCCGAGGACAGAAGTGGAACGGAGCCAAGCCCAGGCGGCGGCCAGCACAAGCGTTGCTCCGTGGGGAAAAAAGCAAATCCATGGAGCGCGGGGTGATGCCGACGGCACCGTGGGGAAAGGGCTCCGGGTGGGTAATTAAAACCCTACCCCTCCACACAACCCTCAATCAAAGGTGGGATGGGGTCCCAAGGTAAAAGGATGCGGTGGTGGAGGGTGCTGGTGTGAGGGAGATGCACACAAAGCAGCTCCTGCCATCTTAGAGCCGTGCCAGCACAGCTTCGTTAGCGTCAGTCACCGTTAATGGGACTCCAAGCAGCAATTAGCTAAAGGCAGGAAGAGAAGAGGGCACAACAAATATATAAATGCTGCAGTGATTTAGATGGCAACACCTAAACCACCCACTTATATCATAGAACCATAGAATGGTCAGAGTTGGAAGGGATCTCAAAAGATCATCCAGTTCCAGCCCCCCTGCCATGGGCAGGGACACCTCTCCCTAGAGCAGGTTGCTCCAAGCCCCATCCAGCCTGGCCTTGAACCCCTCCAGGGATGGGGCAGCCACAGCTTCTCTGGGCAACCTGTTCCAGTGCCTCACCACCCTCACACCAAAGAATTTCTTCCTAAGATCTCATCTAAATCTCCTCTCTTCCAATTTAATGCTATTCCCCCTTATCCCATCACTCCACTCCCTGACCAAGAGTTCCCCTCCAGCTCTCCTGGAGCTCCCTTCAGATCCTGGAAGGCTGCTCTAAGGTCTCCCCAGAGCCTTCTCTTCTCCAGGCTGAACAGCCCCAGCTCTCTCAGCCTGTCAAGATAGCCCATATATTTATGAGTATTTTCCTTTGCTCCCAATAATCAAAGTCAGCCAGGCAAGAAAAATGCATTTTTGAGTAATAAAAACCAACAGGGACACCAAAAACCTGGAGAAGACCAGCCAGCAGAGATACTTGTGGTGCATCTACGAGGCCAGAAAGGGTGCTAAGAACCACGGGATGTAGGGCACCCACAGAGCTGCACCCCATCTGTCAGAGAGGACGTCACAGTGGTTGGTGTGTCCCCACATTAACCAGCTCTGCAGACAGTAGCCCATTTTTCTCCTCTGGAAGGGGCCTTCAACTCCTGCAAACAGAGAGACAACAAAAGCCAAGGATGGGGCCTCACTGCTGGTCACAAAGTCTTATCTGCTGTGTGTCAGGAAACAAACCAGGGACCAAAACTGCCCCATCGCTGGAGCATTGCTCAAGGCCGCAGCCAACACCTCTCATGTCCTTGCGAAGCTCAGCTTTGATGTTTTGGGAGCTTTGACGTTGTCACGCTTGTCCTGCTTCACCAGCAGGACCCCAATGGCTTTGCTTTTTCAGAGTAGGACCTTGGAACATGAGCTTCCAGCTCCTTGAAGAGAAGTAACCAGGGAGCAGATCCATCCTGTTGATGAGCACCTTTGGTGGGTAGCTCCAAACCTCAAAAGTACAGCACTTGAGGTGCCTCTCCACCACCGCCAGTGACCTTGGCAAGGATTTCAAACAGGAACCAAAGTCTTCTCCAACCTGATCCCCAAAGTTGAGTATGCAGAGCCTGAAGACAAATCCCTTTGCTGGCACCACTGCCCACCACACCTACGATTCAATCTTGAATCTACTTGCAAGCACTGCTCAATAAGCTCCAAGAACTATGGTTCAGAAAGGGCCTGAAAGATCATCCAGTTCCAACCCCTCCACACTCCTTGGTGGGTTGTCCTCAGTGCTCCTCACCCACCAGACACATGCCCGAGACTCACAGCCTCTCCCAGCCACAGGGCCAGTGGCTGGGAGGTTTTGTTGGGAAGGCTGTGCTTACAAAAGGCTGCCTGTGTGTCCTCTCCAGGCCATGCCAAGCACCCACATCCCAGCCCCGAGGTCCAGCTGTCCCCTGTGTCACACAAACCCCTTCCCTGGCCAGCAAGTCCCAGCGGGAGATGGTGGCCAAAAGGCCAGCACAACGCAGCCTGTCAGCTGGAGTCACCAGGTGCTTTCCAAACCTAGACCCTTCTTCAGCCAGATGTTTTGGGGAGGACCTGGCTGAACCAAAGCCAGGTGGAGGACTTCTGCACAACTGAAAACGGACCCGGTTGAGGATTACAGGTGTATCAGGGTGCAACAGCTCAACCAGCAATGCTAGAGGTACAACCTCCCACTGTGCCAGAGGGACTAATCCAAACACCCAGGTGATGCAGGCGGTCTACACTTCCCAACCCTGTTGGGAGAAATGCAGATATTACCCAGCACGACCTCTGACGAGCAGTTTTCTCTCCCCGGCAGAGAGAGAGAGGAAGAAAATCCCTGTTTGAACACAACCAGCCTTATCTCAGCGCTCACAGCGTTTCCAGATCAAGAGGAGGCAGACGCCGCAGAGGCACAGTCTTGCATATTACTGAGGCTTCAATAAAGCCAGGAATAGTATCCAAGACAGACGTGCTGGCACCAAGTCACCTGCTCCAACCACTTACAAAACTCCCAGATCTGCTCTAGGAAGAGGGGGGAAAAAAAAAGGTGTCTCCGGTAGGAGAGAGGCAGTGAAGAGCAACGCTGAGAGGGGAGAGTTGATGTGAGCAAGAGACATGGGTAAGGAGAAATCCAAGCTGGGAGGGACCTCTGTGCATCAGTCCCACCAGCTGACTGAGGACGTGTTGTTGGGGTCTTGTTCACCTACCACCACCAACTGATACAGCACAGAGTGGCTGTACCAGGCTCACCTCTTTTCATAGAATCACAGAATGGTCAGAGTTGGAAGGGACCTTAAAGATCACCAAGTTCCAACCCCCCTGCCATGGGCAGGGACACCTCTCCCTAGAGCAGGTTGCTCCAAGCCCCATCCAGCCTGGCCTTAAACACTTCCAGGGATGGGGCAGCAACAACTTCCCTGGGCAACCTGTTCCAGTGCCTCACCACCCTCACACCAAAGAACTTCTTCCTAAGATCTCATCTAAATCTCCCCTCTTCCAATTTAAAACCATTCCCCCTCGTCCTGTCACTCCACTCCCTGACCAAGAGTCCCTCCCCAGCTCTCCTGGAGCTCCCTTCAGATCCTGGAAGGCTGCTCTCAGGTCTCCCCGGAGCCTTCTCTTCTCCAGGCTGAACAGCCCCAGCTCTCTCAGCCCGTCCTCACAGCAGAGCTGCTCCATCCCTCTGATCATCTTGGTGGCCCTGCACTGGACCTGTTCCAACAGTTCCATGTCCTTTCTCTGTTGAGGACTCCAGAGCTGGACACAGGACTCCAGGTGGGGTCTCAGGAGCACAGAGCAGAGGGGGAGAATCCCCTCCCTTGCCCTGCTGCTCACGCTGCTTTTGCTGCAGCCCAGGCTGGGGTTGGTTTCTGGGCTGCCAGCGCGCACTGCCGGCTCCTGGGGAGCTTCTCATCCAGGAGCACACCCAAGTCCTTCTCCTCAGGGCTGCTCTCCAGCCATTCTCTGCCCAACCTGTATTTGTGCCTTTCTTGAATTAAAACGCAAAGTGGTTTGGTTGGTGGTGCAAAGGGTAAAGATCCCACATGGGAAAGCATTAGAGATGTGTCTTGGTCAAAGGAGGGGCAGAGATGGTTGGAAACACAGAAACCTACCACAGATGGCTACAAGCATCCTTCACATTGACCAACACTGCCTTTGGCCCCTCCTTCAGGGGCTGTTGTCATGCCGAGGACATTCCTGGTCCCCAGAGTCATCCTCACCCCTGGCAGAGCTGCCCGAGCGGGAAAGCTCTGATGAGAAGCAGCTTCCCATTGGGAACCCACATCTCACATTAAGCCCCTACATCCCATGCCCACCCTCCTGTCAACATGGCCAACACCGTTGATGCGTGGTTGGCTTCTTATATTGCTGCTCTGCCTCCAGCATCTCCTGCACCACCGACACCAGCCATGCATCCCCTGAGAGAGGATGCTAAATGGAAGAACCACCACGGGGAAAAGTCTTGCTTTTATTTAATTTCTTTCTTCCAACCTAACAAAATAACCAGGTAACCCTACCCAAGCAGAAAAAGGATCCTTCCCCACCGCGGGAGACACAGCCGGCCCCTTTCCTGGGGATGTTCTCAACCACCTTCAGTGCCTCCCATCAGACTTCTTTTCACTTTCTGGGCTGGAGGCTATCATCTGTTCCGTGGGAACTGGCTCGACAGCAAGGTCCCAGCCCTGCAGAAGACAGTTCTTCAAGTCCCTGAAATGGCCCCAGCTCCAGGTGTCCATCTAGACCAGGCTCCTCCAGTTGCCGTTCAACAGCCATTCTCAACTGACCACCCCCACATTAATTTACTGGTCTGTTCCCACTAAGAGATGTTCAGGTAGGAAGAGCAGAAGTGAGAGGACCAAAGCCACAGTGACAGCATGGAAGCACCTTCCTTCCAAGGCATTTTCTGCTTTGGCCCACATGAAATTCCTGCCTAAATGCGAGCAGCACTCAAGTGACCACCGTTAATACCAGCACTCTTTGACCAGCACATTAGGGCAGGCAAAGAAAGAACATAAAAGGTTTCTCGAGTGCCTGGGTCCATCAATCTCCTGGAAGGAGGATATAAATCCGGCAAGCCTTTCACAAACCACTTGCCACAGCGTGATGCAGCTCCAGCTGCTGTTAAAAGCCCTCTGATAACCACCAGCCAAAGGATAGGAGGTTGCAAACAGCCAAGCTAGAGACAACCCTAAAACCCAAACCCACAAAGCAAGCAAGAGAAATCACATGAAAAACCAGCATCTTCACAGCAAGATGCTTTAACCCTGCCAGCTCCCCAGTGGCAACGAGACCTTCGAGGTCTGTCTCATGCTACAGAGCACCCTTGGCCAAGATCCTGAGCACCAGCACCACAGGTTTATCCAGGAATGACCCACCACCCAAGCAGGGACAAAGAACACATTACAGAGGTTGGCATCTCCATTTAGGTAGACCAAGAGGGCAGGCAGCGTGGGTGATCCTGTAACTCCCAGGATGTTCCAAAGAAAGCAGTTAATCTCTGGTTTTAAGGAGAGGGACATCAAGCTTGAACTGAAGCTCCTACAGCAAGCATCACCATGCCAGGTACACACCAGCACAAGCCCTGGACAGCAGGTTCCCACCACAATTAGTTAGCATTCCATGCAAACACCCTTCTTGGAGTCCTTCTCAGAGGAGACTCAACTCTTCCATCACCTTCAAAGAGTTCAGAAAAACGTAGTACTCCCAATCTGCTGTGCACTATAAAAGAGACTGAAAACAGGCCCTCTAGAGATGACAAGAACACAAAAGCCACCAAGAAACCTTGACCAGGATTAGCAACCAAGTCCACTGCTGCCAGGTCAAAGGAACCACAATGGACAACACAACTATGTGCACAGACACAGTTTTATCCCACCACTAAGAAATCAACTTTTACATCTGGTAAAGCACGTGAGATGATGTGAAAAGAGGCTCTTGTGCTTTCAGAGGAGAGACTAGAACAAATATACGGGGTGTGAGGCACAAAATGGGGATGACTTGCAGGTGTTTTCATCAACCAAGCTGTAAATGTGGCATGGGGACGGCTGTACCTTCCACAACAGCCAGAACCACAGCCTTGGCTTGCACCTCCCAACATCCAAGAGATACAAATGCAGATACAGATCCAAAAGGAAGTGTCAGTCACACTTGGAGCCACCATGCAAAAGAGGCAGTGGGTACATGGAGTTACAGACGTTCATAAGTCAGTTGAGCGCTACCCCAAGGCCGTCCTGATGATCTAGAAGGGAATCATCTCCAAGATGCCATCTAAGCATTACTGAATGATCTGGGTTGGAAGGGACCTTCAAAGAACTTCTAGTCCAACCCCCCTGCCATGGGCAGGGACACCTCCCACCAGACCAGGTTGCTCCAAGTCCCATCCAATCTGACCTTGACCCCTTCCAGGGATGGGGCAGCCACAGCTTCTCTGGGCAAGCTGGGCCAGGGTCTCACCACCCTCACTGTGAAAAAATTGTCATGTCCAACCTAAATCTACCCTTTGTCTTAGTCCATGCAACATGGCCTAGGAGTTCCTCTAAGCACAGAGATGTCACCAAGGTGGCTCAGCTACGCTTGTCCTGTCTTCCATAGCCACTGGGAAACTAGTGGGATGAGAGACCTGAAGGCAGAGCCAGGAGCAGCAAACCGTACTTCACTCAGCAACATCTACACCAAACCTTGACTCTTTCCTTCCACAATTCAGTTGGGACAGCATTGGAGAAGGGGGAACCTAAGAGCCATTTCCTGATGGCTCTTCTCAGGACATAATGATTGTGCTCAGCTCTGGACATCTCATGACTGAAAAGGACATAGACAAATTGGAGGAAGCTCAGAGAAAGACGCTGGCCACAGCACACCACTATCTTCCAAGTGGGAAAATCCTGCCCTCTTTCCCTGCTCCCCACATCCCTTCACCAGTAACACAGGGCACCCACATCATTCCCCACGGCACGCTCTCAGCACCCAAGTGCTGCTGACACCCAAGAATCCCCTCATACCGGGCTCTAAATTGCCAGCAGTTCCCGAGACACAGCAGTGGTCCTCATCCTTCCACAAAGCCAACATCCACCACTTTCAGACTTGCCCAAGTTCAGACAAATGCACCAGTGAATCTCAGGCTGGCCAAACGTTGGCAGGGTTATCTTCTCCTGAGGTTCTTCCACGTTGCAACCACAACATCGAGCATAGAAGTACACCTCTGTGGTTGGACCAGGAGGTCCTTAGACAAGCAGGTAAGACAAAAAAGTCCTTCTCTCATCACATTCATCTACCTACAAAGGGCAGTCGCAACCTGGAGCATCTTCTAAGCAGTTCTCCTGCACAAGAAACCAAATAGCTTGTGGCTACAAACAACATTCGGTCTTGAAAGTCTCATGGACTTGTCTCCAAGGCACGAGGAGTCAAGCTGTGCACTAAAGTGCTTGTATCTATAAAATTTGCTTGGGGAAAGGACAGGAGCAAAGGAGACAACACAAGGTCCCTGCAAAGCAGGGTGCGTCTCCTAAGCCACCCACACAATTCCTGGAGGAAATCTATCACAGGGAAGCATCGCTTTGAGGGCACCAGAGCCAGCTGTGATGTGTCACTTGCCTTGGTGACACATCTCGTTCTTCTATCCAGACCATGAGGTGCACCCAGGTATGGATCTGGGGGAAAAGAAGCAGACTCAACTGCCAGGCTGGAGCCACGCTGACATGCCACACAAACACACACCACACTTCTCACACGTGTGTCACAGCCAGTTATTCGTAGCTCCTGGAAAGGCTCAATTCCAGGGCGAGACCCACGTATTTCAGATGTACAAAGCAGCAAAGTCTAGGAGTTTGAGATCTATTTATCCCTCGAGCAAGAGGAGACATCTTCCTTCCATCTATTTAATATTAAAGACCTCTTTTGGTATGATTTTCACGTCCCAGCCCCTGCAGGCTGCACGTTTAGGAAGCTGCCCACTTGGCTCTCATCTCTTCCTTCTTTGTAGGTTTTGCTCAAGTTGCCAGGAGAGATCCTGGTGGTTTCCAGACACGAAGCCAGCTCTACCCGATGGCCTGATAGGGAGATCACAGGAGGGGAGAGAGAGAGAAATAAGGCCAAGTAAATGATAGATGAGGATGTGGGCAAACAAGAAGAGGGTGTCACCACATGTGTCCCCATGTGTCGTGCTGCCCTTTGGGGACTCGAATCCAAAGGGGCAGCTCCCGGCACTGCTTGTGGAGTAAATGCCCCTGTCCCCCTGGCACACAGGATGGAAACCTCATGCTAAAATGGGTGAGGGTCCCACGCATCCTGCATCTTCCCCCCCACACCCCAAATCCCAGCTCTCTGGCATATTCAAACATGTTATTTTGGAAGTGGCACAAGCCAATCCTATTCTGGCTGATGACACTGTGCCCTCCCCAGTCACTCAGGCAATGGCTTGCACCCATGTCCATCATCTCCCACCAGGAACACGCAAGCTTCCGTGCCTGCAGGATGCAGCAATTTAGATAGGAAGTTTTTCAAGCTAATTCCCTAGGCTTTTTTAATTATTGTAATCAAGCTGTTGTCCCTCCAGCTCCCGAACAGAACGATGTCCAGTTGCACCCACCAACCCCAAGCAGCACAACACGTGCTCCCGTTGCCATGAAATCCCTACTGATGGGTTGCAAGAGGAGGAGGAATGAGCTTTCCAGGTGAGCCCACGGGCTCCCATCATCTTAGATTTTAATTCCAGCCTTGGAGGTGACCTCTCCCTTCTTCAGCTCAAATACCTCTCAGTGCTTCTGACCAAAAGCATTTGCCAGAGGGGTGGGTGAGCTGAGAGTATGGCAAGGAGGAGGGTGAGCTCCTGGATTCTGCCCCGGGACTGTGCGTTTTATCACAGCAGGGGGGAAAAAATCCCATCCCAAGCCAGGCTTTGCTGACAAACCCTCCACCCACCGGATCAATAACCACAGCTTCACCTGGAGCTGCAGCATCTCTAACACCCCCGGCGTGATGGTGCCGAGTGAGGCATCTCCTCTCCCACCGACCTCCCCATGCAGCATGAGTCAAGCCCTCGGGTCTGCTTCCTCCTGCCAAAAAATCACCCTTCCATCAACTGTGGAGCCCTACAATTCCCACGAGGCAGTGCCCTGGGTGCTGGACACAGCTGGGCTGTGATGCCCGAAGGTCTCACTCGGAGGGTTTTGTGCTGACAAGCGACAGCCGCCAGTGGTGGAGCAGCACGACTGCGGAGGATTGATGGCTCACGGGGAAGCAGAGCAGCTGAGGAGAAGAGGAGCTGAGCCAGACCATAACTCATCACCTGCAGGCTACCTACCAGCTGGAGAGCCGTGGAGCCAGGCTGGGGGGGGTTCAGCACATCTAAAGGAGTGGAGCTTCGTGATTCACATCAGAAGACTCTGCTGCCCGCAGCCATGTTCCTCCTTGAGAGCACTCAATGTAAAAATAGAAAAATAGCTTCAAGTGGCTGCTTCATCGGCTCCTCTGGACCGTAGCGAGGGGAAGAGCTTGTCTCTGAAATCCAAATAAGCTCCCACCAAAAGGGGGATGTGGACACCACCCACGACCAAAGCTTTCCTCCAGCCCAATTAAGCTCCAGGAAGGTTTTTAGCCTCTAACCCGGTGTTCTCAGGCTGCACGTAGGGATACCCACGGGTCGACGAATTCCAGCTAACAAGAAATCACTCCCCTTCGCCACAAATGAAAGTCCAAAGCTCGTTTTGAAATGAGATGGAGAAAAACCACCACCCGACGCCAGCAGCGCCTTTTGCACACACATGGGGCACAGGGGTGAGGGTGGCAGCGGGGTGGAAAGCCAGCCAAGGTCATATCCAACCAACACGTTGGATTTTTTTAGCTAGCATCCCTAAAAATAAAGCAAAGATGCTGCTAGAGACAGACCCACCGTGAGCAAGCTCAGATCTTCACGGATTTCATTTCCCACCCCACTGAAGTTTCATCGATTCTTCAAATTAACAGTCTGCTGAGGGAGAGCGATCCTAATGTTGTGAAAAAGAGCAGCATAATCACAGAATCATAGAATGGTCAGAGTTGGAAGGGACCTTAAAGATCATCAAGTTCCAACCCCCCTGTCATGGGCAGGGAGCAAAATAATAAATACTGGCATTTTAGCACCAAGGACACCAGGTTCAAGGTGCCCTGACGGGTGTTGTGCTTCGCTGGCCCTAAGCTTGGACACCCACCATTAAAAATGAAGTGGTTCCCTCAGGACAAGAGGGATCCTCTGAGAGAGCTGGGGCTGTTCAGCCTGGAGAAGAGAAGGCTCCGGGGAGACCTGAGAGCAGCCTTCCAGGATCTGAAGGGAGCTCCAGGAGAGCTGGAGAGGGACTCTCTGTCAGGAAGTCTAGTGACAGGACGAGGGGGAATGGTTTTAAATTGGAAGAGGGGANTAGCTGGGATGTGTGGAACGGAAAAGCTGCACAAAGGAGAGCACAATCTTGTTTGGGGCAACCCCTGTGCTCAGAGTAGTGTGAGCAGCAAAAGCCCTCCTTGCCCTCCCCACCCATCGCTTTGGGTCTCCACCAACATCTACACCTGATTGTGGCTTTCATCATGCAGAGGCAGAAGGTGACACCCTGGTGCCTGTCAAAACACCACCAAGCTCTTCTCTGCAGCAGATGCAGCGTCCATGTCCCCTAAACAACATCATAGCTCACGTTAGGACAACCAAGGGACTCCCCGATCCAAATGTCCAACTCAACACAGCCCAGTAGGCACAACTCAAGGACGTAGTCCTTGGAGAAGCCATGCTGCTCCAGACCTAAAGCCAAAGAGGCCTTTGCTCAAGCGATCAAATATGCCCAGCAGCAGGTGCTGCCAAGGAAGGAGAGGGACACGGACAACACCTCAGATCCCAGAGATGCTTCTCGGCCATGGAAACTAAAGACAAAACACTGGTGTTTGAAGGGCACTGCCTTGGAGAAGAAAGTTGGTGGCTGCAGGGATGAAAGTCTCAGGAAAGCTGCGTGGGGACTCGGAAAGGGCCAGGGCACGGGAGGGATTCAACAGGATTAAAGAGTTAAAATTTGGTAAAAACCCAAGAAATTACTCCCTTCACGTGAAGGAACATCACCACAGACACAACAGAGAAGGGGATGTGAAGAACATCCCTGAATAGGGCAACAGTAACCAGAGGAACACAAGTAAGGATGCAAAAAGCAGCGTGACACAGCAAAGCCAACGGGCAGCGCTGGAGGAGCGGCACCAATTTCCAGAAGGAGCAAGTGAAGAGATCAGAAAATACACAAGGTTTCAGATGGGGTCACACCAGGGGACACCGCCCCGGGCAGAGCTACACAAGCAGGGAGAGATGCAGGATGTTGATTAGTAGAGGAGAAAAGTCTTTCTCTGTTCCATTAGCAACCTCCCTTCCTGCCCGGAGTGGAGCAAGTGTCTTCTGTGCCCTCTCTGGCCTCCATGCCAGCAACCTCTACAGCTGCCATCCTTGGAGACTACTGAGATGTGGTCCTGTTCCTTTAGCTGAACATCTCCCGTGGTCCATGGCTGTCAGTCTTCTTCCCCTGAAAGCCAAGGGACCATAACTCATCAGTCATCCAGCTTTAGCTGCTGCACAAATGATCCCCAGACCCGCAAGATGTCCTGCCCATCAGTCATCACAGCCTCTGCTTGGCAGCTACGGGACAGCCTGGAGCAGGAGGGCGAGCAGGGCCAGCCCCGGCTCCACCAGCGAGGCACTGACCCACACAAACCTCATGCAGGCGTTAACCAGAGGCTACAGAAAGCTGCTCCAGAGCTGGAAACACAGAGGAGCCCCTATTTATGCTGCCTTGGGAATGTTTCCACCAGCCATCACAGCATATGCAGCAGCATTGCATCCTTCTGCTAAAAGCCCCCAGGGCCCATGACCACTTGCCCACCCTCCTCCCCAAGCCCCACCTTAACCCATCCATCATCACTACGTGTTTTCCAGTCTGGATACAGCCATGCTGGGCCACCCAGTGCCATGAAGTCCTCCTGGGGGTCAGCTCCAGCATTTCACAACCATACCAAGGTACTGAGGGCACACGAACCACAGCTGGAGCAGGAAGGATGCTCTGCAGCACGGATACCACTCCAAGAAGCCAACAGGGAGGGTTCCCCACCTCCTGCTTCCCTCACACAGGTCTTCCTCAGCCTGGGAGGCTTTGCCCAGCACTCCATCAAGTGACACATACAGCATCACACTTATAAACCAAACCCTGGTCCATGATCAAAGGAAAAAACACGTTTGCTTTTAGACACGAGCTGCAGGAAGCCAAACTGTCTCTGCTGTAGCCTGTTCCCATCCTTGGGAACAGTGAGAGCCAGGGCTAGGACAAACGTCCCTGTTTCAGCCCTGGCTCGGTCGCTTCCCCCTCTCCAGGGACCAGGTGGCCACGTCCCACCACTGCGGGCAGAAGGCAGCCAACACGGAGACGGGGCCGCCTTCCCCAGCCAGCGGCTCCCACCTCCTCGCTGGCAGGGGGAGACCTCGGAGGAGGGAGGCGAGCGCCGAGGCTGCAGACACATCTTGTTTTAATTGCATCAGCAACCGCTAAGCAATTAATGGCAGGGAAGAGGAGGAGGAGGAGGAGGAACGGGGCACTGGGAGAGAGAAAGGGATGCAGCAAATGAGGGGAAACAATTTTCTCTTTCCCTAAGGATAGGAGCACTATTTACAGCCGCAGCTGCGGTGGCCTCACCGCCTGCATCCCGCTCCTAGAGCATCTCTTGAGCCGTACCCGGACCACTAACATGGTTTTCTTTGTGCTTTAAGCCCCACACTCCTTTTCCTGAAGTCATCTCTTAGCCCCAAACAGAGGTCTCCGACCCTTCCACACACAACAAACCCTCCGGCACACTTCCCAAGAGCCACAAGCCATCGCAAAACCCGGGATTCAGGCAAACGTCACCACCAAGGGCAAGCAGGGACTGGACATGGAGCCTCCCACCACCATGCT
Source organism: Thinocorus orbignyianus (assembly GCA_013400375.1). Taxonomy (NCBI): domain Eukaryota; kingdom Metazoa; phylum Chordata; class Aves; order Ciconiiformes; family Thinocoridae; genus Thinocorus; species Thinocorus orbignyianus. Next base: position 371,481 of record VXBW01003979.1, read on the forward strand.
GGGGGCTCTGGGCTGCAAAGGCATCTCAGCTCCCACCCAAAGCACAGCTCAGTCCCCACTGTCACCCCCTGCCCATCCCACCAACCACAGCAAAAGCTCATCCCCAGGAGATGCTGTCCTTCAAAACCTCTGCAGCTTGATCCCAGAGATCGCAGCTCCCCAAAAGCTGCCTGGAAAGCAGAGGTGCTGGGATGCCAGAAAAGCAGCAGCGCTGAAAGCAGCAAATCAAGTGCCAGGATCCATGACCGGCTTCGCTGCATCTTCAGCCACGAGAAGCAGATGCTTAAGGAAAAGCCTGAATCCGGCAGCACCAACAGCTGGAGCAAAAACCTTCAAGGAAGGAATAAAATCAAGCAGGAGCTGCTGGTCTGATCCCCAGCCGGAAAAGCCGGCCCTGAAAGGCAGGCAGACAAACAGGGAAAGCATCCGTGGGAATTGCAGCTTTCTCACCTAACCCTCCTCTTCATCATGCCTGGCAGCCCCAGCTCGGTGATGTTTCCTGCTCCAGGAGGGCAAAGCCAAGCAGCGGCGATGTCCCTGCGCTCAGCCCAGCGCTGGCAGCTCCGCTCGCCTCTGCTCCTGCTGCTGGAATAAAGAGCTACAGCAATTTTTTGCTCTGTTTAGCGAGTGCCGGGGACTGCCAGAGCTCGCAAAGCTCAGGGCCTGACCGTGCCCCTGCCGAGAGATTCCTGCTGCAGTTCAGCCAGCGACAGAAAATGGCTTTGGGCTCATTAACACGCCTGTGCCAAGATCAGGGGCAGCTCCCTACAACAGACAGGGCAGCCTGAGACATCCCAAAATTCAGTGCTGGTAACCCATCGAGCATGGAACCAAGCAAAACCCCTGGTCAGATCCTAAAACCGTCCTCCTGCTTGTCAGCAAACCTGCTGCTGGCTTCAAAATCCAGTGATCTGGGCTCCAAGTTCAGGTACGCAGGGAGGGAGAAGCAGAAGGAACTCGGTGCCCACAAGGTGCCAGCTGGAGCAGGGAGCTGGCAACAGACTCTTCTCACCAAGGATGCTCAGGGGGAACAGCCCACTTGGAACCCCAAAAGGAGACACCGTAACGTGTCACCACATCGATTCCACTGTTTTCTAGAACATGAATTCCACTGTTTTCTAGATCTGAGGTGGAGCATGTGGTTGCTCCCAGGATGGTTCGGGACTGATTGTGGCAGATCAGCAGAGAACTGATGGACCTGAAGGCTGAGCACTGGGCAACTGCTCAAAATCCAAGCCTTGCTCCAGCAAAACCAACATAAAACCATCTTTCACCCACTAAGTTTTGCCTTTTAAAGATTTCAGCTGTCAGCTGGAGTTGGGTGGCAGCCCCGGTGTCTCCTGGTGAGGATACATCCTCCATCCCCCAAGGATTGTGGGCAGAAGGGTGAGTGGTTTATCAGAGTTGCTCGCTCTGCTCATCCCTTGAGAAACCACGTTAGGAGGAGAGAAGCAGGGATTGGAAAGGGAAGTCCTCGCCCCGGGCAGACTCCGATGACAAGCAGCATGCTCTCCCAAAGCAGCACGGAGCAGTGGGGTAGCTGGGTGGTGGATATTGAATTTGCCAAGAAGCAGGAGAGAGGCAGGAAGCCCTGGTGGCAGCAGGCAGTGATTTATAAAGCTGAGGTGCCATTCCAGGTCACATATCGATAGGAGCCTCGCCTCCTCCGCGGGCGGTGAGCCAGGCCGATTATCTGTCATATGCTGCAAGACACGGTGCCAACAGCCGAGGAGAGATCACCCAGCTTGTTTGCAAAGAGAAATTTAAAAAAAAATAATAATAAAATGAGGCAACCAGCTTTTGTTCAAGCCCCTGCTTGCCGGCGGTAGGTGAGCGAGCACATCAGCCTGCGTGAAAGCATGTAACGCCCGGAGGCTGATCCTCCCCTGAGCTCCTGGAAAGAGTGATGGCAGGAGTGCTGTTTGTGGGAGCAGCTCCCCAGCTGCCCCACACCTGCCTGTGGGTGTTTCTCCCACCTCCACTCATCCCAAATTAGGCTGGCTGTTCCCTGAATCCCGTCGTTGGCGCCACGTTGCCCCAACGTGGTCCCTTCTCCCACGCTGGAGCACCAAAAAAGCCTCGGTGAAAGGAAGGGGCTCACAGGTCTGCTCTCACAAGCCACGTGGTTTTTGCAATTAGCCCGTGCTAACAAGCACATCGTTGGGTTTTTTAAGATCACAATTTTAAGGAATCAGTTCTTAAGAAATTCAGATTTAATATGGTATTTCCTCCAAATCCCATTTCCTCTGCCAGACTGGAGGGATAAGCCGAGAACCACCTGCACCCGAGGCAGCCCGGCGTCGCCCAGCCGAACCATCACAGCTTGAAGGACACGAGCTTCTGGAGCTGCCAGCTGCCAGGGCCATATTAACCTGGTTTTTTTATTCCCCCTCCCTTCTGTTTTACCCAATAATCCCCAGACGCAGCAGATCTGTGGCAAGACACCATTTGATATTCCTCAGGGAACCTCCAAGCCTTTCCTCCCCGCAAGATCACGAGTGGGAGAAGGTTGACAGCCCTGGAGAGCCGGTGCAATGGAAATCCCACCACTTCCAAAGCATATTTCATCCAAAGTTTTAAGATAGAAACTCAAGTCATGCAGGTTGAGTTTGAGAAGCTCTCACTGACTATTTTTTTTGTCCCCTAGGGTTCTGTCAAATGCCTTAGAGGACACCGATTTTCCAAGGAGGGGATATCCAGAGATCCTCCAAAAGAAGATGTGCAACAATTCAACCACCTGTCCCAATCGCTGATGAAAATATGACCCAAAAAAACCCAAAACAGCCTCATGTTTTGAAGGAATAAACAAGCTTGGAAGAGCCAAACTGTCAATGCAGCATCACCACCACCGCTCAGAGTGAAACAGCTACAGCAAGACTTGAGGGTTTGCATGCAAAGAGGTGAGCATGTCGATAAAAAAAAGCTTTATTCTCATTTTTAGCCCATTTTGGCCCCACCAGCTGCACATCCAGCTCATCCAGACCAAAAGCAAAGCCAACAAGTGCTGTCCTGCAGGACAGGATGCTCTCTGGAGAGGCGAGACCTCAGCCATGTTGGGTCTAAGCAACAAATCTTCACCCGTGACTTCAAACAACGTGCTGTGCCAGGAACCCGTCATTAGGTAATTAAGAACCTGAATATTTTTACATCTAAGATACATCACTGCAGGCCACGCACAAGGAGTCACCCATTGCTCCACAGAGAGCTTCCAGTGCTGGCCAAAAATAGGACCAGGAGCTGATGATCTGGGAACAAAAATAAAACCTTGGGGTTGTGAGCCAGGCTCCAGCCCAGCCGAGCTTGCGTGCTAGAAGTTTAAGAAGGGGGTTGTTTGCTGACAGCTTAAAGGATTTAAGGGAAGGATTAACCATGGCTTTGCTGATGAGGGAACCGGTGGCAAACTCGGAGCAATCCCATGAGAAGCTGGAAGAGGACAGGGAAAGAGGAGACGAGCCTATGATGGCAAAAACAACAGAGAAAACCTGCGTTGTGTAGGGAATTCAACCAGGAGCTGGCCCTCCAGGCATCAGCAACCTTCGTTTGCCACCCACTATGGATGGGGACAGCCAGCTCTGGAGTCCCATCTTCTCAGGAGAGCATTGCATCATCTGGAGAACCAAAGGTGCCCACACACTGTCCAAGTGAGAGTATCACAGCCCTCAGTGATGAATAAAGGTACCCAAAAAGAAGAGAGTGCAGAAGACCTGTAGGAGAATGATATGGTGGCAGTCCTGGTCTGTGGTCTGGAGGTGGGGTAAGAGGGAAATCCTGCTCCAGGGCAGCAGGCAGCAAGAAACCACAGGTCACCAGCACTGGCTGATCCAAGAAAGCTTCACACTTGTTGCCCAAGAGCTCCATGAAGTGTTTCCAGGCTTATATCCAGGTGGTCATAACAGATAAAAAGCAGAAGGCAGCAGGTTTCCTGCTCTGGCTTAGCTATGCGCAGAGGAACATGCAACTGGAGGGGTTCGTTCCAGCAAGTACGGGATGAACATATGTAGACGGATCGATGGAGTTGTCTGGCAAGCTGGAGCCCAGCGACAAGGGCATGGTCCAGCTGGGAACAGCTAATCCACCCGCTCAACCCACTCCAGCTGCTCGGCAAATGAGCACGGTCCCCTTAAGAGAAAGCGCAATCAGCACAGATTTAGCTGGAAGAGGGTGGGGATATCGCTGAGCTCCAAGCCATGGTCTGAACCTTATCTGCTGCTTTAATACCTATCAGTGTTGATGCAGATTAAAGGATTAGTCAGGATTACTGAAGGCAAACCCCCTGGCTCCAAGCAGTGAGGATGGGCATGGGTGCGGTGCAGCCCCGGCATTCCCCTCTAGCACCCACAGCCCGTCACACTGCACCCTTGGGAGAGAAGGAGCCTACCAAGAGCATGGTGAGGAGGCTCTCCAGGAGCCTTGAAACATCAGCCCATCTAAAGGGGAGTGAGACTGGGCTCTCTGGGAAGAAAACAAAGCCTTGCCAGCCAGAATCCCAGCAGGAGGCAGGTTTGTTGTCCCTAGGGTTGCCTACCAACACAGGCCACGTTCAATGAGCCTTCATGGACTGATATCACCACCACCAGAAGAAACCATCCCACCACGCTGCAACCACTGCTGCCCATTCCTACCCTGGCTAAAAACCCACTGTTACCAACGCAAGAATTTGTGCAGCATTGGGAAATTGCTTTGTTCAAACCTGCTTTTGATGTCACTTGACATAGCTTTTAATTGGATCATTTCCCTGACCCAGTTCCCCACATGGCTGCACAAACCCTTGAGCATCAGCGTGGGAAGAGGTGGCCAGGAGCAGGCAGAACACCTCCTGGTGGAGCAGTGAAGCTTCAGTGATCACACAAGTAGGTTGGAAAGTTCCTGTGCCCAAGCTCAGGCTGACCATGAACTTTGTGAGGTTTCCCACCTTCCAAGAGATCACAACCAATTATCAGTGACTCCAAAGAGCTATCTCCTGAAATCTGGCTGGGCTGAAAGTGGTTCAGGACAACAGGGAAGAGTGGAGATCCCAAAGCAGAGCCATACCCCACCACTGCCTCCCTTCCCCACATACTCTGTCGCCTTCTCCAGGCAGGAGCCATCAAGTAGGAAGACCATGGCTGTGGTCTTTCCCTGGGCATAGGGAAGAAGGTGGAACCTCACATCTCATCTGGTCATCATCCAGGAGGAACCCAGCTCTTAAACATAAGGGTACAATGAGTAGTGGAAAGCCCCCAAGCAACAGGCAACTGCGTGTAGGTGCTCAGAGGATGCCCTTCAAGCAGAAGAGGCTACAACATGGCAGAGGAGGTGGAACAGTCCACCACTGATGTCCAGACAGATTTATGGAGGAGCTAAGAAAATGCAAACTTTCATTTTGGGACAATTTAGTTGGTCAGCACAGCACCACAAAATGAAGCTCTGCTTGTCCAGGGCACCGGTCACTATTCTTCACACCCAGCTTAGGGGACAGCAACATCTTGAGATGCAGGTGGGCTTCGGCATGCACCCACATCCTGACACTGCCACTTTCACATGGGAGTTGGCTTTGGTGGGAAACCCTTCCAGTAAGGAAACGACTGGGGCATGTGTGAAGGAATCACAGAATGGTTGATGTTGGAAGGGACCTCTGGAGGTCATTCTGGTCCGACCCCCTGTTCAAGCAGGGCCACCCAGAGCAGGCTGCCCTGCACCAGGCCGACCTGCCTCCTTTACTGGTGGATCTCAGCCTAGCACCTCCATGCAAAATCTGCATGCTGAGCATCATGTCAAGCATGGGAGGGTCTCAAACCATCACCTATCCAAAGGGCTTTGCAAGGCAGATACTTCTGAGACCAAAGGTGGAACCAAACCTGGCTCCAGCTCCATTCCAAGGCCAACAGGAAGGAACAGCAGAGGCACAGAGCAGCCAGAGATGAGGAGACAGGCTTAGATGTTGGGGCAAGGACCTGTAGCATGAGACACCAACCGTTTTCACATGATCACCTTCCAGAGCCAGCCTCAACTTCCCCAGGGCACGCACACTCACATCCACGTACCAGCATCCCAACGTTCTGCTGTGATCCCATCTGCAAGGGGAAGCCCAGGCAGCTCTGCTCCAGTAGCCACTTTCTTCCCAGCAAAATATCACCAGGCTCAAACAGCCCAGTAGCCATGGTGGAAGGCACATGAAGCCCAAGCCACATGCACCTAACGTACTTGTGAAAGATATACACAGATAAAAGACTCCTTCCCCCCATGCAGAGATGGTCTGAGTAGAAGGAACAACCAAAATCTTCCCCAGGTTGATGACACTTCACCCAAAAAATACACACTGTACAATCACCTCTCCATAAGAAAAATGATGAAGCCTCAAGACCTGCAGTACCAGACTCTCAAAAAAGCCTTAATGAGCAACTCTGTGCTGAGATTTTTTGGTTTGCTCCAGAAGAATCAAGCAGCATTTGCCCCACCAGGAGCACAGGAGCTGCAGAAGCTGCACTGGAGCCCCTGGGCAACCTCATGCCAATAGCAATAAATCTGACACCACAACAGCGACACAGCCCCGTGCCAGGACAGGTCAATTAAGCCCCTACAAATTCTTGGCCTGGATGGAACAGCAACTGCTTCCAGCCCTGCTGGGTTACAAGCCAGCTGGAGTCCTCCAGCAAGTCTCCAAAGCTGGGCCCCAGGTCCCGTGCCGGTCCCCATCACCCCAGGCAGGACAAGCACGGTTCAACCAGCCTGGGGCAGAGCCACCAAGTCTGATGGTGCTTCCCAGAGCTTTTCCAGGAGAAGTCCCTGAGAAGAAACAAGCTGTCCCACCAGTATGATGTCTTCCAAATTAGTATCAAAACTGTTTATGGAGTCAAGACTATTGGTCGTTGACTTCATTCCTCTGGTTGCTGGCGGTGGTGTCACCTCCTGGTTGCACTCACCCTCCATTCCTGCCTCCTCCAAAGCCACTGGTTGTTTTAAACGAACTTCAGCAGGAGCTGCAGGCTAAAGGCCTGGCTTTGCTTGTTACTCAACGGGACATGACAGCCACCAATCATAGAATGGTCAGAGTTGGAAGGGACCTTCAAGATCATCAAGTTCCAACCCCCCTGCCATGGGCAGGGACACCTCTCCCTAGAGCAGGTTGCTCAAAGCCCCATCCAGCCTGGCCTTAAACACTTCCAGGGATGGGGCATCATGAGAAAAGTTCCACCTACAAAACATGATCCTCAAGGCTTGATGGTATATGGAAACCACCAGCCAAGAGCTTCAGAAGAAGGTCCTCCTACAAGCCTGCTCTTCTTAACCACACCTTAACGATTGCCTGTACTCAGTTAATTGTGAATTAACCAAGCAAACCCAACACAACCAATCCCAGGTCCTCCTTGGTGAGAGAGACAGTACGGCAAAGAGCCAGGGATGGATCCCATGCAAGAAGAGCACGGTATGCTTCCTCCAGCAGATCTAACTCTGCCCCATCCGAAGCAGATGGCATCAAAACCATCTTGTGCTTCATGNCACCCCCCTCACACCAAAGAACTTCTTCCTCAGATCTCATCTAAATCTCCCCTCTTCCAATTTAAAACCATTCCCCCTCGTCCTGTCACTAGACTTCCTGACCAAGAGTCCCTCCCCAGCTCTCCTGGAGCTCCCTTCAGATCCTGGAAGGCTGCTCTCAGGTCTCCCTGGAGCCTTCTCTTCTCCAGGCTGAACAGCCCCAGCTCTCTCAGCCTGTCCTCACAGCAGAGCTGCTCCATCCCTCTGACCATCTTGGTGGCCCTGCGCTGGACCTGTTCCAACAGTTCCATGTCCTTTCTCTGTTGAGGACTCCAGAGCTGGATACAGGACTCCAGGTGGGGTCTCAGGAGCACAGAGTAGAGGGGGAGAATCCCCTCCCGTGACCTGCTGCTCACGCTTCTTACACAGCATCCTAAAGACCATCCGTATCACTTAGTCACCATTGCATCCTCAACACCTAAAGCTATGTCAGCTACGGGACTCGTGACACCAGCTTGTTGTAGGGTCAGATGTTACCCTGAAGCAGCAAAAGTAATTCATTGTGGTGGGTATGAAAGATGGATGGGTTCATCAGCAGGTTCCAGCCCGTTCCCATCAACCCCACCACATGCAGGTCCCTCCTCTCAAGGATTTGGTCACTTCAACCATGATTTCCTGCAACTTCCCTGACCGCTCTTAGATCATCTCACACTTCACAAGACAAACTCAAACACTCTCATGGAGAATTTATAGCCCTATAACCCCCAGCAGGAAGGACCAGCTGGAGCATTTGGGGGCTTCCCAGGGTTATTCGTTGTGCTCACCCACAAATTGTTTTACAAGAGAAAGTCCCAAGAGCGGTGCTCAGTCTCAAGCAAAGATTATTTTTGGCAGCTTTATCAGAACAGTTCTCACTTCCCTAACCTCTTCTTGGATAAAAGCACATTGAGAAAAACGGTCCAGATGTTGGAATATCAAGTAAAACAAAAAAGCAACGGTACAATGCAGTCTTGAAGAGCCCTTTACAAATAAACACAGCTTCTGAGGGGTTCTGCTCATAGCACCAGGCCCACACTCACAAACCAAAACTAGAGACTCACCTCCTCTGGAATCAGAAAAATCAAGGCTGGTTTGGGTTACTCATCCGCAGGACACGCAGGCAAGAACTGTTCCTGCAGCTCTCCTTCCTCTACATGGTCAAGAAACTCATACCCCTCAATGGTTTTTTAATCAAGGTTTCCAAAAGAGCAATTTATAGAAGAAGTTACAACAGAAACAAGCCCCAAAGTGAGAAACTTGAGATGAGAAGGTGTTATGGGAAACTTGCCATCTAAGTGAGGGTCTGGAGAACCGGGATACATCTCCCATTGCAGCAATAGGATTGTCCAAGCAAGGAGACACTCCTCACACACATTTCAGTTAGAAGCCAGAGGTCACCCCCACAGGCTTTGAAAGTCACAATTGCATCTCCCATGCCCAACAGCATCTACTGTCACCATCAACAACTTGGCACCATAGAATCATGGAATGGTTTGTGTTGGAAGGGACCTTCAGATTTCACC
>VXBW01003979.1:395289-413199 GCA_013400375.1 Thinocorus orbignyianus
CCAGGCCGGCTCGCCCCAGCGCGCCCGGGAGCGGGGTGCCAGGAGCCACGGAGGCCAGGGCGGGATGGAGAGCGGGCAAAACAAGCACCCACCACCCTGGAGACAACCAGCCCCCGGGGCCAGCTTGGCCACACGAGAGCAGGCGCTGGGGCAGGCGGTGGAAACGGGCTTCCCGTGCACGGCCATTTTGCTGAGCATGGCTGCTCACTGAGAGCTGAGGTTCCCTTCCCAAACACCGGTGTCCTCACCACCAAATCAACCCCTACATCAGCTCTGGCCAGCCCCAGTGACCCATGGCTTGTTGTCCACCACATCAGGGACAGACCTAATTGCTGGTCTGGACACGGGGGCATCAGCACAGGCTCATTTCCCTGCAAGAAGTATTAAGCTCCCACTTCTGCCCCCCCTTTCCTCTCCTCAACATCTTCTGGTGCTTCAGAAGCAGGGGTGCAAGGAGCTGCCGAGCCACAGCCCCAGGGAAATGTGCACAGCCCACCCCCAGAGACCCTGGAAGGAGTCTGCAAGGTTATTGCCAGTGGGTTTCATCCCAATCAGCCCCATCAGACTCACAGAATGGTTAGAGTTGGAAGGGACCTTAAAGATCATCGAGTTCCAACCCCCCTGTCACGGGCAGGGACATCTCCCACGTCCCTGGTGACATTATCACTTGTGTTCCGACACATCGATGGCACCAGGTTCAAGGAGGGCACAGAACAAGCCCAGGGCATGTTGTACAGAAGGCTGGATGCAGCCACGAAACGTACCCAGAAAAATTTGGGACACTTTGCTCCTGAGGCTTCACCCCAGGAAGCAACAACAAGAGCCATGGGGTGACACCAGTGAAACATCTCCCATCAAGCCCACGGGCCACATCCACCAGCTCCGTCACTGTGATGTGAGACACAGAGCAAGGGTGATCTCACCCGTGGACACTGTGCCAGCTCCGACACCTGCTGACATGAAAGAGTGTCTGAAGGAAAAAGAAAAAAAAACACAAAACACCAAAGCAAAGCTCTTTCCTACACCCAGCGAGGACTGGAGGGCCACAAAACCCTACAGTGAGATATTTTAAGAGCACAAAAGCAGAAGGAGGGGCAAACTGTGGCATGAAGCACCTCATCCAGGGAAAAATACTCACTGCTGCAGTGCTCTTTAATCCAGCTGAGGAGGTACAACAAAACCTCCTGGCTGGAGGCTGACTGCTCAGTGTGCACGTACACACGGGGAGGTCACCTACCCGGGGCTGAAGTTGGAGGAGGAAGAAATGGTCTCTCTCTTTTTCTATCAGCCTCCCTGCCCGAGACACAATCAAGAGCAGCACAGGGTTAAGCAGAGGACAAGCTGTCGGAGACCAAAGGTTGGGCTGAGTCACGTTGTGGCTGTTCCTGTTTCAGTCTGAGCAAGTTTCTGGCTTCCCAGGCAGTGCTTGTCCCCAGGCTTGCAGGAACCTGTCCCATTCATCCCCTCAACACACTTGCCAAATGAGCTGCCCTCCCACAGCCACCTCCACTCTTCACTTTGTCCTCCAGACTCCATTTAGCAGCATCTCTTCAGCCTTCAGGAGAGAGGAACAGCTCAACACCATTGCTCACCTCCATCCTCCACCTCGTCCTGAACACTGGCCCATCCTCGGGTTCTTCATCAAGCAACAAAACTGCTTTCCCATCCCCTTGCCACTCAGCCACCCTTCTTCTCTTCACCTATGGCTTTTCCAACCCAAAGAAAGGAAGGAAGCTGACAGAACACAGCCAGTGTTTCTTCCTGAACCCAAACATGACACGTTCTCCTGCAGATCCAGATCTTAAACCACTTTTCAAAGAGGGCTCAACTCTCCAGGCTGAACCTTCATGGATGTAGTTGTACCTGAATCTGGATGAGTAAAATGGCAGAACTGTCCTCTCTGGGTATCTACATGGAGGTGATAGAATGGTCAGGGTTGGAAGGGACCTTCAGAGATCATCTAGTCCAACTCCCCTGCCATGGGCAGAGACATCTTTCACTAGAGCAGACTGCTCAAAGTCCTGTCCAACCTGGCCTTAAACACTTCCAACCATGAGGCATCCACAATATATCTGAACAACCTCTTCCAGTGTCTCACCACCCTCACCATGTTTCTTCCTTATGTCCAATCTAAACCTACCCTCTTTCAGTTTAAAACCTCTACCCCTCCCCCTTTCACTGTAGACCCTGGTAAAAAGTCTCTCCATCTTCCTTTTAAGCTCCCTATAATCCTGGGGATTCTCCCCAGAGCAGAGCAGAGGGGGAGATTCCCTCCCCTTGACCTGCTGGCCATGTTGTTAGGGATGCAGCCCAGGATATGGTTGGCCTTCTGGGCTGCCAGCACACATTGCCAGCTCATGTCCAATTTGTCACTCAATTTGTATTCCCAGGTCCTCCTCCACAGGGTTTCTCTCAACCCATTCACCCCCAGTCTGTACCAGTAGTGGGGACTGCCCCAAGCCAGGTGCAGGACCCCATACTTGGCCTGGCTGAACCTCAAGAGGTTCCTCCAGCCTTGACAAGGTTCACGATGTTTGGTCCCCATCTTCATAATCCCCCTCTGCAACTCTATCTGCAGTGAGCTTCAGCTAAATCAGTGAAAGAAAGAAACCCTGATAGTGATAACACAGGAAAAACCACACAGGGTATGACCAAAGGGCCAGCCGGCAGCAGAAGGAACGTTGAAATCCTCCCCAAACTACTTGCCAAGCTCCAGTCCTCCTCCAGCTTTGCCCAAGGCAAAAACATCCCTCCTGAAGGGTTCTTCCTCCACAAACCCACCCAGGTGCCCCAGAGCATTGGTGAATTTCCAGCATCCGCAGTTTTTTGCAGCAATATTCAAAGCCATCATGCAAAAGAGCATCTGCTCCTCTTCCTAGTTTCCTTCACTCTAGTTCTGCTGCTGGGAAGGGCAAGGAAGCAGAACATCATCTCCATACCACTCCTTAGTTTTACAGGCTTCAGTCACCTGCTCCAGGAGTATTCTCCCAAGTGGAGGAAGCACAGTCTCATGACTGACCATCCCCACCACCCTCCTCTCCCTATATGCTCTATCATTTTGCAGATGGAAAAAATCCATAATAAATCTCCCCAACATCTTGCTGGTCTCAGCATCTCTCCCAAATCCTCTTAGTGCTCCCCCCCCATACCTTCTTGGCACCACAATCCCCACACACAGAAGCAGAAAATCCTCCTGGGGAGCTGCTGGCTGCAAACACAGTGACACAAACCCAACATCTCAGCTGCTCTCCCAACACCCCAGCACATGTTGACGGCGATGGTGCTGAGCCACCCTGAAGACACACACTCGTGATGTTCACCCCACAGATCCCCACGCACGGACTGGTGACACCACGCGTGCAGGTAAGTCCCGCTCCGGTGCAAAGAACTCCAGACATCCAAAGTCTTCCTCCATCTCCCCACAGAAATCACATCAGCCACCCATGATTACTAAAAACCATCCCAAATGAGCTGCCCTTCCAGGGGCCACATCCAGAAAGGGCTGTGCAGGCACCCAGTGCTGCTGAGATGGACAGATGGTCGCTCACCCCATCGGCTGCAGGGCTCCTCACACCGCTGGTGACCTGGGAGAACAGCTTTACCCACTTAGCATCATAACTGTGTGTTGTTAGAGGAGCATGAAAACACATGAAAACACATGAAAAAACACATAAAAAATCACCACCAGCAACCCGTGGGCCCAAGGCTGATCGTCACCACCAGTGGGACAGAGCCCACGTACCAACGGCAGACCAGAAAGCAAGGCAGTAACTCCTGTCAGCCCTGCACGCCCACGCAGATCCCACACTGACTAACACGTTATGGTCTCCCTCTCTGCAAATGATGCAACCAAAGAGAAATAAATTCCTCCAGGAGCTCCAAGGAGCTTTACCACACAAGATGAAGGCATCGGGAAGCAGAGCATGGTGGCCAACAGACACTGCCCTGTCAGGAGCTAGAGCAGGCACTGGGACATCACTTCACCACCAGCTCAGGCTCCTCCCACAGAGTAACAGGAGCTGGAGAGGCTTGGACCCGGCTCAGCACAGCCACAAATCCCTGAGGGTAGAGTGGGATGGCTCCCCAATGCACAGGAACTGCAGGTGATTTATCAGTGCACAGTTCCCAGAAGCCAGGCACAGCTTGACTGGTGTCTTCCCATCACCACGTCCACCTGTCACACAGCCACCACCAACACCAGGACGAGAAGGCACCAGCCACACACCAGCGCTGGCCCCAATGGCACAAGACGCGGGATCCGGCTGTAAACTCCCGCTGCCTCATCACCCACCGTGGCAAATCCAGAGCCAAGCGTGATGCCACCTCCCCACACCCCCCAACACCTTTCTTACCTTCTCCGACTTCACCTTCTTCAGTTGCCGGCACTCACTTTCCCCATCCTCCAGCTCCGACTTAACTCCCAAGGGATTGAGCGCAGCTCCCGTGTCAATAGCTATACTCCCAAGCTGCTCGGCAGCAGCAGGTTCTGTTCCCTGGCCCCCATCGTACTGTCCCACCCTCACGGCCAGGGCCAGGGGCTGCAGCACGCTGGGCTCCTTCTCCACCGCAGCCCCTGCGCCCTCACTCCTTTCCTTCTTGCTTTTGGATGAGCCACCCTCCTTCTCCTTCTTGGAGCCGGCCACGCTGCGAGATGCCTTGGCTGACTTCTCTGAGCCCTTGGGGGTGACAGCAGGCACCAAACCGCCTGAGTTCGCTCCATCCCCAGAACGTCCTTGAGCCTCCTTCTTGCCACCAGCTCCTCCCTCGCTGGGAGTGAACAAGGAGGTCCCCGGGGTCGGCTTGCCACTGTCCTTGCCACTCTTGCTCCTTTTCGATTTGGATTTGCCCTCCTTGCCCTGCGGGCCCGGCACCGGGCTCACAAACTTGATGTTATCCGGTAGGGTTGCCACCGCGTTGGGGGCCGGGAGCCCCACCTCTTTGGAGCCTGACATTTCCAATTTCTGCTGATCCTTCTCCAAATCAGCGTCCAGGTCAATGATGAGATTCCCTACGCCAATGTCCCACTCATCCCCGCTGTCGTACGTCTCAACCGGGTTCGCATCAATTCCTTTCCCTCCGGAAGCTCCGCTGCTCAAGGACATCTTAGACTTAACGACCCCTCACGGTTCAAGGCTCTTCCCTGCCTCCAGGCCCTGGGCGGGGGGGTCACCTACGTCCTCGGGGGGGGGCTTCCAGCAGTGGGGGTCTGCCCAGGTGACGGCATCGCTGCTGGAAGGGAGAGCAAAGAGAACAAGGTTAGACACAAGGAGCCTCAGACAGGCAGATCCAACGGTGAGCAGGTCCTGGGCTGGGTGAAAGCCCCCAACCTCCCAAATCCCCCATGGCAGGGTATGAGGCAGCATCCTCCTCCTCCGGGGGCTGCTCCTCAGCCATCCCCACAGCAGCAGCCATCTGGCACCCATCCCTCGATCAATACCAGCCCTGGCAGGTCACAGCTCTCAGCTCCAACAAGACATTACTCACACGTTTCCCCGCTCTCCATTTCCCTCTGAATTATCGAGCGCTGCCCCTGGGAGGGAGGATTGATTCCTCTCCTGCCGATGCCACCCGCAGGGAGGGCTCCTCTCCGTGAGGGACCAAAGCCGCTCGTCGGGGAAGTCGAGAGCCTCAGTGGGAAATAAATGGTGAGCTTCAGAGAGCCTGCCACACTCGGGAGGCTTCAGAGCAGTCGCCAAAGGCCAAACGGCAGCAGGAAAGTGCCAGGTTTCCATCCTGTGCCTCCAGGCAGCACGACACTGCTTTAGGACTTTAAACCACCATCACCTCCACCACGAGGAGCTGCCCAGTAGGCTCTGAAGGATGGGAGATTGCATGGGTAGCTGGTTTTAACCAGGAAGAGAGGGATCAGCTGTACCCGATCCCAGCTAGCCCGAAATTCCTCCTCTTGGCTTCCCAGCCCCTCGCCCTCCCTGCTCGCAGACACACGGTGCCCTGCCCCATCCCTGGAGCAGTGACACGGGGGGAGGGAAACCAAAGACACCCACGTGCCACCCCAAAAAGCTGGAGTCACCCTATGAGATTAGCTCCTGGCAATTAACACTGACGAGACATAATTAACACATGAACCAGCTTCTTCCCACCAGCCACTTGGCCCCTCCACCCACTCCTCCAGATCTCTTAGGAAACCCTTGGCCACCCATTTGGATGAAGTTCCTCTCCAGCAGCACTGTCCTCCCTTTCCCTGCCAAGCTCCAGCCCTGCCGGCTCCTGGTACTGTTTACAAGCCACACTTCAAAAACAGGTGACTTAAATAGAAATGAGAAGGAATAAAAAGAAACCAAAAAACAACAAAACCCAACAAGAAAAGAAAAACCAAAACCCACACACGCACAAATTTCTTCAAACCCCAGCAGGCAGGAGCCTGGAAAGCAGCTTCATGGTGCGTTTCCAGAGATGCAAACACTGTAAAAATGCCAGGGATTCTTTCATCAGACAAGGCTGCTGCAGCCAGACCATTTTCCATCTGCTCCCCACAGCATCCTCGGCTCTGTACAGCTAATAATCCGCTCTCTGACAGGTCATTACGGAGATTTTTAACCCCAGGAGCCGGGGGCTAGCATGTAAGCTGGAAATGAAAAGCACTGACCTCTCATTTCAGCGGCAGAGAAAGTGCCGAATCAGGAGATCACTTTGTGCACAGGAGTCACTAACAGCTTCCCAAGGCCCCACCGTGTGTTCCTCCTGCCTCCTCCTTCTCCTTCCCCAGTGCTCGCTCCCTAACCCAGAGCCAGGGCATCCAGCCAGATCCCACCGACCAGTCCTCTCTCCAAACCACCCATGGGGCATGGAACATCCATCCATCCATCCCCTCCCAGCTGGCACGTGGTGCTGCACCCATTCTTTCTTCCAGCTGGGCAAAAATCAGTACCAAGGATGGATAAACCAGCTTTTTAGCAGGCAACAGCCCCTTCCTGATCCAAAGTTGAAGCACAACCTCCAGCCACAACCCCATCAGACAGGGCTTGGGGACATGGCACTGTCCCCAAGGATCAAGAGAAGGCTCAGTCTCCAACTCCCAAGAGCTGCCCACCTGAGGCTGGAGCACCTCAAGGGCCATGGCCAGCTCTGCCCAGAGGGACAGATGGGCCAGGATCTGAGCTCGCAGTCGCTGGAAGGTGATGGACAATCCATAGGGATGTACTGCAACAGGCACAGCATCACCTTCTCCACGCCGCCAGCTTGGCTGGCTCTCAGCTCACACCAAGGAACTCAACACTCACTTTACTATATCATACAGGTACTCACACATTTATATAAGTATTATTTATATATATATGTGAAATAAGGAGAGCAGATGAGCAGGACTTTGGTCTGAAACTATGCAAACAGCAGCAGCGTTTGCCAATTCCTACCACAACAAAAGGAAGAAGGAGCCCAGAAGTCCGCTGAGTCCCCGGCGATGAGAGAGTCAGGAACAAAGAAAATAAGAGGAGAAAAAACATTCACCCTCCGGAGGAGGTGTCGAGGGAGCCCAGGTTCTGCTCTGCAGAGGGAAGGGAACCACAAACAGGATGGACGAGAACAGGCTGGGTTTGCAGGAGCAGAGGAAAAGCACGTTGTGCTGAGAGCAGGGCAGGGAGCTCAGGATGTGTCACTGCGGGAAGAGGGGCTGGGGCAGGGGCTGGCTGAAGGTCAGGACCCCCAGTTTGGAGGGGATGATCCCTGTAGGTCATCCACTGCACGTGGGTTTAAAGCATTTCCCACACCTCCTTCCTGAAATCCCCATCCCAACTCCCCACTTCTCTTCTCCAAAGAGCTGCTCCTGCAGGCTCAACCTCTGCAGCCAAAGGAGTGTTTCATCCCTTTCCCGAGCGAGACCCACTCCTCCCCTTCCCCCAGGAACCCCCAAATCCACAAGGCTGTTGCTGTTTTGGGCAGACAGGAACCTCCAAGGCCACCACAGCCCAGAGATGAGGTCCCTTTCCCTTTTTCCTGGTTTGCCCAAAGCTGGAAAAGCACTGGGTGCTACCCAGAGCCTCCCTGCTCTCCAGCCGGGGAAGGAGGGGGGAGAAAGTAACGCCACCACAAATCCTGGAATCTCAGAAAAACAGACTGAGGAGATTGATTCAGCTATAAACGTGTCCTTCCCCTTACCTCCTGCCACGGCAGGATTGATCCCCGCGCTACATGAAAAGCATGTGCTCACTTGTTGGCCTGGAGACCTGCCAACAAAGCGTTTTAAGAGCAGTCCTGGAGCGCAGATCCTGCAAGGAGACAGCTTTCTGCTTGGGAATGCTGCACACACACACACACATATATATACACAGCACCAGACATGAATAATTCAGCTCCATTAGGTGCCCGAGACCTCTAGAATCCACATCTATGGGCTGGGAGGGAGCCAACCCCAGTATTAAGAGACAAACCTGAAAGTTCACTTTGGGAGCTGCAAACACACCTAGAGAAAAGCTATTCCAACACAAGAGCTCGCCTTCAAAAAGGAAAGCAAGGAAACCACAGGAGCCTCCAGCTCTTTGTGCTCAAAAGAAGGGCAGGATGCTGGGCAGCAAACCTGCCCTGGCTTTCTCCGTCGGTTACCGGAGGCCAAGAAACCAAAGCGGGACAGGATTGACCGCCCAAGGGCGGTGAGATGTAGGAGAAAGCTCTTCTCCTGGCAACACCCAGCCCACACGTAAGGAGACTGTCTCATACCCATGTGCTCCAGCCTGCAGCGCTCCAGGATCAGCCTCTGGTGGCTTCCAGACATGACCGACTGCAATTTTCACCCTGATTAACTTTCAGGAATGCCCGCAAGAAGGAGCGGCGTAGATGACGGGAGTGGAGGGCGGGGGAGAGAAGGAGGGGAGGAGGGGTGTGAAAAAATTTCTCCACCAGGATACGGCGTTTCCTCTGGCAGGGAATGGAGGGGTTTAGCGAGATGCTTGTCCTGACCAGGAGAGCAAACAGAGCCCAGGCGGAGGCAAAGGCAATGTTAGGGGAGAACATCCATGGAAAAGATGCTGTGTGTGTGTCATCATCCCCCCCCCTCCAGCTCCTGGAGATCCCCAAGGGTTCCCAGGACACCCCCAGGCCCTGTTTGGCCACGGGGCCATGGTGCGGAGGCCCTTCCTCCCGCGGCTGGCAGCCAGCCTGCAGCTCTCCCCGCGCGCTGCCTCCGCACAAAATCCCTTTTTGTTTCCTTTTACGACTAAAGAAACTCGGGGCTGGGGTTGGCGGGGTGGTGGGAGGGCTGTTGGGAGAGGGGGGGACACACACCTCCCCTTCCCGAGCTGCCACGCTCGCTCCCACCACCGCGTTTGTAATCCCCCAGCTGGGCTTGTTTGGGTTGGATTTTTGTTAAGTAACTCCCATGTCTTTTCTGTAGGTTTCTTTTTAAGATGTTCCTTTTTCTCCCTGCCTCCTCTTCTCTAGGAGGGTGGAAAAAAGGGAAAAAAAAGAGAAAAAAAAAGAAAAAGGAGAGGGAAAAAAAAAAAGAAAGAGAAATGTTGAATACGAGCCAGCTGGCACGCACAAGAGGAGACGGAGAAATCTGCACAAAGGAGCTTCCTCACTCACTTGCTGCTTTCAGCTCAAGAAATCAGGCAGGGGAGGAGGGTTTGCTCTCCCCCATACATCACTCAAGCCCTAGCAGACAAAGGAGATTTACCATGACACCCTCTCCAGAACTGCCACCCAACGGGGGCAGGATCCCTCCATGGCCTTCGCCCGGCAGGAGCAGGAGCTGTTGCAAAACACACCGAGGCACAAGGCTGCAAAACAAGCTGCTCGATGTGGGATTCAGCAAGATTTTGAATGGAGGAGCCGCGTTGCTCCCGCCTCCTCGCTCGAGCACAAGGCGCCGGGAGAACTTCGGTGGCCGAGCTGCCAGGAGGGAGAAGGCTGAACCCAATTTGAATAAAATGGAGCCACCCTTCTGGTTTTGTTGGGATTTTTTTTTATTTAATATGGAGGTGCACCCCAGCAAGACTACATCTTCCAGCATGCACTGCAACCAAAGAGCCTGGAGAGATGTGGAGAAACTTATGCCGGGACTCCAAGTTTCCACAGGCTGAGCCTTGACACCGGAGATGAACCTGACACAGGGCAGCGCTTGAGTCATGAGTCATTTGTTGGCATTCTTGAGAAAAGCCTGAAATATTTCAGTCCAAGCATTCCAAAAGCAGGACGGACGAGGTCACTACAAGAGGCTGGAGATGAAGGAAGATGGGAGAGGTCAGCAAAGACCTCCTTGGCGTAGGAGTGGCCAGACAACCGCTCCACCTGGAGTAAAGCTCAGGAGATCATAGAATCNGTTCCAACAGATCCATGTCCTTTCTCTGTTGAGGACTCCAGAGCTGGACACAGGACTCCAGGTGGGGTCTCACAAGCGCAGAGCAGAGGGGGAGAATCACCTCCCGTAGAGGGGGAGAATCACCTCCTCGTGATCTACCCACCTGCTACCAAACACACGTTCAAGTGCCAACTTCACATTCCTCGTTGGTCAAAAAGACACACCTCAGATCAAAACTCAACCTTGCAGCCACCCCCATCCGCTCATGACCTTAAAACATAACCTTTACAGCAACGTTCAACAAGACTGGGGCAGGCGAAGCAGCCCAGCAAAACCGGAGATACAAGATAAGGGCACACGGTGCCAGAAGATCTCAGCCTGGCTGTGTCTGAAGAAAACACTTCATCAGATCAGCTAAAACTCAGCATTTGCTTCTTATTGATGCTTCTTTAACTCCGACGCCAAACAGGCACTGAGGAAACACTTGATCTAGGGCTGGAAAACCCAATGTTCCTGAGCATAACTTGATAGCAAAGTCACCCTGGGCAGAGCTCCTCCTTCCCGTCAGCTCCCAACAAGCCCAAAACATCACCATGGCACAGGGCACACAAAAAGAGGGAAAACGTAAAGCAATAAATGTTTCAGGCCTTCCTCTGTTTCACAAAACAGGGAAAACTGGAACAAGTTCCTCTTTAATCCTCCGATCACTCTTGGAAGTGTCATCACCAAAGTCTCAATTTTGCCTTTGAGAGACCAGTTATTCAGATTTACAATTATTTGATTTTGGTATCTCTCAACCCTGGCACTTCTGCTCTGAACAAAAGGGGACTCAGATTTCCTCCACCAACCCCCAAGGGAGTCCACAGCTTCATAGTTCAGGAGAACTAACGGCAAGAGAAACGTCACTCGAGTGTGTGGTCCTGGGCTCAAGCAGGAGGCACATCAATACCTGCAAACCTACACAAAGGCACCAAAAGTTACTTCATTTCCTTCCTGTGAAGGACAGCAGACAAACGTAACCTCCTCAGTGTGCCCACTTACTCTCTGCTGAAGCCTCTTCTCTGGTGAGATGCTGAGGAAACATCACCGTTACACAGAAGATGGAACACATGTGCCAACACAACTCAGGTCATAGAACTGTAGAGCAGGCCAGGTTGGAAGAGACCTCAAAAAGTCACCTGTTCCAACCTTTCATGGGAAAGGAAGCCCAGACGATATTATCTACCTCCTGGCCCAGTCACATCATGAAAACCTCCAGTGATGGGAACTCTACCATGTCCCTGAGGAGGTTCTTCCAGTGAATCATTGGTGTCACTAAAAAATTTCTCCTATGTTGTGATGCAACCTCTCCTGGTGCAACTCGTATCCGTTGCCCCTTGACTTCTCCATGTGGCTCCTTATGAAGGGAGAGCCTCCATCCTCTTTGTAGCTGCCTTTGAAGTCCAGCAGCTTGCCCACGTGCATGGTCCTCCTATGGAGAGCTGACAGACCTCCTGCTGGGCTGGAGCCAGGTTTGTAGGACAGGTCACAGCGGTGGGATAAAGTAGCAGCATCAAGCACATCTAGGGCAGATGAGAACTGCCTCAACATTTCATTACAACTCCCAGCACCGTCCTGTGAGAGGCATGTCCCCTTCCCAAGCCTCTTGCTGTAGAGATGAGCAGGTATCTCATGGACATCCACTGAGATGTGCAGGTAGCAGCGAGGTTGAAGCTTGGATGTTCCTCTGGATACTGGCTGGCCATATCTGAAAACATCAGGCTAGACCTCTTCCAGCGAGCACAACCTTGGAGACTTCAAAATCTCTGATTTTGAAGCTGAAAACAGCCAGGAGCTTTCTCAGCAACCCCAGCACTCAGACCCACATCCAGAAACATAAACTGGTGCCCAGGGCTCTTAACGTTCGGCTGAACTCAAACAGAGGAACTGAAAAACCCACATGTGGGAGAAAACACATTCCATGGGTGAAACAACAGAGATGGCTTCCTTCCTGCAAGCTCAGCTCCCAGACCTATCCCAAATCAGACACGTCGAGCTGGGACTTACCCCTCACGTGCCCACACGCTGGAAGACACCGCCATGTAATGGTTGTGCCCAGACAATGACTAGAATTACAGCCCCATCTTCACCCCAGATCCTGCATCCCTACTCATCCCATCATCTCCAGGTACCACCCTGCATGACTGCAGGCATCGCAGTGGCTGGCAGGGAGAGTAAAGGCATGGCCACTGGGTTGGGTTGCCCGGGGCTGACGTGCCAACCGCTGGCAAAGGCAAAAAAACAACCCTGTGAGCAACAACCAGCCAGGATTAACTGGGAAGCACTTTGGATGAGTCGAGGCCAGAGCTGCCAGTGGACTACAGCTCATCAGAGGCACCAGCCATGGCCCGGCCGCTCTCCTACCACCGCAACGCCCGGTCTTGTTGAACCCAGCCAGCCACGTTGCTGCTGGCTGGTGCCAAAAATAACATTAAACACTCAAAACGGGACATCTGAGCAAATTCATTTGGCATCAGGCTCTGCAACGCGATGCTTCCCATAGGGACAAACCTGGGGGTTGATTGTCCCTCCAGCAGAGAGCTGGTTTGCACTGGGAAAGCGGAGCAGCCGTGGAGATTTAAAACCGGTCTGGTTACACCCTTGCTAACCCCAGCACAGAAGCAAACTGATTTACGAGAGGTTTAAAGCCATCTGAACCAGAGACCTGGCCACATGCACAACCTAGAAGGGGGTAGAGAGCATGTAAAAATAACTAAAAAGGCTTACAAATTTCAGATAAAGCTCTGCGTGGGTTGGGAGATTGCCAGCAGCGAGAGGAAGCAGCAAGATGGATGTGACCGGGAAAGATCCCCCAAGCATCAGTCACAGAGGTGGGAAGAAAGAAGAGCTGGCCAAGACCAAAGACAAGCAACGGGCATAAATAACTGCTGGAGTAAGTAGTAGGGGAAAAAGAAGGAGCTCAACTTTTTCCCCAAGGCCATCAGTAGCGTTGAAGAAAGGCTCCCACAGTTCTGGCAGCAGCCCCAGCTCCTGGATTCAGTGGGAGCAGAGTGGGCACCTCCCAACCGGCCACTCATACCCTTCTCTTAAGGCTTTGGAAGGTGGCTGGAAGGTGGTGGGGCTCCTCACCCCGTTCCTGGCCACTCGGGCTCCCCAACCCCACAGTGGTCCCTGTCCCAAGCTGGGGTTTTCACGGTTGCAGCCACATGGATCCCCCTCCACGGAGGGACCACGGGAAAGGGAAACCACCAGCTCCATGCCGAAGTCAGCATCTCGTTTCTGTCTTCTCCATCCAAAGGAAGAGCAGTGTAGTTGAGTGGTGATTCCTGGGCACAACCCTGCCTTGAGAGGATGGTGGGATGCAGCAGCACAGCCTGGAGAGGACGGACAGACGCTGCCTTGCTCACTCTTGGGTAGATCCCAGGGAAGGGAGAGCTTCTGGGATTTTATTTTTCCTTTCAGGAGAAGAGCACGCGGGCAGCCTTGGCTGTTTCCCAGGCTTCAGAAGAGGACAAACATCTCTCCGCCGCTCCAAAAAAAAAATGAAGGAGCTGACACTTCACCTATTAATGCCTTTAATTCCCTCCATTCAATAACCAATTAGGGCACCTTGGCTACAGGAGCTAAGGCTTCATTTGCAGCAGAGGACGTTCGCAGGGCTGTAATCTCTCTTGCTGTCAAACCATCAGCCTGGGAACGCTTTTGGGAAAAAACCAACCAGGCTGCAAAGTGAAGGAGGAGGGAAGGTGGCCGCAGACAGGGACAAATGCAGGCACAGCCAACACCACACCAAGAAATCCCTTCTATTACGGGGTTTTTTTTCCCTGGGAGGGATAATAAATAGGTGTATTTCACAGATTAATAAAGCACATTTGCAAAGCTATGATATACATCAGAAAGTTGCTAATTCACGCTAATGACCCATTGCAAATTGCCGAATTTTGTGAATTAGCCAGCATGGAAAGGAATACAATACAAAAAAAACCCAGGCAGGGCCATGCATCACAGTGCACTTGGCTTATTTTGGTAGCTGTAGCTCACTTTTAATTACTTGTACAGAGGGAAGGCACAGCTGAGGTGAGAAAACTCCCCAAATTCTTCAGGAGGAGCAACTTCCTCATGGCATGGGCTACTCCATCTTTGGGACAGGAGCAGTAACTCTCATGGAGATGCCTTAAGCCTCTACCTCTCCAACTCAATCCATGGTGGTTATCATTAGCAAAGTCATTACACACCTCATTTTCACTCCTTTAAAAGCTGCAGACTCCTCCCCAGCCACCCTTTCTCCTCTTGGAGAAACATTGGGATCACTCCCAGCCAAATCTTTGGACTCTCTCAAGCCAGGAACGCTCCATTTAATTAAAACCACAAACGGGCTCAGCAAATTTATTAAAAATCAAACCACCTCGTTTTGTTATCGATAAATCGGTACAGCCACGCCATGAGGAGACACCGTCACACGGGATGATGTAGGACTGTACAAATCCATCATCCTTCCAGCCCTGCCTGGCCCAGGAACAGCTCTGGGAAAAATCTGATGCCACAAAACCTTCCTGTGCCCACGCTGTGCTCGGGGAAGAAGCGTCGTAAAAGGGGCAACGGTATCTCTCCTTTTTATTCATTTTCTCACACAATTAATTTCTTCATTTCTGGGGTAAGTTGAGCATTTAATGCCTAAACAGGAAATATTAAGGTTCTCCTGAAATGATCCTTATCCCTCCCCAGAAATGCACTGGCATCATTTTATACCCTCTCTCTCTCTCCGAGCACAGAACATCTGAGCTGAGGCTCAGGCAGCTACGTCAGTAATTTCTCTGCACGTGAAGGACACTCAGCTGCAGAGACAGCAAAACAACCTCTCGGTTTCAACTCAAAAACTGATGCTTATTTCTAGAAAAATTAATCACAGAAGGAACTAGAGTCACAGAGCAAGTTTCCCAGACAGACAGACAGACATCCCCTAGTTTCTTTACCATAGGGTCATCGGAGCAAAGGCTCACTCCTTCCTCTGACACCACATCACACCCCAAGGCACCGATCCTCCTCAGCAAGAAAAGTGCATTTTCAATGCAATGATGTGGCAAAAGCAGCCACATCCCAGTGGGATAGTTATTCCTTCCCCGAAACAGAGCAGCACCCTTCCCTCCCCTGAGCGTGGGGTGGCCAAAGCTCCAGTTCAGTAGCTACACGTGGCCACCACTGAGCTCCCAAGGCAGCCACCTGCTCTGAGCTGGCTCATCTACCCACCCTCAATCCTACAAAATTTTTTTGACACCCCAACGAGTTCCTCAACACACCCCACGTGCCCAAAATCCTGCTGCAGTCAGATAACCTCACACAAAGGTACCATCTTCCCTCCGGTTGCCACCACCACCACAGCGCAAGCATCCAAAGGATGACTGTCCCAAACAAGGGGGCAAGGAACCAGCATCCTCAGAGGTTCCACAGGTGCTTGACCTGTACCTGGGAACCATCAGAAGAAGCGTTATGGGAGAACTGCAGATGGCCCTAGGCCATCTCCAGGTTCTTTGGGGACTTTGGTGCTTCTCAAAAAGTCACTCCACAACACACTGTTAAGAAACACAGGGCAGGCTTGGAAACAGCCCTGCGTGTCCCACAACCCAGAGGCTGGGGAAACAGCAGCAAATCTGCAACCATCAATACGGACGTCACCTTGAATTTGGGGGGGAACCACCTCATCTCCTGTGGACTACCTAAAACCAATCTGCTCACCAAGTTCACTGCATACAAGCAACCAAGCACTGTCACCAGCCCCTGGCAAGGTCACCTGTGGCCTCAACTCCTTTCAGAAGGGAGCGAGCATCCATGAGGTCCCTGTTGCCAGCCGGGAAAGCCGATGAGAAGCAGGAGTGTCAACGCCAGGAGGACATGGTTGCACACATACACCATCACAGGTCCCCCAGACAGTGTACCTGGGACCAGAAATACCATCTTATTTACATAATACTCCGGATAAAGGGGACAAAGAAGCTTATTGCATTACATCTGGGACTAGCATTGCATCAGCACCCAGAGGCCTTAATCCCAACGGGAGCCCTGCCGCGCGCGAGGTGTATCCCGCTCCCAGCCCGGCCAAGGTCAAGAGCAACGCGACACGGCCCAGCTCCTCCTCTGCCCTCCAGAAGCAGGAGGAGATCTTTTTGGGATACGTGAACCCTGGAAACACCACGTAAATCACAGCATCAGTCCCCAACCACCTGCCTTCGGTGGCTGAGCCCAGTAATGGGTCTCCAACCATGGACACGACTCACGGACATCGACTTTGTTTCGGGAGGGACACCCACGTGGAAGTGCTAGAAAGATAAGGCAGCCTCTGGGGTGTGTTTTTGGTTGGGTTTTTTTGAAATTTACACAGTTAAAGTGGAAAAGATACTGTAGATATAACCTGGACGTACATTTTGATTCAACACAGCCCGGATCTCAAAGAGGGCAAACCCAACGGAGCGAACTCTGGCCCTTCCTCCTTGTTCATACATCATAAAGATACAGAAGCTGTTTGGTAGCTCCAGCCCAGCACGAGAACCCCTCAACCGCCTTTAGACTTTGCAAGCCTTTTCTTCCCGAAAAAAAAAAAGGTGTGTTTTCCATCCAGCCTAATGATTTAAAGGGAAAAGCTTTAGAGGCAGAAGTAGATGTCCCACAAGCCGGCTGCAGCAGGGACAAGGGGACTTTGCCACCTCGCAACGGCAGGGAAAGAGCAAAATCACCCATGGTTGCCACCCAGGCGGTGGCACGGGGGCTAGAGATGGAGGAGTGTCCTTTATTTTCATCAATTCTCAAAAAAAACAACCCAAAATCACACCAGCATTTTCAGCACACGCGGAGGCCGCCGCAACAAGATAACACGTGTATGAAGAGACACCTCCGTGTGTATCCCTGCTGGCTAACGAGCAGCCTCCTCAGCTAACGAGCAGCCTAATGGCGACTCAACAAGACACACAGCCCCTCCACCACAAACCAAGTTCAAGTGCTTGAAGTTAAAAAAAAACAAAAAGAATGAATAAAAAAATAAAATAAAATACAACTATCCCCCCCATCCTGGCCATACTCAATTAGAGATCATTACAACTTGCTTGATAATTAATTTCCTCTGCTGGCCCGAACTGGCTGGCAGCCCTCGTCCCCAACGCGGGGCCAGTTTAGGTGAAACATTAAATCCTTGTCCTCTTGCACCACCGAGACGGCCGCGCCGCCGGTGCCGCGCACGTCTCCCTTCCTCTACCAGCTCTACCCCCGCGGGGGGAAAGAGGAGAAAACATTGCTGGATGAATCAGGGCATAAAAGGGCAAGGATGGTTTGTTTCCAGACCGGAACGGCTTCCAAAAAAATAATAATAATAATAAAGTATTTCTGGTCAAGAGCTCTAATCAATGAAATAAGCTGAGTGGATTTTGGGATTTTTCCTCCTCCCTCAAGTGCCGTGCGTGTGCGGCCGTGTACCGCCAACAAAGAGCTAGAAAATCCAATGCTGGAGTCATGGCACAAAGCGTGGAAATAGGTTTTCCTGAGGATGTCCAGGCGAGGAAAGGCTGCGAGCACCCGCAGCCGCCCCCCCCCTGCGCGCGCCGGAGCCCCACAGCCCCATGCCGGCGGCGGCATCCTTAATTCTTCTGGAAGAGGGGGGAAAAAGAAGAAAA
>VXBW01003980.1:0-39795 GCA_013400375.1 Thinocorus orbignyianus
CTCTTTATGTGGGTCATTTGGTTACATCTCTGCCAGATGAAGCAGAGAGCCAGACATTTTCTTCATCATACGTATCAATACACACATAAAAAAGCTGACGATACCATTTTTCTTTTAAATATGCAGAAGATCCATGAA
Organism: Thinocorus orbignyianus; assembly: GCA_013400375.1. NCBI lineage: Eukaryota > Metazoa > Chordata > Aves > Ciconiiformes > Thinocoridae > Thinocorus > Thinocorus orbignyianus. The sequence goes on from VXBW01003980.1 coordinate 139, forward strand.
TCGTAGATTCATAGAATTATAAAATTGTCTGGATTGGAAGGGATCTTTGAGATCATTGAGTCCAAACATCAACCCAACACTGACAAAACCATCACTAAACCATGTCTCTAAGCACTGTGTCTGCCCAGCTTTTAAATCTCTCCAGGGATGGACCTTTGCCCTGGGCAGCCCATTCCAATGTCCAATAACCCTTTCCATCCAAAAATTGTTCCTGATCTCCAATCTGAACCTCTCCTAGTGCAACTTGAGGCTGTTTCCTCTAGTCCCATCCCCTGTTCCTTGGAAGACATGGCCGGCTGTCAGTCATACATTTACATAAAACTCAAAACCAAGCACTTAATCACCTGAAATCCTGGACATTTACACCCACCTTACCCTGACCTCTGCTTTGGGCTTGATTCCAAAGAAATACTTGATGTATAAATTCTAGATCACACTGTCCCCTCTGCAGAAATCAGGCATGAAGAATAATTTCTCTAAAACTCTCTAGAATTCCTCAGTATTCCCAAAATTTAGGCAATGTTTCTTAGTTTCCTTATTTTATATCCAGGTAGGGCTAGGAGTTACCTGCTGACATTCACACGGGCTTCAAGTTCCCTAAAAAGTAGGATTCTCATATAGCTATCAGAATGCTGAGAGACCATTAAAGAAATTATCTGCTTGGTAATGTTTAGGTCACAAAAAGTAGAAAAAAAATTGGTAAATTTGGGGTGGTTGCTATTTATTGCTTTTCAAGGCAGGAGAATTGGAAAATAAAGGTTGTCAAAGGTACTCTGGCTATGTAAATTAATTTTATTCAAAACAGATTAAAAAAAAAACAAACAACAAACTAACAAAGCTCGCCTAACTACATGAGGTAGTACATGTAGCAAAACAGAAGGCAGAATAGAGTATTCTGAAATATGAAGAATACAAATAAGTTTACAAGGAGGAAGGAAATAAACTTGACAACAGAGATAAAAAAAAATTAAAAAAAAACCAACAAAACAACCAAAAAATAAAGTTTTAACTTTAGCTTTTCAGTCTTAAAGCACCAATACACTTTTCATAGAAAGAAACAGTATCACCACTACATGTTCTTCGTATACCATCACAGGGCAAAATTAACCAACAAAGGTTCTTCACCATAAGTGATTAATTTTTTTTTTCTAATTTTAATTCTTTTTTTCCCCCAAAAAATGGTGAAGCATCAAATGACACCCTTGTCACTGGGCTCTGTACCACTCTGCTTCCTGGCCTGCAGGACTATCTGCCAGGACATGAGGAGTCTTTTTTTTCCTACCATTTGCTTGAAGTTCTTTTTTTTGGACCATTTACCCTCATATTACTGTATAGGATACGGATACCATGTACAGCTTAAGGCCTCAAGCTTGCAAATTTTTAGGCACATGTAGGATCCTTATGTTTTTGGTGAATTTAGGGAAATTGAAGGAGTCACATGGCAAAAATATAGCCTGTGTGTGTGCAGAACTGCCCTGCAGAACTTAACTCCTTAATTTTGGATTATTCTACTTCTCAATGTGAACTTTTTTTCTCAGATCCTTGGAGGTTATTATTTGTCTTCCTCTCACTCATCCACCTCAAGGCAGCTGAGTATCTGTGAAGGACTGGGTCATAATGAATTATTTGAACTAATGAGCTCAGCAGCATTCAATAACCATTTCATCAACGTACTTAAAAATAATAAGCACGAATGGCCCAGTCTCTTAAAAATATTTCTTTAGAGGAAAACATGCTGATATGACCCAGGACTTCCTTATATTTTATATTTTCCATGTTATTTCAAAAAAACAAATTTGTACTGGTTATGTTTACTGTGAAATTGAAACCAGTCTAGCTCTTCATTTGTGTTTACGTGGCTAATGCTACTGTAAATCATCAAAGAGTTATATATATTTTTTATTTTACTTTAAGGCATGATTTATTATGTTGAATTATTGGGATGGCTTCTTTTATGTCCATTGGAAATAAAAACTCAGGCCTCCCTGTGGTATAGTTTTAAGGTTACTGTTAGTGGCATATATAAAGCACCATACAAGAATATATTCAGATGAAGGAAACAAAGACCATTTATGAGCTTTGAATTAACTGTATAGGAGTAACTGCTAAGAAAATATAGCAATATTTAACACAGGATTCAACATATTGTTATATATCATTATAGATTTTCAACTAAATTTTTCTCCCATGTTTACTTTTACAGATTTCTTTCATTAAGATATATATGTCATTTAAAGTTTTTGGTGGGAAGCAGTATACATCTTCTGTACAATAATGTTACAGCTTTATACAAATTTCAGGAAGTATAAGAAAAGGCCTTTATCATTCTCTTCCAAGCGTTCTGGTTTCACTTGCCTGTTTCACATTTCGCTGGCTAAACTCAAACGACAGCAAACACTCGGAATGCCTTGCTTCCTGGAGGATTCTGTAAACTGAAATATAAAAAATCATTCCCCATGTTATTTTTCAGACTGTAACTTTTTTGAATTGTCAAATACAATTCTATGATCCTTCTCGTGACTATTCATTACTTCAACTAGCTAAGATTTTTTTTTTAAAAAAAAAACAAACCCTGTTACAAATAAATATTACATAAATTTCAGATTAATTTCTTTTCCAAGCAGCTTATTAGGAAAAAATCATAACATATAAAGAAAGAAAAAAAAAAAAAAAAGAAGTAATCCTTTGTGATGAGGGATTTGGGTTTAAAGAATAAAGCTCTTTGGAAGCAAAATACTAAAGAAAGTTTTTAGGTAAAAGTGAAAGCATCCCTCTTATGCTCATTATTCCAACAACTATATTCAGAGAGAACTTTTGGACCTAGGAGATGATTTATTTGTTAGTTGCTTATATGCCGAAATATAGATTCCTATAGAGAATTAATATTTTACAAAAGCCAAGGAAATGTCTTCTGAATGGATAAATACCCGGCTTCAAAATACGTGAAACTAAAGTACCAAACTGCAATGAAATTTTATTAGAAAACTGTATTTTTTTTCTCTTATAAAGTGAACTAGCATGTCATGTCTAATGGACTTGGTATTTTCTCTTTGGCAAGCCCTGCCCAAGGAGTATCTGGGAAGGAAAGGGAAATTGAGGTGAAAATAAGGAAGGGCACACCGAAACAGGTTGCCTTTACTGATTACAATCAATCCTTTTCTGCTTCACAGAAAATGTCCACAGGACTGTTTTCCAAACAGCTGACCTTTCAAAATCTACTGAGATGGCAAAGTAAAAGTAATAATTAAATTCACAATGCTTTTCCTGGCTATATCCCTACCCAATGAGGAGATATATACAGAGAACAAGTGTCACTAAGAAAGCATTCTTTCCAAGGGAAGAAATTGGTTGTGGGGAAAGGCCAAAGAGTATGTAAATTAAGTCATCCTCTACGCAAAGGCTGGTTTTGATAAATTTCCAGGTCTGTTGAAAGATTTGAGGGAAAGAGGCAAGACACCCCCACCCCCAGTTAAAAATAACAAATTATTACTGTCTTCTCCTCCTTCTAAGTTCTCTACAGAAACTTTGGGAGATTTTTTCCCACAAAAATTTCTTGGAAAGCCTATAGTTTTAGGGGTAACAATAATTCTTAGTTCTACAGGACTAAAAGACTGGTGCAAGATAATTTTTTTTAAGTTAACTTCTCTTTCTTCCTTTAGAACCTGGAGAACCCCTTCAGGGATTAGATTTAATCTGTGACCATGCGTTTTCATCACAGAAGGCATGAATACACTGAATACAAGGCAATGAATTTTCACAGTATCTTTGTGTCTTTCAGAAAAACGCTGTTAAAAACAGTCAAACCATTAAAAAAAAAAAAAAAGAAATTAAAATATATGCTTTAATGATTGTGAATGTTAATGTTTTTGAATATTATTTACGGTCCAGGTTTGCTGGGTCAATACAAGGTAACTTTTCATCATGAATCAAGGAACCTGCATCAGCCACTCGTGCCCATCCGCTGCAGAACCTCTAACTTGGAGAATATAAATCACTAATATTCATCTTTTAAAAACATCCCAAAGAAAGCAAAGGCAATTTTCTTATCAAATATTGTGCTAGCTGCAACAGAGCCAGCGAAGTAAACAAGAGGGTTATTTTCTTTCATAAGCAGCTTTTTAGAGTAATGATTTATGAGCTTAGAAGGAGGCAGGCAGCTCTGGTACCGCACCTTCTCCAAAGTCACCCCAGCTCTTACACAAGCTCTGTAAATCACCCACTTTGGCCTATTTGTCTGGTTTCTAGCCTTGCCCCAGGTACAGACAGACACAATGCACGACTTTGTAAAGCCTATCGAGGTGAAGGGTAAAGTGTAATCTTTGCAACTGGGCTCCGTACCTTTCGGAATAGATCCCGTTTTGAAAGGAAGCAACGTACACCTTCCTCTTGTCCACTGGCATCACGTCAACGTAACCACCCTGGTTGGGGACCACACCAGCATGGACTGCTGCCCGGCAGATGCTGGATATCTGGGAAAGAATGAGGAGAAGATCAGTTCTCGTTCATCCTTTTATTTCAAAATTGTTCAGAAGAAAGCTAATAAAGACACTTAAAACAAGCTCTAGGAAAGATAACATAATTACACTTACTGCATGAGTAGTTTTATTAATCTTACGGTATTTAAATCAGTTTCATAGGGATTAGGCCAATTTATAGGAATGCAGACACTGTCTTTTCAAAGATCTCCTGCAGCATGACCCCAAAATCGGTTATTTCAGACACTACTCTCACAGTAAAGAATTTCTTCCTGAGATCTCATCTCAATCTCTCCTCTTTTCATTAAAAACTGTTACCCCTCACCCTATTGCTCCTCTCCCTCCCCATGAATCTATGTAGCATAAATAATATCCACAGAAGAACTGCTCAGTGACGATCTTGATCAAGTTCATTTAAATACCTGATTTAACCTTGTGATCCTCTGCTACTCTTTCTAAAAATTAATCACCAGAAGAATGAAACTCCTTAGATACTCCAGAATGGAGGTCCCAGTCTTCAATACACAGCAAAGTGTAGTTCCAGATACAGCAAATCTCCACTCAAAGCCAAGCTAGTTTTTCAGAAAAAAACTCATCCCTGCAATAGGTCTCTCCACAACCCTGAAAACTCAGCCAATGTAAACAGCAATAGCTGGTGGCACAGACCGCTATCTAAACAAGAATTGCATTTCTTCCAGTTATAATTGGAATAATTCATATCTGTTACCATAGCTATTTTGTAATCTCAAAGCTATGTAAAATCAGGAATTTAAAATAGCAATGGCTTTCCCACCCTCCTTCAAAGCACAGAACTCGCCGGTTTCACTGTAACGCATGTTTGTATTCTAATGTTTCGATATTTTTAGGATTAAATATTTGAATTTGGTTATGCAAAGAATCTATTGTGAAGAAACTTCAGAGTTTTCCTCTTCACATGGCTGGGGCTGGTGTTGAACACACTAGAAGAGGGCCACTGATGCTCCTCTGTGCTTTCTCTCCTCCTCCCAAGGCTGCCAGGCTTTTGTTACATCCTGAACACCAGCAGTTGCCTAATTTTTAGGATTATAACATCCCTTCTGTACTCCTACTATGGGAGTAACTAAAGACCAGACTGCACAATCTCAAAAACACAGGAGCGGGGGAAAAAAGGCCTCTGCCATACAGGAAACAAAACAAAACAAAAATAAAAAGAAAATAAAGAAACAAAAAATGAGGTTTACGAGCAATTAGCTACAGTGAAGAAGTAGAACACTAAGGCCAGGCTGGATGGGGCTTGGAGCAACCTGTTCTGGTGGGAAGTGTCCTTGTCCATGGCAGGGGGGTTGGAACTGGATGATCTTGAAGGTCCCTTCCAACTCTAACCATTCTGTGATTCTATTAATCTGTTAATTACTAGTACTATAATATAGTAGCACTCTTCTTTTTCAGTTTAGGGATTATAGGGATATAAAAAAAAAGGCAGAGGTGCAAATGGGGGAAAAAAAAGATCAGAATTTGTCACCTCTGCAATAGCAAGCAAAAGATTCTGCTTTGTGTACACCATTAGGAAGGTAGATACCTTCAGAATTACATTTGAAAGAAGCCTCAGGCCTATCACAAATTTCAGCATATTATTGGTATTTTACATTAGCAGCCTTATGCCACTTTCTGAAAGCCTTCATCAGAGATTTGGGGTTGTTTCTTTAATTTTGCCAAACTCATGCCAAAGGATACACAAGTCAGTATTTTTAAGTTAACAGAAAAGTTTCATACAGCATTATATGACCCTGCTTTATTGCTATGCTGTGAAAACTCTGAAATTGGTTAGTATTTAACAGGTATTTAACATAGAACCTGAATACCAAGCTACCAAATTTTTTTCCTTCTTCAGCTACTCAGCAAACTACCAAATATCTACCACAGCATTGCAGTGCTCCACAAAGGCATTTTAACCACAAGCATCTGTCCCTTACCAGCACAGGACTATAAAACAATTTAATAGGGTTTTTTTATATATCATATTGTTTCTATTTTACCACAGCAAAGAATTATGAATATTTTTGCACAACTATTAGGGAAATATTTCCATACATGGTCACTGAAACATAAACTGATATGGCCAAAGCCCTCAGATGGTATGAAATTACACAACTCCATCAAATTCTTTAGATAAAAGACCTTTGTTGATCTCAGATTTTTTTTTGCAGAATTGCTCAATCAACACCCATAATGTAGAGTCACTACCAGTAAGAGACTGTCTTTGGGAAAATGTTGCCTACTGCAAAAACCAACAGGATAAATATAAACCTTAATCTCTCCAGAAATTCTTATAAGGCAATTGGAATGTGGTTAAGAACTTCCACCATATACACATCTAAGGTGTGGCCATTAAAATCATTTTACCCCAAAAAATCTGCAAGTGAAAGAATTTTCAACTGAACTATTGCAGCTTCTCCTTCTCTCTATGAAAATGTTTGTTATTTTGGTAACTTTATAATCCAGGGACTAACACGACACCAAAGGACAACCTCCTTACAGGCAGGTGCTGCAAGAGCATCTCCAAGAGAGTCCAGACAAACCCATCGTGCTTGACAGGATTCAGTTCTTGAGGAGGTTTCCATTCCATTTCACAAATAAGATCAATTTGAAAAAGTGCTTTAAAACCACTTGTCAATGTGGCACAATTCTGCAATTCCAGAAATAAGCCTCCAAAGGTTTTAGACAAAATGGATCAGCTAACACTGTGAGGCGGAACCAATTCTTCAGCACAAGGTAGGAGGAAACTTTCTTTTATCCTGGTCTCCCAAGGAAGACAAAGCATTGGCCTGTGTGAATCTCTGAGCAGTGGTGCCAGCAGGGACGCAAAGGTGGCTACATTTTGGGAGAATGAAGAATGAGTAATTTTTAGTTCTGTCTGCTGAAAACAAGACATACTGCGGTTCTTACTCACACCGAAAAAGCTCTATTAGAAACTAAGCTAATTGCACCACAAATTCAGGAAAAGAGAGACTTTTGTCTGACTGATAAACCAGGAGAACAACCTTTCCCAGGAACAGGGAGGAGAAGTCACCATAAAATACAAAAGGAGTTTAAGAATGAATGTCTGATCAGACCCAAGTCAGAAAAGGAAAGGTTTAACTAAATTCTCATGCATACTACAAAAATGGTTTTGTAAACACATCTTTTTCACATTAGTGACATATATTAATGTTATTTGTTTTTTTCCCTTAATATCTCTGCAAAATATTCATATTGTGAAGAGAAGTAGCCTAATAAATAGGCCAAATAAATAGTCACATGCATATAAGCATACATACACGCATGTATAGGCATTTTTGAAATAAAAAAAATTTGCAGGAACATCACAAAAAAACCCATCTGTTTTGCAGAATCAGCCAAATAAATCCTGGACTGCAATTTCAAACAAACACCTTTGTTGTGACAAATGGGCAAATGAATTCTCTGTATCTATGAACAGATCTGTCTGTGAATACATGGAAAACCATGAAAGAGGACATGCTTATTAAAGAGATTATTCTCTATAACTACGTCATCTGAAATCAGTTTGGTAATATATTATAATGCGCAAAATATTCAATCCTATTATTTAGTGAAATTTACAACAGAAAGTATCTTTAAAACAATTTAAATACTAGCAATGAAGGAACATTGTAGAAAATCACATAATGCTGCTGTCATTGTCCATTGATGGGAACCTCTGGATGATACAGGCAGGACACATCTGTCTAATGATGCTCTAGGACCCTTCTGTCGGATATGCAGAGGGATAGACACCTCTATTAGGTCATTCTTCTCACACTGTGGTAGACACTGAAAAGATCAAATAAATCCTATGGAGAGCTGGGATTGTTCAGCCTGGAGAGGAGAAGGCTCCAGGGAGACATTGGAGCAGCCTTCCAGGATCTGAAGGGAGCTCCAGGAGAGCTGGAGAGGGACTCTGGCAGGGAGTGGAGTGACAGGACAGGGGGTAATGGGATAGGCTGAAAGAGATTTAGGTTAGAACATCAGGTATCAGAGAGCAAGGGTTAAAATGAGTGCATGCTCCCAATACCGGAGAAATCAGTGGGAATTTTGATAAAAAAATAGAAAATATGGGTCCAGATACTACTGAAGTCTACAGTGGGTTTTTGCATAACTTCCACAGCTTTGGCAGCTGAGTAACACTGACTTAAATGGGAGCATCTGGAAAAGAACTTTTGAAAAGACTGTATAAAGAAACCAGCATATGGAAGAAAAACTGGATATCTGTATTATATCTTATTATCTTTGCATTATAGCTTTTCATACATTCTATAGTGCAATGGGATATACTTACATCAGAATAAATCCGTGTTCCGATTACCCGAGCGTAGTGAGGATTTGCCTGCATACAATTGCCAGGACAGTAGACCCTGAAATAACAAAAATAAACCACACACAGTCAGGAGGAATGAGACCAGAGTATTTCTGTATCATAGGCAACATTAGCATTAGTGAGTATAAATTACTAATTTGATGATGCAGAGGTTTTGACAATATGAGTGCGAGCGTTGCTAATTAAGTTGTGGTTCATAATCACAGAGTCATGGAAGACCATGAGGTTGGAGGGGACCTCTGGAGATCATCCAGTCGAACCCCCCGCCAGAGCAGGGTCACCCAGAGCAGATCATGTCCAGGTTAGGTTTGAATGTCTCCAGAGAAGGAGACTCCACCACCTCTCTGGGCAGCCTCTGCCAGGGCTCTGACACCCCCAAAGTCAAGAAGTTCCTCCTCATGTTGAGATGGAACTTCATATGTTCCAGTTTGTGCCTGTTGTCCCTCTTCCTGTCACTGGGCACCACTGAGAAGAGCCTGACCCCATCCTCTTGACAATCACCCTTTAGATATTGCTCAGCATTGATGAAGTGCCCTTTCAGTCTTTTCTTCCAGGCTGAACAGCCCCGAGTCTCTCAGTCTTTCTCATAATGAAGCTGGTTTTTAGTTGAAGAAAAAAGATAGAAGGATGAGGCTGCACCCATCCAGTCCCTCGTTCCACTCCCTCGCTTACTTCTCCACATCTTCCAGCCAGAAAGCCAGGATTCAGAGCCAAACACCAAACAAGTCCACGGACCCAAGTGCTACGTGAAGGGATGTTTTCCCAGCGGTTCTGGCTTTGTACTTGCTTCCTGCACTGGCGGGAGGATTGCTGTGAAAGTCATCCTGCGGACCTGTCCGGCTCAGCTTGCAGTAAATCATGCCACGGTGTATTTACCTTTGACTCATCTATGGTCTTAAGAACTGTTACCAATTTCCTTCTTCAACATCTTACAGCACAAGCTCCTTTCGAGGAGTTAAAATGTAGGCTTCAAAGAAATGGCAGATGTGTTTAAAGATTTTAACTGACTCGCAGACCATGCCTTACCTTAACAATATAAACATTTATAGCAGCCTTCCAGGATCTGAAGGGAGCTCTAGGAGAGCTGGAGAGGGACTCTTGGTCAGGGAGTGGAGTGAAAGAGCAAGGGGGAACAGTTTGAAATGGAAGAGGGGAGATTTAAATGAGATCTTAGGAAGAAATTCTTTGCTGTGAGGGTGGTGAGGCACTGGAACAGGTTGCCCAGAGAAGCTGTGGCTGCCCCATCCCTGGAGGGGTTCAAGGCCAGGCTGGATGGGGCTTGGAGCCACCTGGTGTGGTGGGAGGTGTCCCTGCCCAGGGCAGGGAGTTGGAACTGGATGATCTTGAAGGTCCCTTCCAACTCTAACCATTCTATGATTCTATACTTTACATATTTTGCAAATACATTTACTCCCTTTGTCCTCTAAAACTCCCAAACAATTTTATAACTTCTATGATAACTATCTGTATCACATCCTTTTATGGTATATGTTTTACAGGTAAACAAATTGAAATAAAGTGTGTTTTGCCCGAGGTGGATAGATTTAATAGCGGACAATGAAAACAAAATTGCATCTGTCTTCCCAGTCTTTACTCTAATCAAATGATATCATTAAGATTTCCCAAAGAACCAAAGAAAGATCTTCACAGGCAAAAGAAAGTGCGATTCTCCTAATGACAAAGCTTGCAGATTATCATTACCTACGTGACTTTCTGCTTAGACCAGAGACTGAAATACCACTAAAACACTTCTGGCTTCACTTTTACAGCTACTGTTGCCACCTTTGCGAATGATAACCATGGATAACTAGCATCTAATTAGCAATTAGCAACTAAAGAAAATAGGGCAGAACATTGAATTAATAAGACTGAAAGGATTTTACCTTGGACAGTGTGAGGCTGGCTTTTGAAATGGGCACAACTGTTCCACTGTTGTTTCACAGGTGATAGCTTGAACTGAATAAAGTAAGAGGGGAAAAAAAAACCCAATAAATTGATCTCTTTAAGAAAATAAATAAATAAATTCAAAGTAGTACTGAGTTTATAGGAAAAAAATGCTAACCTGTTACTTTGGAGACAGTGAAGGAATTAGCAGATTGGTACTTTCTGAAAAAGAAATAATAATAATAATAATAATAGTCAGTAAATATCTCTCTGTGATTTCGTTTTAGCTAGGACAAGTTTTGTCAGAGACTCTGGAAATATAAATTTTCTCCAGTCAATTCTTCCTCACCACACCCACTCTCCCTGCTTGTGTCTCTATTTGTTGCAACGACACATTTGCTTTGTACTCCCAGTGAACTTTGAGAACCAGGAAGGCACTTTATGCCCTCTCATCAGTTTAATTAGCTGTGGGAATAAATGGGCTAGGAGCAAATGATGCACCCTTTCCGTCTCTCAAAATATATCAACCAAAAATCCATGGTTGGGATTGCTCGGAAGCATCCACCTCCCAGAGGAGATTATCTGCTTCCCCCCAAAGGCTCATTCCTACAAACAGCTCCAAAACTGAAAAAAAGTTGCTTCTGATTGCCTTATTTAAAAAAAAAAAAAAAAATCATTAAATTTTACTTTTGGGTCTTGTGTCTATGTCAAATTGTCACCAGTGTCACCATAAATCCAGTGCAACAGGTTTGTTCTTCTCAGTAATTATATCATACCCAGACGGATCCCTTTCCTGCTTTTATAAAAAGTGAGATATATACATTCTGCTGTTATATTGCAATTGATAATCACTTCTGGTTTACTCCTCCATCTCCCATTTTACTCCTACGTTAATTCATTGGACAGGCCACTGATTTTAGCACTTTTAATCTGCAACAAAGACGCTGATAATGTTTTATAGCACTTATAAGGTTACTTAATATCTTTTTGTTTTTAAAAAGAAGGAAATTATTGGAAATAACTGGAAATTTTGATCAAATTATTCCAGTGAGCTCCACAGCACTGCGATTTTATTTGGAAACTGTTTGCTTGCATTCATTTATTTGGTTGCCTGGCCCACCAATTTCCCATTTCCCATGTTTATCAAATTTCAACTTGCTTTCACCGAATTAACTCATACTTCCGTTGCCCTAACTGTCAAACACTGATGTGGGAGTTGTTCATCGCATTCTATTGTTGACTAGCTGGTTGAGATATTGTTAAAAATTGTACCTTATGTGCCAAAAAATGCAACAATTGGTAAAACATCTGCATTAGAAATTTTGATTATAACTCAAAGGAGCTGACTAGGAAGCTTGCTGTATGTATTTTTGCTGTATGATTTACAGAGTGACTTACAAAGCTGATGCCTGATGGCAGTATTTTGTAACTCTACAAGGTGGTGTCCTAAATACTACAGGACATTAGTGAAGGGTTACTTCACCTGTGCACACACACAGCAGCAGGAGTTTCCTGAAGTATATTTGTAGAGAAGAGGGTATAGATTTGTCTCCTTAACAGTCTTTTGTCTATAAGGCATCTACATTTTTAGTGGATCACATGGTTTAGTGATGTTTTTTATCAGAGTTAGGTTATGGTTGGACTCAATGATCTTAGATGTTCCTTCCAACTATTTAGTTTACTGTCCACCAAGACCCCCAGATTCTTCTCCTCAGAAGTGCTTTCTAACACGTTCACCCCTAACCTGTATCAGTGCCCAGAATTCTTCCTCTCCAGGTGCAGGACCCTACACTTGCTCTTGTTGAACCTCACTAAATTCTTCTCTGCCCAGCTCTCCAGCCTGTCCAGGTCATGCCTGATGGTGGTACAGCCCTCTGGAGTGTCAGCCAGGCCTCCTAGTTTGGTATCATCAGCAAACTTGCTGAAGATACACTCAGTCCCCTCATCCAGGTCACTGATGACCTGGTGAAGGGTAACTTGCAAGTACTAACATCTCAAGATTCAAACATACATTGTCTTCTCATTGGATAAATACATATGGAAACACCCAAAGTATCCTCCACTTCTATGCACTATTTTTCTGTGTTTCCCTTTAATGTATCAAGTATATGGGTCTATTTTCACATATCAGTCATAGGGCGAGCCCCTGCACAAGGTAGTTCACCTCCAAGCAAAACTTCTACAACATGCAACAGCATTCCATCCACTGGCCAACACAGAAATTGCACAAAAGGCTGGCACAAAATATCATATTTAAATTCTGGAATTGCGATGTAACTATTAAACGTAAAGGAAGAGGTGTATTTTCTACTTGTTCATATGCACGGTCCAAGGGGGTCACTTCCAAACACCGATTGTAAGATTATTATAAGATTATTGCCTTGTTAGCAGTCCAAGATTGTTGTGACCACGGTCCAACTCTGGAAGTATTACCAGCTTTGTCCAAAACATGTAAAATAATCTGCGCTGGTACCAGTGGGTACTAATTTTCTACTTACAAATTAATTAATTGAATACTCAAAAATATTGATATTATTTAACTATAAATACTAACTTACAGCCCAAGTGATTTTGTAAATTATTCCACCTTCTTTCACATCATTATTGTGCCACTTTTCTGTCCACCACTAAACACTGGTTGAAGTTTCAGAATAGGTACAATACTTGTATATCCACATGCTTTTTTATAGTATTTCCACATGCTTGATGATAAAAAGCATGAACAAAATACCATGATATATTTTATATGAAATAAAAATAGGTGAAAATCTTTCCATGCATTTTCAGTTTAAGCAAACTCACCCAATTGACTGAACGCCATTTCTAAAAGACTTGATGAAGTAATTTTTCCTTCCTTGCCTGGTGACATCAACCCAACCACCTTCATTGTCCAGGATGCCATAATGTATGGCAGCTTTGCAAATACTGGATTGCTGAAAAACAGAACAGAAGAAGCACTTCAGGTTTAATCAAAATGTGACATTAAAAACTTGGTAGATAGTCTATTAATTAAGTTTGATGTGGTCTATGTAGGCATTATTTCATATGAAGAAATAAACCACTTTGCTTTACTCAGAGAAACTACTCATTTACAGTAAACTTGTTCTCAGTAGCTGTTATTTCCTATATTGTTTTTAAGTTCTACAGAGTAAACTACGTATTTTCAGCCAGCATTAAGCTTACACAAATATGCCTATTTTACCAAAAACAATTTATATGAGTGTACCCACAAATTGTTGTATTTCTCCTCACACTTCCACGTACCTACACACAAATCTGTGGACAGGAAAACTCTACTTCTGTGCATGCATGAGAAGTACAAAGAGTATCAGGGCGTTCCTTGCAGAACGGCAGATGCAAATTTAGATCCTCCTCTGATCCTATCTTAAACATTTGGAGTAGGCTTTTATTTTTGGCGAGTGTTGATTTTCTCAAAATCCATTCTTAATACGATTATAACTAGTATTCCAACAGAGAAGACATTTCATTAAACATTCTACTGGTACAATGTCTAATTTATAAATATTTACCATTTCATAATGCACACTTCCAATAACTTTGGCTTTGCTCTCCAAACAGCCGGCAGGGCATTCGTACCTAAGAAAATACAATACAACTTGGTCTTAAATCCTGGGATGACAAAAAAAGGGGAAATATTCCAGCCAGCATATGGAAATAGCCTTTTGGAGTAATCTCAGAATGACAACTGGAAAATTTACCGTACCTATTGCAAGTTGTTCCTTTGCACTGATCTCTTAGCCTTACTTCACATGAAACAATCTGAGCTAAAACAAGCAAAAAGCAATTTCATTGCAAGGAATTCGATACTACGCAATTTCAAAATTTGTTGATCGCCTGGCAAATCAGATAAATTCCTTACACATTTGCTGCGTGCTTATTACTTCATTTTTCTCACTGTCATCAGTGCCTGTGGAGCCCGGAGGTGAATGAGTTCTCGGCCGGCTTTGCGCTGTCGTGTCCTGGGCTTTGGATCGCTGCCGTTCAATCTCGTTGGTCTCCTCTTCTGGTTCATGGGGAGAATAAGGCCTTTCCGAATCCTCTGTTTCAGAAAATGGGCAAAAAGACACACACACACATAAAAAATCTCTCAGGAAAAACAATACAATGTTTGTGGAATGTAAATCCCTTGTGGTGTTTTGGCAACGTGGCTTTGCTGCCATAAAATCGTGGATGAATATAAGCAAGAAAACACGGAAAACTCCACTTCTTCATACAATGGAGATTAATAACACCTCTCAAGTGTGTTTCTGATGCTGAAAAAAGATAGATTTTTTTTTTTCTAGTAGAGGTATCAGAATGGAGGCATGAAAATGGTCTTAGCACGCCTATTTTAGTCTCCCATTGCCATCAGAAAACCAAGAGAACAAAGATGGGATTTCTATTATACACTGGGAGTTTTGTTTTACCACGTTCGTAGATAAAGGAGTTGATTTCATAAAAACATACACTTGAAAATGAGGCCCTTTTATTTGCACATAATGAAAGTAATTTTGAAATATTAATCACTGCATCTGTATTTCCTACTTAAGCAAGAACCATAAGGAAGGTGTTTGGGTCCATATGAGCTTTCAAAAGTTAGGGACAAAATCTGCTGAATTCCTTGTACACTGAGTAGAACAACAACAACAACAAAAATAAAAATAGCAGGTTCATAATATGCTGGGTTTCAAATATGAATGGCATTATGAAAACTGTAAGAAGGTAGCTACCATCTCAGCTGACACTTTTTTTAATTACTAACTGTCTTCAGCTCTTGTTCTTGACTTTTCTTCTAGTAATGCCCAGGGCTATGGCACTGAGAGAATGTTTCCCTATAAAGAAATGACTGCTGTAATTAGAGAAAAGCATACAAATAGCACACAGCGACAGTCTATAGCTTTGAGTACTAAAAACCCTCCAAAAAAAGAAAATCACTTAAAGCAGTAGGAGTCACCTGGGGAGGCTCAGCCTCCCCTGACCTCAGCCATCGTAGTAAAGCAGGTCCCTACCTACGTGGTTTTGGGCACATGCATAATATATTCTATACCACATTCAAGCATAAAGAGAAAAACAAGGAAAAGAAAGGTTCCATTCTTCTGCCCATTTATAGTTGCACTGCAGAAAGAGTACATACCTCTGTAACAAAGGTTTTCTCTGCAACCTCCTCCAAAACTTGGGGGACAGGCGGAACAAGGGCGGCCAGGTTTGTAAGGAGCGTGACCCCACCAGTTACCCCTTTACACCAAAAGGAAATAATTAATTAGCAAAACATGCCTTAATAAATGAAGATGTTAACATTAAACGGCATTTAATACGTGGATAAATAAATGATAAAAAACAGTAGACACTTAGAGCATACCCCTGTTTTGATATTCCCAAGAAACAAGCAATAGGATGAGAGGAAATGGCCTCAGGCTGTGCCAGGGGAAGTTTCGATTGGATATGTGGAAAAATTTCTTTATTGAAAGGGTTGCCAAGGACCGGAACAGGCTGCCTGGGGAACTGGTTGAGTTGCCACCCCAGGAGGCACTTAAAAGATGGGTAGACGTGGTGCCGAGGGTCTTGGATCAGTGGTGGACTTGGCAGTGCTGGGTTAATGGTTGGACTCAATGGTCTCAAAGGTCTTTTCTAACTTCAATAATTCTATGATTCTATACCATATGCACAGGAAGTACTTGAAAAGCACATGAAGAAAAACCTGTAGCACTGCCATAAGTTCCTTTTAGATTGGCATGGCTCTGTACGACTAAATTCATCGGCTACAGGGGAACAGGCTCCACTCTCCCAAATGGAATATCCTACAGATTTTGACCTTAACCATGGCCTTCATGAGACACATTTCTTAAAGTCGTCATGGAAATATCCATGTGGAAAATGTGGAAATATCCACAAATATCTCTGCAACAAAGATCTCTGATGTTGTGTCCTAGAAGCTCTATGAAATCCCAAGGGTATTCACACCACCAAAAGCTGCGCTGGGAACAGTGCTCTACTTTGTAACACTACAAAAAACTCGAAAACTCAGACTTATTTCCTGGATTATTCTAAAGTGTTTTGCCCCCTCATGATATTTTTGGGCATCAGCCTACTTACTTAGGAGAATAATTGCATACAAGATAGACGGCTTTTGGCCAAATCTGCCCCCAGATGTTCATGTTATGGCACAAATTAATTGCACAACCGATTCTGCTACTTGTAGCCCAAACAACCTGTGGAAAGAGAGAGATGTGTGAAAATCAAAGCTGATTAATAATAAGTCAAAACCACCTCCAAACTTTAAGGCACGAAACTCAAATCACAAAAGTGCCGTAATATTCCCCTCTTATAAATGGGCTGAAGTGACCTAATTACAACTGTCATAAGGCCATTTGGTTACATCCTTAGTAGAAAGAAAAGCTTTATCTTGATAGAAAAGATATGGGCCTCGTTTTATATAAATGGTTTAAGAGTGTATTTGAAAGCGTAGCGAAACATTTACCAAACACGACCTGAAGAACTGATTCTTGAAATTAAAATTGATAGATTGATTGAGTTGGAAGAAGTTAGGTTCCTGTGCCCTGGCTTTCTCAGCACAACCTAAGGACCCAGAGGGGTTTAGATTTAGTTAGGCTGAGAGAAGAGATAGTCAGTACTGAAAGGAGGTAACATAAACCACAAAACTATTCACAGGAAAACCTCATACACCAAAAAGAATCAAGTCACTGATTTTAAATGAAGGTGCTTTCACGTCATTGAAGCCTAAGGTGGCTGTGCACCTTTATTTGTCTGCTGAAACAATTTTCATCGCAGACCTCAAAATAATCAAAATAATCTGAACAACAAAGGCTGGAACATGCCAGTTAGACAAATATGACATGTGCAAAACTTGTATCAATTCAAGATAAGAATACTCCTACTCCAGCAGGATTTTGGAGCTGAAAGAAATAGGTCCTGTGAAGAATCAGCACCACAAAAAACTATACATACGTATTGGAGGTCTTGCATGCAATGGATAAACATATTTATGAGTATTTTGACAGAAATGGTATATAAGAATATGGAGGTAAGTCTGTCTTAAACATAGATACAATTGCAAAGTGTGATAGTAAACAAACAAAATAAATGTTTAAAGATTAGTGATTTTGAAGTTTTCTAATATTATATTGAATATTAGACGTGGATTTTTGTTTAATCTGAGGATCACGTATTTCTCACTCACTGAACTCTGGAAAACTTCTGGCTAGATACACAGAATAAGTCAGTTCTTATGCAACTTCAAAACCTTGCTGAAGTTAAAGCAACATGTTAAACACTGTTGTTTGATCT
This sequence comes from Thinocorus orbignyianus, assembly GCA_013400375.1. Lineage (NCBI taxonomy): Eukaryota > Metazoa > Chordata > Aves > Ciconiiformes > Thinocoridae > Thinocorus > Thinocorus orbignyianus. The sequence continues at coordinate 18,157 of VXBW01003980.1, forward strand.
GAAGAATTCAGAGGTAATCTGAGGTAAGAAAAGCTTTTTGATAGAAAAAAAACAGCACCAAAACATGCTGTTTCTGCAGCGTATTACATGAAGGACTGTCAGAACACCAGCCCAGAGGCTAGATTCTTCAAAGTGTGCTGAACAGTGACACCCAGTACCGGGGTTTGGGAGCTTTTTCCTTAATCCTGTTAAGGAAGTTATATGTATGAAGATGAAATCTAAAGATCTGTATAACAACCCTACTCTAGGCCACCGATACCTGATGCTTGTAACTACAGAGTCTGGTAACAAGAAGTCCTTTCTGTGCTTCATTGCTACGAAATATATGTATAAATAAATTCTACGTGTTATACAGCACCCTCACTGGAGTTCTTCCCCACTCTTTGTCATAGCTGACAGAACCCAAAGCCACCTACATACCTGTGTGTAATGTGTACAAACGGGACCAGAGCATTTGTAAGGACAATACGGGTTGCACTCGTGAGGATGGGGATACGTGAAGTCCCTCACTTCATCATACCAGGCTTGGACATGAAACGTTGGAGGTCTGTACCTATGAAGGCCAGTAGCAGTCTATTAGATCATTCAAAAGTTGTAGCTTCCATCATTCTTCCTTTAAGTAATAAGCAAATTTTGCTTGATTATAAAAAAAAAAAAATAATAATAAATGTCGAGTATAAAACATCTTCAACTACCTTCCCCAGTGTGCCCCCAAATTCTGCCCGATGGATGGAAGAAGGTTGGCAGGCCCATGCTCCCACAGACAGGTTTCAGCCCATGCCTCTGCAGATCTCTCCAGTTCGGTGTCCCACGTCTGAAATTTGGGGAAAAAAAAAGAAGAAAAAGAAAAAAAATATACTTAGATACACTCAATTAGTATCTCAGACCTTTTTTAAAAAACAAATAAAAGTTCAAAAAAATATTGTCCATTTGTTCACTGGTAAAGCTTCTGTTAACGGGTCAGAAGACTGAAGAAAAAAAGTGAGACTTGACAATTGTAGATCCCATTTTTTGTTACATAAGAAAAAAACCCATGGTTTTCACCAAAAAGGAAAAAGTTTTAATCCCCACACAGCAGTACCTTCAGAAAGCACGTGCAGCCACACTGCAGTGAAGAAAAGACAAATATGAAACTGAAAGACTTAGTTCAATTTTCCAAGCTAAATTAAGNTGGAAAGAGAGAGATGTGTGAAAATCAAAACTGATTAATAATAAGTCAAAACCACCTCCAAACTTTAAGGCACGAAACTCAAATCACAAAAGTGCCGTAATATTCCCCTCTTATAAATGGGCTGAAGTGACCTAATTACAACTGTCATAAGGCCATTTGGTTACATCCTTAGTAGAAAGAAAAGCTTTATCTTGATAGAAAAGATATGGGCCTCGTTTTATATAAATGGTTTAAGAGTGTATTTGAAAGCGTAGCGAAACATTTACCAAACACGACCTGAAGAACTGATTCTTGAAATTAAAATTGATAGATTGATTGAGTTGGAAGAAGTTAGGTTCCTGTGCCCTGGCTTTCTCAGCACAACCTAAGGACCCAGAGGGGTTTAGATTTAGTTAGGCTGAGAGAAGAGATAGTACTGAAAGGAGGTAACATAAACCACAAAACTATTCACAGGAAAACCTCATACACCAAAAAGAATCAAGTCACTGATTTTAAATGAAGGTGCTTTCACGTCATTGAAGCCTAAGGTGGCTGTGCACCTTTATTTGTCTGCTGAAACAATTTTCATCGCAGACCTCAAAATAATCAAAATAATCTGAACAACAAAGGCTGGAACATGCCAGTTAGACAAATATGACATGTGCAAAACTTGTATGAATTCAAGATAAGAACATTCTTGTTCCAGCTGAAAGAGATAGGTCCTGTGAAGAATTAGCACCACAAAAAACTGTACATATGTATTGCAGATCTTGTATGCAATGGATAAATATATTTATGAGTATTTTGACAGAAATGGTATATAAGAATATGGAGGTAAGTCTGTCTTAAACATAGATATAATTGCAAAGTGTGATAGTAAACAAACAAAATAAATGTTTAAAGATTAGTGATTTTGAAGTTTTCTAATATTATATTGAATATTAGACGTGGATTTTTGTTTAATCTGAGGATCACGTATTTCTCACTCACTGAACTCTGGAAAACTTCTGGCTAGATACACAGAATAAGTCAGTTCTTATGCAACTTCAAAACCTTGCTGAAGTTAAAGCAACATGTTAAACACTGTTGTTTGATCTGAAGAATTCAGAGGTAATCTGAGGTAAGAAAAGCTTTTTGATAGAAAAAAAACAGCACCAAAACATGCTGTTTCTGCAGCGTATTACATGAAGGACTGTCAGAACACCAGCCCAGAGGCTAGATTCTTCAAAGTGTGCTGAACAGTGACACCCAGTACCGGGGTTTGGGAGCTTTTTCCTTAATCCTGTTAAGGAAGTTATATGTATGAAGATGAAATCTAAAGATCTGTATAACAACCCTACTCTAGGCCACCGATACCTGATGCTTGTAACTACAGAGTCTGGTAACAAGAAGTCCTTTCTGTGCTTCATTGCTACGAAATATATGTATAAATAAATTCTACGTGTTATACAGCACCCTCACTGGAGTTCTTCCCCACTCTTTGTCATAGCTGACAGAACCCAAAGCCACCTACATACCTGTGTGTAATGTGTACAAACGGGACCAGAGCATTTGTAAGGACAATACGGGTTGCACTCGTGAGGATGGGGATACGTGAAGTCCCTCACTTCATCATACCAGGCTTGGACATGAAACGTTGGAGGTCTGTACCTATGAAGGCCAGTAGCAGTCTATTAGATCATTCAAAAGTTGTAGCTTCCATCATTCTTCCTTTAAGTAATAAGCAAATTTTGCTTGATTATAAAAAAAAAAAAATAATAATAAATGTCGAGTATAAAACATCTTCAACTACCTTCCCCAGTGTGCCCCCAAATTCTGCCCGATGGATGGAAGAAGGTTGGCAGGCCCATGCTCCCACAGACAGGTTTCAGCCCATGCCTCTGCAGATCTCTCCAGTTCGGTGTCCCACGTCTGAAATTTGGGGGGAAAAAAAGAAGAAAAAGAAAAAAAATATACTTAGATACACTCAATTAGTATCTCAGACCTTTTTTAAAAAACAAATAAAAGTTCAAAAAAATATTGTCCATTTGTTCACTGGTAAAGCTTCTGTTAACGGGTCAGAAGACTGAAGAAAAAAAGTGAGACTTGACAATTGTAGATCCCATTTTTTGTTACATAAGAAAAAAACCCATGGTTTTCACCAAAAAGGAAAAAGTTTTAATCCCCACACAGCAGTACCTTCAGAAAGCACGTGCAGCCACACTGCAGTGAAGAAAAGACAAATATGAAACTGAAAGACTTAGTTCAATTTTCCAAGCTAAATTAAGTGTCTTGTGAGATTTCTTTTTAGTAACAGGCATTTTTCCTACCCAAAAGGGTATTATCCAAACCCACTTGCAACAGAAGGCTTTAGTTCCTCTAAACTGACAGTTTATTTGAAAGGAAAGTGATTTTTCTCTTCCTTTTCCATAATCAGCTCTTGTTGAAATAATACACAGCGCAAGAGCAAAATATGAAAACTAGAGTAAAAAAGGAAGTCGGTCATGATAGTAAGAGGAATGCTTTGAAAAAAATTAAAGAAATTATGAAATATTATTTATCATCATTTTCTATCCTCAGGTTTCATTCTTTAAGAGCCGTAGAAGAATAGTCTTGTAGCCACAAGGTAAATACAAGTTTCTTTCTTTCAAAAGCACACTAAAACCTACTCTTCTTGAAATTAATTCTATCATACCACATATGCACAGGTTTTACAGCATTAAGCTGCACTTTGCTTGTGTGCCAAGTATCCGTATCACTGCCTGATGTCTGAAATCTCCCGACAGTTGCAGAAGTAGTTTCCAGATACGTGACCCCCTGATCCCAACACCCAGGTCAGGAGCTGCCATATTTCCAGGAAGGAAACACATTTCTTAATACACGCCCAATTATTTCATCCTAATTTCTGACCAAGCTTCTTAGAGTGAGACTGTGTTATCTAAATAAGAGTAATTCAGTATTTCCAAACCCATATTCCCATGCAGACACTGGAGATCAGATCCACAATTTGTTGGCACAAATTAAAGGTAAAAAGCTCCTCAACACAGCCAAAGAATACAGAAATATAACAGACAAATACCACAGGATATAATTAATTATTGTATTGATTTTGACATGCAGTTTTCACCTTATTAATCAGATTACTCATTAAAAACAAATGTGGCCTCGCTTAGACAAGATGATAATTATGTAAAGACCATCATATCACCTAGTTTAATAATACATCACCTAGTTTAATCCCAGAATATCTGTTCTTGGTTGTCATCTTCAGAAGTCACTAAGGCATTGAATTCCATTTCATCTGTTATTAATATTATTGGCAAATAGGACATTTAAAGGGAACATTTTGACATCCAAAAATGCAACATTCACATTGACAGAATGACTCTAACAGTGTAATAATGACAGATTAAAGCTTTCAACCCACATATGGATACAAAAAATGAGACTTTAGGAAACAGTAGGAATTTTCTATTCACCGTAGTGGACCCACATTTCAATGTCATAAACCATAACAATATTTAATCTTCATAAGAAAATATCTTAATCTTAAGTAAGAGAGCTTTATACCATAGTTTGCATAAATCTTCTCCTCTCCCCTTTCCTTGTCACACCATCATAAATAGTTCTTCTTCCTACTGTCCCTGTCAAAAGCGTAAAGATTAACAGACTTCCTCCTCATACATATTTTTTTTCTTATAAATTGCAGTACAATTCCTTCATCATTTTACAACAGAATTATGAGACTGCAACATTTAAAAACAAATGCCACAATATATTCTCTTGGAAAGCATCCCTCTAACCCTTTAACACCTAAATCCCTGCCTTTTAAAGTCAACTATAAGAACTACCTGCCATGGATACTGTACGCATGTCATTGGCGTGGTTTAGTGTCAGAAAACACCACCTNAAGAATTATGAGATTGCAACATTTTAAAACAAATGCCACAATATTTTCTCTTGGAAAGCATCCCTCTGCATTTTCAACTCGAAAGCAGCACACACAGATAAAGGAATTGTACTGTTGTTGTGGTTGGTTGTTGTGGTTTTAATCTATGCAACTTTCAAAATCTTTTGTGCAGCTATTTTAACTGAAATAACGATATTTCGGAAGATGTAGATGATCAATAGAAACTGAAACAATTCCTCAAGCTGGTGAAGTAGTTATCTTTCATAAGATTTTCTTTTACAGACTGATGAGAGCTATGTATGACAGAGCCACCCAATCCCTGCACATATATTCTGCATTTGCAGCAAATTACACCCTCTATCTTACTTTTCTCCCTAGTGCACACACCATGCCATAAAGCCACTCCAGAACAGTCAGCTGGCCAGGAAAAGAAAAGAATCATTCATTTATTTCTTAACCTTTAACACCTAAATCCCTTACTTTTAAAGTCAGCTCTAAGAACTACCTGGCATGTATGTTGTACGCACGTAGTTGGCGTAGTTTAGTGTCAGAAAACACCACCTTTTATCCTGCCAGCCAACATCTAGGTTGATCCATGGGGTTTTTTGGACAAGGAGGAGGTCATAAAGAAATATTGACCAGTAGATATAAACTTAACACTGCTTCTTTATCAAGACTATGTCTGAGTTTAAACGTGCTCAAATGTAGTGGCTATAGTTGTTAATGGAGCCAGCTAGTTCAAAGCCTCAAGTGCCAAATTGCAGTCCACAGCGGAGATTACCAAAATACAGCTTGATTTCTTTCTCATTTTAAGTATTTAAGGGTTGTTTGGGGGGCGTAATGGAACAAATCTCCAAACCATGACATATTCAGATGTAAACCAAAATCTGTCAAGTGTAAATTGTATGTAGCAAACAATCTCTTTAATTGCAGTATTCATCACCCAGCTGACTGGGTGACTCTTTTTTTCACCCAAGCCAGCATTTCCTGAAATGTCTGTAACAGAAGCCAGGATTAAAATAAAGTCTGTCCTAAGCTACATCAAATTTATTAAATGCTCTGGAAAAAATGACCCATTGTCTTGGTTCTGAAGAATTTCCTAGAAATCCAAGACACTTTCTTGATTGCTGGAGACTTTGAAATGAAAAAAGACAAAAAACACCAACAGCCTCCTGAAGTCAGTAAAAACACCTGTAGAAGGGATCAGAAACCACAGTTACTCTTGTTTCCAACCCCTACTGAGACAGAAGCAATATAACACCATTCCAAATCAACGTAGAAATGAAAAAGCTTTCTCAATCTTCAACTCTAATGATTTTTAACAAGAAAGGGGAAATTGGTATCTTCATCTCTGATGCAATTCATGACTAACACACTGACTAATCCAGCAATGCAAAAAATTTACACAGGTGATGATAACATCAGGGATGGCATTTCTGAGAATAAATAAAAAGCCTTGTAAAAGGAATCTGGCAGACTGCAATCCCGTAGCACAGCATATCACAGAGTAAATGAGCTTAAAGGTATTTTTAAAGGTCATTTCTACTGGGCAATGTATTTGGAACTGAATTGAAAAGCTTTCCTACTGCATTGCCAACACACCTAATCTTTGCTTCAGAGACTGGATCAAGGACAGGGAGAAGCTGCTTTACATGAGTGATGCCACATTGATTTTTGTCCTTCTCTTCCAGTAGGTAAAATCGGAGATCCAAATTTCCTTCTGAAATTAATTACTCTCAGTGAAGTTATATGAAGAAAAACTGCATTTGTTGATTCTGAGGATTAAAACCCTCTGCATTTTAAATTATTTTTATAGCAATTCAATCACACGAGCTTCAAATAGAATTAATTTTACCACAGGTGTTCCGGGTTTGCTCACATAAAGAGAGAGTTGGGGTTGTTCAGCCTGGAGAAGAGAAGGCTCCAGGGAGACCTTAAAGTCCCTTCCAGTCCCTAAAGGGGCTCCAGGAGAGATGGGGAGGGACTCTTGATCACGGAATGGAGCTATAGTACAAGGGGTAAAGGGTTTAAATTGGAAGAGGGGGGAAATTAGATTGGATACTAGAAAAAAATCCTTTCCTGTGGGATAGATGAGACCCTGGAAGAGGTTGGCCAGAGAAGCTGTAGCTGCCGCATCCCTGGAGGGGTTCAAGGCCAGGCTGGATGGGGCTTGGAGCAACCTGCTCTGGTGGGAAGTGTCCCTGCAAAGAGCAGGGGGTTGGAACTTGATGGTTTTTAATGTCCCTTCCAAACCAAAACTTTCTATGAGTCCATCATCAGGGTTGGCTTCCTACACTGAGACAGAGAGAAGGAGACACTAAAAATGTAACGACATGAAAATAATGAGTGAGCACCCTTTGAAAGGCAGATATCCAGTCTGTGAAAACTTGACCCCATTACCTTAGCTCTATTCTACATCATACTTAGGCATAGAATCCTTCCTGATTTCAGCTTTCACAGATAACTATTTGCATCCAAGAAATTAACTCCTTTACAACAGCAGCCCAGCAGATTTTATCTTGCAAGTCATTCAGCACATTCCTCCTGTGGGATAACTCATCCATACACAAAATCCCTTAGCAAAATCCCTGCTCCAGACTTGATTTCATCATCTACTCTGCATAGTCCACCACTGACAAGGTGGCATGGTCTATAACTCACACACTTCTGTTCTCCACATCAGTACACCCACACAGGAAAACTGCAATTTCAAACTGATATTTGAGCAACTATGTACAGCAGGAGCATTGGTTAAACTTTCAACCTCCTCTAGGATCTATTTTACAGTAAGAAGAGAAACCATCTGCCTCTGCCTACTCCAGCCTTGCATTCCTGGTAGGGTTGTACACTTTAGTGTCTTCCTCTTTCAGCTTTGGGAAACACGTTGGGTATCATCTGAGTATCACAACTATTCGTGTAATTTCTGCTTAATTTCTTAGAGCTGACACAGATATACTATCTAAAACATTCCTCTTCATGAATCCAGCAGTTGGGAACCCATGGTTATCTTTCAGACTGGGTTGCATCACCACCATGGTAGAAGTCAAAGTGGATTATCTTGTTGGTTTTTGTTGCTTTTTTTTTAATTGAGATCAGGAATGTGCTTTTGAAATGCAACTCCTGATGACTCTCACTTCCTGTGCATCACGGAGCACTCCTGGAGTACAAACGGGATCCTTTCCAGGTAAAACGCCAGGAGTTGTGCTCCAGGAGAGCATCTAACACCCTGCAGTTGTTCATGGGTATCCAGCCAACCCAGACTAGACCTAGTGCAAAATAAAATGCCCTGAAATGCAGACACCCTGAATGTCAAATCCTCAGCCCCAATTCTTTTGCTCTCCAAATCTCCTCCCATTGCACCCCAAGACTTGCCAACATCACCATTGCCTTCATCAGTATCTAGTTAAAATCTAGTGCACCGTCAAAGGCATTCACAAAGAAATGGTACTGCCAGTGTTCCACAAATGTCCCACAAATGTCCCAAAGGAAAGAGAACTCAGCCTAAAGCCCAGACAGCAGATTAAATAGTGGCAGTAGCATCAACTGACTCCAGTTGCCGAGTCTTCTTCTACCCCAGAAGGCAACAAGTTTTGCAGCAGGATGGCTCATGCACTATGGATCTTCTGAACGCTTCTGGTTTGCAACCTATCACATTAAAATAAACCACAACTAACCCCAGTTTAACTTTACAGACTGGAGTACAAATTGTGGTTTTTAACCTCTGTCAACATGGGGCTCCAGCAGCGTGTGGACTGAAACCGATGTTCTGCTGATGGAGGAGCTGACGTTTCAGCGAGGACACCACAGCTTAAGTCACATCTCACCAACAGCCAAAGTAACCACATAGGGTGGGATTAACCGCCCCTGATTCAAGCAGCCTCAAAGCAGATACCTACATCTAAGCTAATTATCTAAATTACCTTTTAGTTACACAGACAAACAAGCTTCTATGGAGGGAGGTAATTTTAGCTGCCCGCCTTTAATTGAGATCGACTGCGTGTCGGAAATTCTTGTTTTGCTCTGTTGGCTAAAACACGAACATTGACTCCACAGACATCAAAAGGTCAGTGAGATGAATCCCACCACTCATGCTCTGTGAGTGGTAAATCATCAGTGTGCATTGTCCCCCACAGCAGACCAGCACAAGCAAGTCCACCAGTTATACCAACTGGTATTGCAACAGAACTGGCAAGCCCAGTGGCTCAAAAAAATCATAGAATCATAGAATGGTCAGAGTTGGAAGGGACCTTAAAGATCATCCAGTTCCAACCCCCCTGCCATGGGCAGGGACACCTCTCCCTAGAGCAGGTTGCTCAAAGCCCCATCCAACCTGGCCTTAAACACTTCCAGGGATGGGGCATCAACAACTTCCCTGGGCAACCTGTTCCAGTGCCTCACCACCCTCACACCAAAGAACTTCTTCATAATATCTCATCTAAATCTCCCCTCTTCCAGCTTAAAACCATTACCCCTCGTCCTGTCACTAGACTTCCTGACCAAGAGTCCCTCCCCAGCTCTCCTGGAGCTCCCTTCAGATCCTGGAAGGCTGCTCTCAGGTCTCCCCAGAGCCTTCTCTTCTCCAGGCTGAACAGTCCCAGCTCTCTCAGCCTGTCCTCACAGCAGAGGTGCTCCAGCCCTCTGAGCATCTTGGTGGCCCTGCGCTGGACCTGTTCCAACAGTTCCATGTCCTTTCTATGTTGAGGACATATGTTTTCCAGTAAAATAATTTTTAAAAAGTGATAACATATTAATCGGAGAGATTTTCATATGTGAAAGAAGGTGGAAAAAAATAATAATCAGATGGGATGAGACTATATGGAAAGAAAAAAAAACAAGTGAAAATTCAAGCTCAGTAAAGATGGAAAAGTAAGTACAGTGGGCACCATTGAAAGTAAACATTTACCATGGCATAGTGTAAATACCTCCTTGCTGTATACATTCTAAATATAGGGAGAGAGTGGTAAAGTAAATATCACAGCACACTATGGGTATTTATTTACTTTTTAATAGAATCTACTGTATTCTTTAAGGCTAATGACATCGAGAAGTAAAAAAAAAAGAAGAAAAAAAAGGAAAGATGGAACATAGAATGAGAAATGCCATGAACAAATAAGCCAGAAATATCATTAAGAACTAGAAATCCACCGCATGGTACCAGCACAGAAGGACAGAACGGTGCAGCTGAGAACTAATGCAAGATACCAGTCATGACCGTAGCCTGTTCACCCTCTTCCACTAAGCCAGAATCAAACATATGCATATTTTCCTTTTTTTTTTTTTTTAAATTAAAACTAATAACTGTAGTTTCAGAATAATATTTGCTGTAATTTTCATCTGGAGTTTTATGATTATAAGAGTAAAGAGGATTTCCTCGGTATGCAACCCAAGCCTCCCGCCCTACAACGCGAGCTGGTGATTCACTGCCAAGAAAAAAGAAATCACTCTCTTTCCTGTAACAACTTTTATTTATTTCCCAGATTAAACAAACTCAGCTGTTTCATTCCTTCGATCTTCCTCATAAATCACACATTCTGCGTTTATAATCAAACCCATTAATCTTACTCGTTCTCTCTAGAATGACTAGGCCATTCTTAAAAAATGACCAAAACTGGATGTTGAGTTTCAGACAAAATCTCTCCGGATTCACACAGAGAAGTCTCCTTTCAAAGACTCCTGCCTCTATTTTGTAGCTCAGTGCAACTCCTGCCTCTTTCTAGCGCAGTGTTACCTCTGTGTTTTATTCCCTGTATTTAACCTGTTTGATTTTTTCTTCACTCCACACCTTGCAGTTAAATCTCATCATGGTGATTCCAGGTCGTCACTTCCACTTGCCAAGTTCTTCCAGTTTTGATTGAGTTCTCTAAAATAGACCCAACCTCTGTCCATATATGTCCTTATATATATATATATGTATATATATGTACATATTTTGCAGTTTTCAAGTGTACTGTGTGCTCAAGCAAGTCATAACCTACACGCTTTAACCAAAAAGGGATGGGCTCCAACAGCATCAACACCTTCAATCTTCTGTTAATTTTCACTCACAAAAACGATGTGAAGACTCCCCAGACTTTTCACCAGAACCTTCTAGAGTCATAAACAGGACACCTACTCCTTCCCTCTGATACACTACGTTGGTTAAGGACTGAGACATCTTGAGTACCATGTCCATTTCTGGGCCCTTCACAACAAGAAAGATATTGAGGGGCTGGAGCGGGTCCAGAGAAGGGCAACGGAGCTGGTGAGGGGTCTGGAGAACAAGTCTTGTGAGGAGCAGCTGAGGGAGCTGGGGGTGTTCAGCCTGGGGAAAAGGAGGCTGAGAGGAGACCTTCTGGCTCTCTCCAACTCCCTGAAAGGAGGATGTAGCCGGGGGGGGTCAGTCTCTTCTCCCAAGGAACAGGCGATGGGACAAGAGGAAACGGCCTCAGGTTGCTCCAGGGAGGTCTAGGATGGATATTAGGATAAATTTCTATACCAAAAGGGTTATTAAGCATTGGAAGAGATTGCCCAGGGAACTGGTGAAGTCACCATCCCTGGAGGGACTGAAAAGTCAGGCAGACATAGTGCTTAGAGACATGGCTTAGTGATGGTTTCTGTCAATGTTGGGTTGATGGTTGGACTCGACGATCTGAAAGCTCCCTTCCAGTCCAGGCAATTCTATGATTCTATGACATGACCTCTTCTTGATGAACAGACATTGGCAGTTTCCATCGGTTTTGCTTTCAGTTGCACTTCAGTGAGGCTTCTTCAGCTGTATAATGACTGCTGGAATAAGTCCATGGAAACTAATGATAATTAGCACTTCTGAAAAGTCGGCAACTTGCACAAAACTCAGATGTTTACCTTCAGTCGTTTGACAGTTTGAAAAAAAATTGTGGCCTCCGTACTAGCCCAAGGTCCCCACCAGGACACAGCAGAATGACCACAAAAACTCAGGAGTAAACACTAGGCAACTCTCCTTGAAAACACAAAACCTAACCGTACTAATTAGTACTGATATATACTTTAAGCACAAAGAGGCTAGGTAAAATTGTTAAACTTTCCAGTACCAAGGAAGTTGGGCATCCATTTTCCGCTGGAGGACCTCTGCCTGTCCAGAAATTAAACGGAAAGGAGCTTCCATGCTGGTAGACAAGAGTTTATAGAGCTTTAAACTGGGCAGAGATCCCTGAATAGACCCTGAGGTTTCCACTACTCTTTTGGAAAAGCGCAAAAAGCAGGAGAACTGTGGCTTTTACCTGGAAACAGGAAAGTAGTATGAGGCCAAAAATATTGTTCCTGAACAGTGAATAAATTGCACAGATATTTAGAAGTATCTCCCTCTCACAGTTTCATATGTTTGAGCTTTTTGTGTTCAAAAAGTAAAACCAGGAATAGGAACCAGCAGACATGACTAATCACATTTAATTCTGTGTATACACTGAGCACGTTAAAAAAACCTTGCTGGAATATTCAGCTTTCCAAGGTATTCTGAAAGAGTACATTTACTTTGCCACTTTTTAAAAGCAGCGTATAAAGGCTTTCTATTAGAACATGAATTAAATAAAAATCACCTATTCACTTTTATATCCTGACACGAATGGAAGAGAAGCAACAGGGATGTGAGAGCTGATCTTGATTTCTGCATTTTGTCCATTGTCAGGGCATGAATCGCACACATTCATTACTAACAGTATTCATAAATATTTATAGCTAATTACACATTGACCAGAGCACGGGGTCCTCCCCTCATATCCTAGTAGCGATTACCACGATAAACTTGCTGTAACTGATTGCTTTCATAGGGCAGTTTTAGAGATGCTACAGAATTTCCTGGACTTTGAACACAAATTAGCCGCAATATCTCAAATATGTGTCACGGTGAATGTTGGCTTTTAAAAGGTGACCACTGTGATCTGACACAAGTGAGCTGAACTTACTGCCAGAGAGCATCCATTGATGATGCGTGACTTGGCACTACTGTTAGAAATATGTTTAAATGAAACCTAAAAAAATAAAAAAAAAAAAGAGAGAGTTGGAAAATGTATTAAAGAAGTTCCTGACCATCAAGATCCACCAAGGGTTTCAAGACATACATATTTTGATATGCATATGCATCAGGCAGCCAAAATTCTGGTCTTCATGAGTTAAATAGCCTCATTTTATGGCACTGCTATCTTCCTTCATAAAAAAGTAAAAATTGCCCTGCACTATATGGACAGAAGATAGTATTCTTAATGAATTGTGCTTTTCTAACTATAGTACTCTACTTATGTCAACTCTAAGGTTGGGGACTATATTTATAGGTAACAAGACAAATGCATATCTAGCATTTCAATGAAACGATTATTTTTCTCAATTAAAAGAATTTCAAGCTAAAGATATCATAAAGATGACAAGGTAATTGGAGTAACTTTTATAAATCCCACTTTTTCTTTCTACATTTGGTTCATATTGCGTATTTAAGGTCTGATTCTGCCAGCACTGATTAATTTTTAATAATATTTTTTGATATGGGGCGTTGAAGAAGTTCTCCAGCAGTGAAAATAAAAGATGAACAGTGTCTGTCCTGTGCTGGTAATTATTTTATTTTGGGAAGGCTCCCTTAAACTTTGAGACAGTGGAGCCTTTCTGCTACTTTCCACTTTCAGTTTCTTTACTTGGAGTTGCTCAGTTGTTGTTGGCATTACATCAATAGAAGTCGTAACACGGACTTATCCACTTGCCTTCTTTGGCCACTTGACATCGCACAATCCTCTGCTAAAACTGTCAGAGAGAATAAAAGGATCAGCCAACGTCACCGCGTTCTTTGCCGAGGTGTCAGTGGCCTCTGGGCACAGGGAAGGGAGATGAAGCACTTCCACCGACCTTTGAAGCAGAGTAGAAAAGTGGAAAACCTGAGGGAAAGCAGGCAGGTTCCCTCGGAAAAGAGCTGCTCTGGTCTTGGCACCCAACGCGCTCTCCAACCACTGAAAGGATTCCACAAACCAAAGTCCTCTCCTCGGAAGGAACAGGAATTGTTTTTAACCAATCATCCCTGAAGAGTTTTGGCAAAATGGACAAGACACGATAAACAGACATGAGAAAATTTTGTCAAAAAGGTCTAGGAGATTTCACAGGGCACAGATAAATTCATCAAAATACCTAAGTCCACTGTAAGGCCTTCCATCCTCAAAGTGAAGCAGTTCCTCCTCATGTTTAGATGGAACTTCTTAAGTTCCAGTTTGTGCCCATTCCCTCTTGTCCTGTCACTGGGCACCACTGAAAAAAGCCTGGCCCCATCCTCCTGACACCCACCCTTGAAGGATTTCTAGGTGTTGATCAGATCCCCCCTCAGCCTTCTCTTCTCCAGACTAAAAGGACCCGAGTCCCTCAGCCTTTCCTCAGCACAGAGATGTTCTAGTCTCCTCAACATCTTCGTAGCCCTTTGCTGTACCCACTCCAGCAGTTCCCTGTCCTTCTTGAATTGGGGGGGCCAGAACTGGACCCAGTGCTCCAGATGAGGTCTCACCAGGGCAGAGCAGAGGGAGTGGATGACCTCCCTCCACCTGCTGGTCTGTATTTAAATATGGGAGAGTTTTGTCTAAGAAAAAATTAAGAAAATTCTAGAAGAGAAGTATTTACAGTCGTTCTTAGTTTTCTTCTCCCAAAGTCTTTATGAAGTTACTGAAAGTGAAGGCAAACTTCCAGGCACCCCAAAAACGTAAGGCCCCACAGAAGTCATGTGTCAGTTGTGGTTCTGCAACAAACTATATGGTATCAGCACTTCCAAGACATCACTGCTAAAGGTTTTCAAACTAAGAACTTCAGAGGTATTAAGTCAACAAAAAGTAATAATAAATAGAAATATACTACTTCCTTCCCTGAGAAAAAAGTATGGATCCAGTACTGCTGCCAGATGCACATCCATGACTGTCCCTAAGAACCCTGCAGCCATACCAAATAATCTGTTTGGAATACACTAACAACTTTCAATATCCAAATAATAATGACTACTGCGAAAGTGCTGACCATGATAAGCGTGAAAAGAAGTCTCAGTATTTATGAATAGGTTCAGATTTATTAAAGCCCAATGTTGCCAATGAAACTATCTGGAAAAAAATACTGCCTTTGCAAATTCAGCCCATGATACAAAATATGTTTACAAATAAAAGGCATTTAAAAAAAAAATCAAGAGGTTAGGAAGTTGTGGGGTTATGGTACCTAAAACAAGTATCTATTAACACTTCACAAACAACTAAGAATTTATTCATAAGGCAATAAAACCCTTTCTAACTGAATAAAGTGGAATAAGGCTTTCCACATCAAATCAATCTGAACAACAAACCAATTCATCGATTCCCTGATTTGGTCACAGTCTCTTGTACAAGAGTTGTCTGAGGGTGGGACTGATGGGCACAGAGTGCATCAGGCCATCTAAAGTCAACCTCTCCAATTAATGATATTAACCACAGAAAGAACATATTGCCTTATATATATTCCAAGATTATTAAATATATTGACAAACTCTCACTCACACCAAAAAGATTTTCCTTATTCTTTTCTTCTCTAGGAAAACAACTGTGTACAGGACCTGGCAGGATACTCCTACAGCCAGTAGGCATCTGCTATACATTTTCCTACCAAACTAGGAAACCTCCAGAAAGGTTTTATTTCTTTTTTCCATGCAAGTCATAATGTTGACAATTAAAACCTCTCTCAGCACTGAAGGAAAAGGCCTAGGAAAGAATGACCTAAGATGCAGTCATGAGGTTGTGTAAGGCCAGTGCAGAGGAGTTAACTGAATGCTGGGCTGCTGGTCCCTACAGAGGAGCTTATGCAGGTTCTACAGCCAGAATCCTTCTACACAGAGGATACAAGAGGCACAAGGCAAGTTGGAGGGTCCATATCAGACTTAAGAAACCTTAGATGGAACTGAAAATATTAACAGGATCAAACTGCCAGGACCAGACAATATCCTTCAAGAATTTCCTTGACGATGGAACTGCTGAATTGCCGCGTGGCTCACAACCTCTCTTAAAACAGCACATGGGTGTTAATATTTTAAAAAGCTTCCAGCAGATTCTGAGCAACCGCAGACTAAAAACTGACATCCATCAGGATGATTTCATAGGACAAGTTAAAAAAAGATATTAAATCCCTCCCAAACATAATCTACTTTGAAGCTGTCAACATGTTGAATAGAGTTATGCACAGTTAAGCTTTCTACAAAGTTAAAAATAAATAAATGAGTAAAATTAAGCTATCACAAGGTAAAGAAAAAAAGTGATGAGAGACAGAAACCAGATTTAAGAATAAGAAATAACTTTTTAATTCCCTGAATGATGTGTGTGTCCATAGTCCTCAGCTATACACCTTCCTCAGAACAGCCCAAGAAAAGGAATACAAGACAGTACTAGCTACTTAAGGTAGTTAAAACTAAGACAGGAAAATAAGAGATAGAGAGGGAAGATTCACTGACAGTTATGGATTCAAAGACAAAACAGTAGATAACATTCAATGTCAACACATGTAAAATAACAAGGACATCACTGGAGATTACAGCCCGCTATCCATGCACTGTAGTGTAGTAAGTGACCTAGCAGAGCCTCAGAAAGATCTTGAAGCCATCGTGAAATGCTCTATAAAAATGTTGGCCCCACTTCAGCCACATTTAAAAAGCAAAAGAAAGTTAGAAAACACTAGAAATCCAAAAAAGAAAAAAAAAAAAATGAGAGAAAATACAACTACATCAATGTGCATTATGCCATAATTATCAATAGTTTGGTTTATTCCCTTTCATTTAAAAGAAAAATACTAGAGCCATAGCAAGTGATGAAGGAAAACAAAATGGAATAGCTTTTCAGACAGACTAATTTCCTCACTGGTCACATCTTCTTCAGCTGAAAGCTACTTGCTTGGAAAACCCGAAAACTGCTTTCTTACAATGAAAGAAAACAGGGTGTCAAATAAAATAGCAGGTTTAAAGCGAAAATGTATTTTTTTCCCACACAGTGAGTAAATAAATTCATAGAGTTTTGATGCTCTATGATGTCATGATTGAATCCCATGGTGCAAAGAATAGAAATGGTCTCAAAAGCATCCAGATTCATTGAAACTCCTCCATCTAAGGCTATCGGACGCAAAAAAAATAGAAGAGCAGATTTAGGAAGTCCACAAACAGCTATTTGCTGGAAGCTGGGAGGTCCCATGGCAGAAGTTTCTCTGTTCACATGCTCTATCCTGATCTTCTTTTCCCCAGGAATCCACTACTGCCCAGCACCAAAGTCACAGCACTTGGGAAGATGAACTTTCCAGCTGGCAAGTTCAGCCAGATGACCATGAGAACGTTCTGTCCACTAAGACATCCACTGTGAGCAGTAACTTTAGGTCTCTGAACTGTGATAGCCCAGTCCCTCTTATTTTTCAAGACAGAAGGGGAGAGTGGACAGCTGTAATCAGCCGTAACTGAAAATCAGTAATTCAACTGCTCCATGATTGTTATCTTTTTTTTTTTTTAAATAGAATCAAGATCTTATAAACAGGAGACCATCATCAGAAGCTTTTATCTGCTGCACATTTAAAGTAATATCATAGAATCACAGAATCATAGAGTGGTTTGGGTTGGAAGGGACCTTAAAAGTCACCAAGTTCCACAACATTCACCATTACCAGCTGGTATTTTACAGATTTAAACTAAGGATGTGTTTAAAAAACCTTAACTCTTTGAAACAATTGGCATAGAAACAGTTTGACAGAAATCTCTGTCTAGCTATAGGCAAGGGTCACAGAAGCATGTGTGTGATGATAAGGACCAGGTAATCATTTTACCAAAGGAATCTTTTTGCACAAAACAAATCACGCGTCCTTAAGGAACTATATAGAATTTATTGCCTGTTCTTTGCTGTTCAGCCCGTGGCTCCACACCTCAGTTACAATTTGTACACAGATTTTGCTCTTATTACCCAACAAAGCAGCCCTAACTGCTTTATGACACCTCAGGAGGAAAAGAAGGTGGATGATCACACAACCACAAACTGTATCATAAAAATATATGTGAACAAGCAGAAATTTCACCATTTCCACCTTCTTTTCAAGCAGCAGAGGGGCAGGGGGCTCTCACTGTCTCCTAAACCATCCTCTCCTGGTACCCAAAGCTGACTCCCAACTGCTCCCCACCCCAGGTACAATCTCCCTTCCCACCCACTCCCAGGCTCAGTCTTTTAAAATATCCTCTTTTGCACATTTCTGCACTCTAAACCCCTCTCCAAAAGCTCTTGTTCCTGATTTTCCTCTGCCCAGAGAGTCATGATTCTTCCCCTAACCACTTCTGCTCATCAAATGCTCTTTCCCACCCCACCACCAACTCCTCAGCATCTCCTTGACCAGAATCCCTGATCCTCTGCCCTTCTCGTAGGTTCATGAACACGTCTCCATCTGTTTGACTGGATCCTTTACACTCAAAAATCCCAGACTCCTGCCTATCCCAGTCTCCAGTTCCCTTGGACATAATGCCAAAGTTGAGTCCTGCTGTCTTGAACGCTCCTCTCCTGTTCTGCGTAACAGGACATAAGGATATTTCCTTTCTGTTAAAATTGGATAATCTCTTTTCCATCCTACTTGTGTTCTGGGTAAGGGGTCATTGGGGAGCACAGGAAAAACAACAACAACAACAAAAATCTTTCCAGTTGTAGACCTCACACAAAATCTAATTCTAAGGAGTACATCCAAATTCTTCTTTCCAAGACATATAATGCAGAGAAATTGCAGATGGATATTAAGAATGGAAAAAGGCACGTAACTGAAAAATCAAAGCTACCCTTTCGTAGAATCTAGGCACAAAGTTTTGTGGTATATTAACATGGAAAAACAATACTCTTCCCTAGTCTCATTTTACATAAAAAAGTGGACACATTTTTTCTTCAGTTTTCCAGAAATAAATCAACCTGAGTTCTTGGGAACAAAAATGCAACCTCTGTTACAACAAGGTCTAAAGAAGTCACAACAGAAAACAAAATTTAAGGGTATGTATGGCCAACTGTAACTTAAAAGGTTTCAGATATTAGAGAATCCCAGGATGCTGTGGGGTTGGAAGGGACCTCTGGAGATCATCCAGTCCAACTCCCTGCAGGAGCAGGGTCACCCAGAGCAAGTCCCACAGGAACGTGTCCAGGCGGGTTTGAATGTCTCCAGAGAAGGAGACTCCCCCACCTCTCTGGGCAGCCTCTGCCAGGGCTCTGCCACTCTGAAAGTCAAGAAGTTCGTCCTCATGTTTAGATGGAGCTTCTTAAATTCAAGTCTGTGCCCATTCCCTCTCGTCCTGTCCCTGGGAACCACTGAAAACAGACTGTCCCCATCCTCCTGACACCCACCCTTGAAGTATTTATAGGTGTTGATCAGATCCCCCCTCAGTCTTCACTTCTCCAGACTAAAAAACCCAAGTCCCTCAGCCTTTCCTCATCAGAGAGATGCTCCAGGCCCCTCATCATCTTTCTAGCCCCCACTTTGTTTGGGAATGGAATGTGGTAACTAATTCTCTGATGGTTCTTAGTCTAATGTAGTAGCACTCATACAGGTAAACTTAAGTTAAACTACTTTTATTGATGATATAAGCAAGCATGGTTTCTCCAGGACACATAGGTGCTCGGTTCAATTCTATCACTCCAAGATATCTACACCTGAATGATGGGAGAGATATCTACATCTTGAAATGTGTTAATACCATCCTCTGTCATGGCTTTACAATGGGAAGTGTCAGAAAACCTGGTAAAAACAACCCAACCTACAGTAATGCTGTTTCTCTGGTGGCTGGACACATAAAGAAGTAACATAGGGTGGACACAGGAAAAAAATTTGACCTTTTCTGCAGAAACAAGACTAGAGGAGAAAAGTTGCCTGCTCTTGTCAGAGCTCTGGGCTTCTTAAAAGCTCTAATGACTTGACTTGATCTAATTAGCAAGGAGTGACAGAGTTAGCCTTGAACTATGGCACAAAACCAAAGCTCAAAAACATGGGAGATTTAAGTCTCCTAATAACAAACCAAACATAGAGGCTTCTTAAGGGAAATAAAACCACAAATAGAAATTATTTATTACATTATTAATCTGTTAACTGCAGGAACATACAGGACTCCAGTCCAGAAACACATGCCAACTTAAATAGAAGACTTTCTTGTTATAGGAGCTCAGAAATTCCATCCAACCTACAAGCATGGGAGAGAATCTATGTTATTTTGAAACTTCAGAGTTGACTACTCTTCATAGATAGTAACTTCACAGGCCACAACCAACAATTTTGAGTAATGTAATTTTGGAAATTGGCCTCTTACACTGAGGAACTGCCACTTCAATTCAGCTGTGGGAGATTAAACCCATTAATACCAGTAGAAGATGACACTTGATTCCCAAAGAGGCGTTATTATCTCACAGTTCCCCCCCTGTACAAAAGAAAGGCAAACAAGTACCAAGCGCTTTAAATGAGAAAATAAGCAAGCTGAGACTGAAAGTAGGTTGGTTTATAAAGTGACAGTAACTATTCTAAGCACATTTCTTTCTGCACGTCACTATCCGTTTTTCCTTACCATATATTCCATATTGGAAGCTGGTGGATACACCTGACCCCGTAATTTATTATGAAGATCCAAGATACTCTGCATATCACTGTCTGTGATAGCCCTTTTCCCTCTCTGCTTGGCGATCCACCACTCACCATCTTCATCCATGTACTTTTCCAACAGTTCCTCTAAGAGCGTGGCATTGGGAAGGACCATGGCAGAGACTGCTTGAGCTATGCATAGCAAGGCGGTCACTCTGAACCACTCCTCTACTACATACTTCATGATGAACGGCCCCAAAAGTGCCCAGCAGTTAGCTCCCAGACAAAGTCTTTCTTCCAGGTCTGTTGGCTGTAAATGCAGAAGGGAGAATGATGTACTTTGGAGGCTGAAGCACCTCATGAACTTACTAAGCAGAAGAAGTCAAACTAGAAAGTTCCTACACTGTTTGCCCTGGGCAGGGAAACTGGGATGTTACTGTTTCTCATTCTAGATATATATTTATTTTTTTCCCCACTTTTTACACTGTTGCTTTAGGAAGATAGCTTATCTTCAGCCTTAGGAACCTCAGTTTGTTGTCAGTGCTAGGCTGGTATGTGCATTTCACCCTCCTGCAAGCAAGAAAGCATGCTTCTCATGGCTACTTAAAAGGAGCCAGGCATCAAGGAAGATTAGGCTGCAGATAAGGTCTTCCAGTAGTGGAATTTAAGAGTTAGAAGGAGTCAAAAGGTTTGCATTCATTCCCAAACTGGGGTGGGGGAATAAATAAATAAATAAAGTTGATCTGAGATATCTTTTCTCAACGGACTTCAAAATATGACTTTGCTTAAAGCTTTTGTTTTATGGTTTCCCCCCCAAAAAACTAATAAAACTCAAAGTATTCGACTCTGCTAAGAAAAGGGGGTGTGCAGGGCAGTGTGTGTGTGTGTACTCCACTCAGGAAACAAAGGAAAGCCTAGATAACTCTCAGGAAAAATAAAAACAACACACACACACACACAAAAATAGGTAATACCACTCCCAAGAAGACACTATTCCACCACCGCCTCTGACAAGGCTGGGAAAGCCACGAGTGGAAAAAAAAACCAA
>VXBW01003980.1:40408-56330 GCA_013400375.1 Thinocorus orbignyianus
CCTGCCACCCACACTATGGCTTCACACCCTGCATCCCACCCCTCGGCCCCACCACCCGCACCCTTCATCCAGCATCTTACAGCTCACATCCCAAATCCAACCCCCCAGCCCTGCCATCCACACCCTGCACCCCAAATCCCACTCCCTGGCCCTACTACCCGCATCCCACATCCAGCATTCCACATCCCAACCCCATCCCCACAACCCACATCCCCCATTCAGCATCTCACCCCCGATCCCCACCATCCACACTTTGGCCCCACACCTCACATCTCACATCCCACTCCCCAGCCCTGCCACCTGCACCCCCCATCCAGCATCCTGCATCCCATACCCACCACCTCTACCCCACATCCAGCATCCTGCATCCCAGCCCCACCACCCACGCTCTGCACCCAGCATCCCACACCCAACATCCAGCCTCCTGCACCCCAATCCCACACCCCTCATCCCACCCCCTAGTCCCACCACCCACATCCTGCATCCTGACCCCACCACTCGCACCCCACACCCAGCATCTTGCACCCCGGACCTGCCACCTGCACCCCACTATGCCGCATGCCTCACCTGAACCCCACATCCTGCACCCAAAACCCACTCTGGGAAGGGCCAGATCCCACAACAGAAACTTGGCATCCTTCCTCCAAAAGCTGTTGCCCTGAAAAATGTTGGGGTGTGTGTGTTTGGGAGGGTGTCCTCTCATTCCCTGCCACCTCCATCTGTTGGTAGCTGGCCAGAGGATGCTAAACCTCTGCTCCTGCTGAGATACAGGGAAGGGGAAAAAGGTGGGTGTTGGCACAGGAGCTCTGCAAAAGCCCAGAATGTGGCAGGAGGCACCAGGAGAGAAATTTTATTGTGGCCACATGAGTGGAATTCTACAAAGTTGAATTAACTCAAAAGTTTGTAACACTTTGTTTCTGTTTGCAGTCATCAAATATGCACTCCTTTGTTGCATACACCAAAAAAATTGTTATATGCAAATATGATGTTGTACACATCAAATATATACTTCTTTGTTATCAACCTGATCTAGCTGAAGATATCCCTGCTCATTAGAGGGGAGGCTGGACTAGAAGACCTCTAAAGTTCCCTTCCAACCCAAACTATTCTATGATTCTGTTTGTATCAAGAATCTTCTAGCCTGAAACTTTCTGCAAGCTGACCAGGACAACGTTTCATTTATTTAGGATAATCTGGTACATTGAGCTAAGGGCAGGGTTGACCAGCTTCCAGTCTTCGCAGGGCTGCTCTACGAGCTTGCAAAGCTTTCCTGTATTTTCATTTTCAGAAACTTGGGAGGCTGAGGTTAAAACTCCTCCGAATCCAGCTGGCTTCAGCGCGGCTCTATAAATGCTTCCAAATTTCATGGGCCCAAGAGAAACAATGCTGAGCGAGTAACACACTGCTGCTTATTGTGCTCTCCATTTCTTGCTTTCAGTTATAATTTCCCCCAAGACCTTGAACCCTGCCTGTCCTGCAGGATGCTGTGGGCACTCTGCTGCTTACACCCCACCGTCCGCAAAAACAGTTGTGTTCCATGTTGCTTGATCTTTATCCCTTTCTCTGAGATGCTGAGGAGTGGACTCCTGCTCTCGAGTAGCAGGCACTAAAACTCCTTTCCCAGCAAAACTGTGTGAGGTAAAATTCCACTCTGCAGCTGGATACACGGACTGAGATTTCAAGGTTTATGTACCAGGATGCCATAACATCTATCATTTTTTGGTAGGGAAGAATGAGCCTTACTTCTAGTTTCATCATCCAAAAGAGTTTGAAGAACCACCTGCACCAGTATAGGTTGGGGGTGACCTGCTGGGGAGCAGCTCTGAGGAAAAAGACCTGGGAGTCCTGGTGGGCAACAGGATGCCCATGAGCCAGCAATGGGCCCTGGTGGCCAAGAAGATCAATGGCATCATGGGGGGCATCAAGAAGAGTGTGGCCAGCAGGTGGAGGGAGGTCATCCTGCCCCTCTGCTCTGCCCTGGGAGGCCCCATCTGGAGCACTGGGACCAGTTCTGGGCTCCCCAGTTCAAGAAGGACCGGGAACTGCTGGAGAGAGGACAGCAGAGTGCTGTGAAGATGATGAGGGGCCTGGAGTATCTTTAAGATGGAAAGGCTGAGGGACTTGGTTCTGTTTAGTCAACCTAACCCTGAGGGGAAAAAAAACCCAACAACTCATCACTAAACCATGTCACTGAGCACTATGTCAACTCATCTTTTAAATCCCTCCAGGGATGTTTCCTCAACCACTTCCCTGAGCAACCCATTCCAATGTGCAATAACCCTTTCCAGGGAGAAACTGTTCCTCATCTCCAATCTGAACCTCCCCTGGTGCAACTTGAGGTCATTCCCTCTTATCCCATCACCTGTTCCTTGGGAGAAGAGACCGACACCAATCAGCGACACCCTCCTTTCAGGGAGTTGTAGAGAGCCAGAAGGTCTCCCCTCAGCCTCCTTTTCTCCAGGCTGAACACCCCCAGCTCCCTCAGCTGCTCCTCACAAGACTTGTTCTCCAGACCCCTCACCAGCTCTGTTGTCCTTCTCTGGACCCACTCCAGCACAATTATGGGTGTTTGATTTGAGATCACGTTAAAGTGTTGGGAGTTTGGCAAACGGCATTTTGACCTATGTGCTAATTTTGTGTACATAATCAAATGAAACTGCCTGGATCTGTCCTCTTAATCAACTGGAGGGAGACCCCCTTCTCCTGTTTTGTTGTTCTGGATTGGTTTAAGCCTCTGATACTGGGGATATAACTGCCACCCAGAATTCAAAACAGCTATAATAAACATTCAAGCTCCATCTCCTCTCCTGAAATTAAAACTGTCCTCCCTTCCCAAAGGCACACGCAGACAGACAGGTTCAGAAGCTCCTTTCTGAATAGCAATGGCAGCAACAACAATATTTGCAAAAAAAACCCCCAACCCACTTGAAAGAACTTTGTAAGGGGTCACCAGGTATATACTGGACATGCACTGGGAATATGGAACTGAGACAATCCTAGAAAGGAAGATTTTTATCCTAAACTTTGGCTGAAAATGGATTCAAAGCTTGAGAGAAAGAGTGTCTTCTGCTGTTCGAGTCTTCCTAGGTTGGAGGAGACAGAATTCCATCAGTCATTGTAAATAAACAAGGCCCTGAATGAAAGATATTTTACTTCATCATCAATTTGTTTTCCTAATAGAAATAATACACAGGGTCCCCAAGGGTGCATAATTGGGTTAAGAAAGAGGGACACCACCAAGTAAGAAAGACAGAGAGAACGATTCTAATACATACAAACACATATTTAACCAATCTGATAAATTATAAGAACTGGGCTTTTAATTGAAAACACAAGGAAGGGAAAAAAGAAAAAAATCCAGGCCATCTTTCTGTTGATTTTAAACATCTTTAGTTGATTTACTTTCTGATTTGCTACTTGACATTACAGGATCACAGCACTGCATTAGCCAAAAAGTATTATTTAAAAGACTTTGACTTTTAAAAAGAAGTATTATTTAAAAGTCTTAGTCAATAGACTTACAAAACCAGCATTTCAGTTATTGCCTAGTCCTGTTCGCGACTAATAATCATGGGAACAGAGTAGGATTTTTGCCAGAAAAACCTGCTGTACCCCTGAAGTTCAGCCCCTGGAGCAGTACATTACTTGAGTGCTGCTTTGCTGAGACTTAATACAGCCACCAGGCTGCTGAGAGCTCCAATTTGATTTTGCTTTTGGTGTGTCTTTGTTTATTCTGTTCCAAGTGTGAGCAGCAGGTCACAGGAGGTGATTCTCCCCCTCTGCTCTGTGCTCCTGAGACCCCACCTGGAGTCCTGTGTCCAGCTCTGGAGTCCTCAACAGAGAAAGGACATGGAACTGTTGGAACAGGTCCAGCGCAGGGCCACCAAGATGCTCAGAGGGCTGGAGCAGCTCTGCTGTGAGGACAGGCTGAGAGAGCTGGGGCTGTTCAGCCTGGAGAAGAGAAGGCTGCGGGGAGACCTTGGAGCAGCCTTCCAGGATCTGAAGGGAGCTCCAGGAGAGCTGGAGAGGGACTCTTGGTCAGGAAGTCTAGTGACAGGATGAGGGGGAACGGTTTTAAATTGGAAGAGGGGAGATTTAGATTGGATATTAGGAAGAAGTTCTTACTGTGAGGGTGGTGAGGCACTGGAACAGGTTGCCCAGAGAAGCTGTGGCTGCCCCATCCCTGGAGGGGTTCAAGGCCAGGCTGGATGGGGCTTGGAGCAACCTGCTCTAGGGAGAGGTGTCCCTGCCCAGCGCTGGGGGTTGGAACTTGATGATCTTTAAGGACCCTTCCAACTCTAACCATTCTATAATTCTATGATTTTACAATTAATTATACATAGAGCAAGAAAAGGTAAATATATTCATCCACAAGTTGGTGGCTAAGACAGAGGAACTGTGTTCAAAGCCTTGCTTTAAGTTCTCACCCAATCTGCTTCTACAGTGGTTTTTTTATTATTATTTTCTTTATGGTCAGGTTTAAAAAACTGTCACAAAAGGCTTCTGGCAAGGACAAGAAATGAAGGAGAAATGACGGGTGTTGGTATTTGTGCTATTCTGGGTGTGGTGGGAAACCTTTATCCCAAACCCCAAATTATTCTAATGTTGCAAGACCTTTTGATAGATGGACTCCTCCGGCTGAAAATCCATTGTTGAGGACCTTGTGAACTGTTTTATTCTCGAGGAGCACAGTTATGTTGGTGATTCAGAGACAGAACTCAACAACAAAGCCATGGGGCATGCTTTCCTATGGCCTGGATTTACCAGAGTAAAAAGACATACAGATTTGTATGGGAAGTAATTTGGAAGACTGAGATCTTCAACTCTCTTCAGACATTGTAGCATCGTAGAGAAGTTTTTAGATCTGCTGGTTTTGTTATTTCATCAGCAGACTTCACAAAGATGATGGTTCCCAGTTGTGTCCCCAAGAAGCTCGAAAAAAATTTAAAAGAACAGGACACTCCAGAGTTCCTGGCCCTTAAGAAAAGGAGCCATACTTCTTACCATCTATTATCCATCACTTGGATGAAGAGCACAATTGCCAGAAACGTTTTTCTGCACCATCCTCACCAGCTTTTTCACAATTGACAGGAAAATAAGTCACAAAGATCTGTAAAAGTAAATTGGAAAGTATAAATTTGATGGTAAAGATGCATGATATACATGAACTGACGTCATCCAATTATTTCGAGAGCAACCATTTGAACGTAACTTTTTATACTTAAGAATAGATGGCCTGAAGATTTTGCTTTTATGTTTTTAGCTTAAAAAGTTGCATTTTGAAATTTTAATATAATGATTGCATGAGGACACAACTGTGATTTTATTATCATTGCATTACTTCGAAAATGTCATTCTTGTGTATTTACAGTGATTGGAAGTGATTATTTCTACTAGGGGGAGCTCCTACTTTGTTTCTAATTGAGATTAAGAACAATTTATTTTTTAATGTAATTTTGTCTAAGATCAACAGTGAACAAAAGTTACCAGTGTTGAACATTCTGCAGCTATTATGAAATCCAAGGGACATTTTAACCAATGTCAGAGCCACGGGTCCTGGGGAAGCTGGGATGAATGGAAGACAGGTTATCAAGTGTAAAGCAAAATGTCATGGTTTAAATTCCTTTGAAGATACACTTTAAAAGAAAAATACAAGTGGGGATTGAGTACATCCTCAGTAAGTTTGCAGATGGCACCAAGCTGGGTGGGAGTGTTGATCTGCTGGAGGGTAGAAAGCCTTTGCAGAGGGATCTGGACAGGCTGGATGGATGGGCCAAGGACAACGGGATGAGGTTCAACAAGGCCAAGTGATGGGTCCTGCACTTGGGTCACAACAACCCCCTGCAGCGCTGCAGGCTGGGGGAAGAGTGGCTGGAGCTATTCGTTATAAATAGCTGAAGCAATTTCATTATGAACAGCCTCAAGTTTTGCCGAGTTCAGATTGGATGTTAGGAAAAAATTTTGCATGGAAAGGGTTATTGGACAGACATAGAGCTTAGAGACATGGTTTAGTGATGAGTTTTATTAGTCGTGTTGATGGTTGGACTGGATGATCTTAATGGTCCCTTCCAATTCTATGATTCTATAACTCTACAAGCAATTGTCCTGACTTCTGAACTGTTGTTAATTTTCTAGTTAATTTTCTCCCCTTGACCCTTAAGAGTATAAAGATGAAAAAGTATTTGGTTTACCAAAGAAAAAACTCCTGAAATGAAGAACCAAAGGACTTTCACAGAACTAGTCTCTGGCATTTAGATGTTAGCACGTATATTCACTGCATCACCATGGCTGTTCACAAAATACAACAAAAGACAAATACAAACTCCCTTTCCTTTCACACAGCACCCCAAGAGATACTCGATGAGTAGTTGAAGGAGCAGGTTCCCATTTCCACCCCTCTCTCAAAGGAATTGAGCCTGATTTTCCGTGATTAATTCCCCCAAGCCCCGCTGGACGTTAGAGTGAGTCAGGATGGCATTCTCATGTCACTTCTAGTTCACAAAATAATCGAGTGTACTTTGAGCCAGAAAGGTGTGTAGTAACACTTTTGCAACCCAGCCACGAAGGGACTACTGCTAAAATGAAATCACACTGAAAAAAACCCATTATTTGCATTTAATTTATTTGAAATAAAGAACTAGTCAGGGAAGGTATATGGTATCATACATATTTTTGTTGATTTAGTCTCCTGTTTCTGCTCTCTCTCAGGTTCACAACTTCTCATATTTTTTTTTTGTGTTTTGTTTTGGGAAAATAGAGAACTTTTGTGCATGCTGGTATTTTCTGCCTGAGCAGAGACACACAGACAGCTCCAACAAATTCAAGCCTTGAGCGCAGAAACACTTTGTTCCAAGCCCCTTTGCTGCTGATTGTTTTGGAATAGGACCGAGCACTTTGTTGGTGGTTTTTATTGTCCCCGGCTATCTGCCCCGCAAAATAACTTAACTTAATCAAATGTTGCTTTTGTACTCAGTGTTGCTGCAGAGATAGGACTGCAGCATTTTGCCCCAAACCAAGTTTTACTCCGACATAGGTGGATTTTGTCATTTTGAACAAAGCCTAGAACTGAACTTCATGTATTTTTCTTAATCTTTTTTTTTTTTAATATGAAGTGTGGCTGAGGATTTATTTATAAATTTATATGTATGCATCACTTGAGCTGCCTGTGTGAGGAAATAAACCAAAGTCTAAATCCCTTCCTTCCAGTTAGAGCATTTAGTGTTGCAGTGATTTAACAGTTTAATTGTAATAGAATCATAGAATTGTCTAGGTTGGAAGGGATCTTTAAGATCATCTAGTCTAACCATCAGCCTAGATCTGATAAAAACCCATCACTAAGCACCATGTCAACCCATCTTTTAAATCCCTCCATGGATGGTGCCTCAACCACTTCCCCGAACAGCCCAATGGTCCCACCCCATCCAGTTAGACCTTGTGAGAGTCATTAATTCCTTGTTTACTCTCTGGAAAAGAAATGGCTTGATTTAGTCATTTCAGCCTTTCTAAAGTGAGCTGGAAAGATCAGCATTTTTTTTTCAGTTTCCCCATTAAAAGTAGCATCTTTACCAACATATGAATTACAGCAAGGAGTCAAAATAAAAAGGGAGAAAATATTTAAAAGTGACAATTTATGGAGAAGAATGACCCTGGACCAAAACCTTTTCCAATAAAAAAGCTCAAGATTTTTTGTTGTTGTTGTTGTTGTTGGGATTTTTGGGGAAATATTTCTCCTCCTCCAGGGAATAAATTCCATCTGCCCAAGCTTCCTGATTGCTTGTCAGAGTTGGCTGGCACAGAAACAGTATCTCAGAGATGCTATGAAGTTTAGGTAGTTAGAAGTTTGTGGGGGTTTTTGTTGTTTTTGTTTGTTTGTTTGGTTGGTTGGTTGGTTTTGGTTTTGGCTTTCTTTTGTTTGGTTGTTTGTTTTTTTTCTCTCTTTACTTTTTTTTTTTTTCCTAAATCTAAGGATAGGAAACCTTTGAGTAGTAACGATAAATGAAGGAAATAAAGAGTCCTCTGCTGCGTCAGACCAATGGTCCTTCCAAAATGGCCTGGCCACTTTCTCCTGTCCTTTCTCCTTGCAGACTGAGCTGTAGCCCAGCAGAGGTGAGGCAGGACAGAAGGACAAGCCCTGCCCCAACCCCTGTGCTCACAGAATCATACAATGGTTTGGATTGGAAAGGACCTTAAAGATCATCCAGTTTCCAACCCCCTGGCTGACTTGGAGCAATCTAGCTACGAGAAACCCTGGGGCAGCCTCTGCCTTGATCATGCCTTATTTTGGACTCAATTTGTGCTTCCAACATCATTCTGGGTCTTAAAAGTGCTGAGGATGAGTGGTGGAGAAGAAAAGGTCTACTTAGTTACACCAAGCTTTTTACAGTTGAAATAGAACAACAAGTAAGGGCGATAGAGAATCTTCATCTGAGAAACATGTGATTCTGTGAATTAACTGATATCATCCTACCTAACACCTCACTTTTTAATAGCAACTCATTCTAGCTAGCAAAAACCAACACAATGTTTAAAACAAAGATCTTAAGTTTATTAATTTTTATTATTATTATATTTCCCGCTAATTTCTAGATAAATGTAATTAAATATATGATTTCACAACTGCATGAAAGGAAGGAATGGTTTAAAAATTTATTCATAAAGGAAGATTTAATTAGAATTACAAAGGACAACAAAAGCAATGAACTTTGTCAGTTGGAATATGGCTCTTTCATAAGTAGATCTTTGAAGAAGATCTTCATTAGCATATTTCTATATTTTGCCCAGGAGCTCTTCAGCCAGACTTATTCAAGTTTCATTAATATTTTAAAATTTGCGGCAAAAATGTAACTTTAATTACAGGGTTGGGTTATTTGAAAATTAAAATACTGCCTTTAGCTGTACTAAAAGAGCACTCAGAAGAGACCTTGTGAGAATCTTATTTCTCCTTAAATCCCACAAGATGGAATCAATTTCTATTTTAATTAATAGCTTATTTGCCAGTCATTTACAATTCAGTGCGTAGCCTTGACTGTTAGCACCTCTAAATACTCATTTCTCACACTGAGTAAATTATTTTCCAGTATCAGGAAAAGGTCTGTGACGCAGTGTCTTTTTTTTGAGGTGATGATGGCTTTGGGAAAAGATCCATGTGGCACATTTGTTTGTATCAAGAAGAGATGGATATGGTCATAGAAGAGAAAGTTTGGCCAGCAGGGCGAGGGAAGTGATTCTGCACTTCTGCTCTGCTCTGCTCTGAGAGGTTCCACCTGGAGCACTATGTCCAGCTCTGGAGTCCTCAGCACAGGAAGGACATGGACCTGTTGGAATGGGTCCAGAGGAGGCCACCAAGAGGCTCAGAGGGCTGGAGCACCTCTGCTGTGAAGGCAGGCTAAGAGAGTTGGGGTTGTTCAGCTTGGAGAAGGTTCCATGGAGACCTTAGAGCCCCTTCCAGTCCCTAAAGGGTCTCCAGGAGAAATGTAGGTGGAATCTTGATCAGGGATTGAAGTCATAGAATGAGGGGTGATGGTTTAAACTAAAAGAGGGGAGATTTAGATGAGATATTAGGAAGAACTTCTTTGGTGTAAGGGTGATGAGACCTTAGCCCAGGTTTCCCAGAGAAAACAGCTTGGCCATTTGGCACGTTAGTAGCTCATTTAAGTTTACCCTGGGATGTGCTGACTCCATCCAAGCTCACTCAACAACCTGCCCACCAGTTGACAGCCCTCAGCACAAACCCAGGGGTTTTTCCTGGCTTCAAAAAGCTGCCAAAAGGGCTTTTTTGTCAGCCTTTTTTGCTCCAGATCCCTTCCCCAGCATGATCTTGCCTGCCTTGAAGCTGGTCTCTGTGGCAATAACTGGGCACGCATTCCTGAGTAGCTATACCATTGATTTACCACCTTTTTTGCTCGTGTAGCATGGGATATGCATGAAAAAATACTACATTTGGCAGCAGTATGGGCATGGCTATACAGGTGGCTGAAAAATATAAAGGGATTTTTATTACAGAACTCCTTTTTTCCTCTCATTTCATCAGCCTTCCATACTCGCCTGGTTTGCATCCAGTAATCCCAGCTCTTTCTTTCCTCTGACCCACATTTTAAAAAAAAAACCTGCTTCCAAGGGCTGGGGAAAGGGCTAGACTCACAGCTCCTGCTCTGGATGGCAAACCCACACACCTCCATCTGCAGCTAGTGGAGGGTACGTGAGGATTTGAGTTGCTCCTTTGAAGGAACGGCTCTGAAGGACAGCAGGTTATAGACATCAAAACACTGACCTGTTCTCTGGATGCTTATGTTATAAAACATCATTAATTGCTTACAGAATGATGGGGCCCCAGAAAAGGAAGTTCAAGCAAGCCGTGTAGTAAAGGCTTTGCAAAGAAGCTTTCAGATTTGCAAAGTCTATTGGCGCTCCCCAAAACGGCGTGGCCAACGTCAGCCAGGTGGGTGCCATGGAAAACACCGGCAGGGTAAACACGGAAAGGTCAGCTCCTCTTTTGTGCCAGTTGCGTGTGCCTGCTCCTCAGCCTCCTCGCTCCAAACAGACCCATATCTGTACAGGCACAAATATTAAAACATACATTCTTACACTGGTGCCAGTGTCTGGGTTTTTTTCTTAAAGAAGCAATATTTATATATGCAAACAAGACAGTTCCAGAGAGTATGGGCTGCAATATTTTCACACCACGGTTCCTTCTTGCCTTGGAGAAAAAGGGGGGAAAGGACAGATCTTTCCTCATGAGGGTTTGAGCAACCTGGTCCAGTAGGAGATGTCCCTACCCAGGGCAGGGGGGTTGGAGCTGGATGATTTTTAAAGTCCCTTCCAACTCTAACCATTCTATGATGATTCTGTGTGGATGAGAATGGTGGGATCGTGGCATCTTTGCAGTAATATAATGCCTGACCAACCTGAGGAAAAAGTTTGAGGCATACAGCCTTTTGTGCCTGGTCCTGCTGAGGATGCTCTTAACTTCAGCACAGCCAAGTGGAAATAACAATGTTTATTCAAAGTTTGCTTCCTTTGGAAAAGGAATTCGGTGTGGCTTCATTTTAATTAGTCGCTACCAGGTAAGAAATACCCTGACTGCAGAGGAGGTGTGAAGTGTTCAAAATGCAGCAGGGCTGCTGGAATCACAGTTGGAATGATTCCTCTGTTTTTTGGTATACATCAAAGAGCCTGTGGCTGGCACAGTACGGTTGTGCACTTGAGACGTAGATCTGGTGGGGTCAGGGAGCTGGATGCTTCTGCTGCATTGGAAAGGTATGGAAGTAGTGGAAGCCCCATCCCTGAAGGTCTTCAAGGCCAGGTTGGATGGGGGTTTGAGCAACCTGGTCCAGTGGGAGGTGTCCCTGCCCAGGGCAGAGGGTTGGAACTGATTTTGAAGGTCTCTTCCAACCCAAATCATTCTGTGATTCTAGGTATCACAGTCTGCTTCCACTATCACTAATGATCCAGACCTGTGACTTCCACACACAGGAGTCCAGGGGTAGGAAGGGGAGATTTTGACTCCTTCATGTGCAAATCTTATCGATTCATTAATGGAGGAAGAAAGGACTTGTCCCTCAAATATTGTTCTTTATGTCCTTTGCAGTTAGCAAATCAAAATACTACTATGGTTTGTGTTTGTCAGTGCATAAGGGAATAACACACAACTTCTAGTCCCTGGTCCAACATTAGGAAAGTAAAGTTTTAATATTTGGATATCTGGGTGGGAGGTGTAATAAATTCTGCAATACATCTGATAAATGCACAGGAGTTAAAAAGAAAATTTACCATAGCACTTTGAAAAATAGTAAAATGCTAAAATACTGTGCAGAGTTGTCAGGGTGCATAGTATGAAGGTTTTATTAAAAGGTGCTCGTGCCTAGGGCAAATACTCCTCAGAAAATTTTCAGAGGTTGAAGGTTTTTGGGGAAGATTGTGAAACCTGATCGTTGTGGTTTCAGCGAGAATTTGTGGATGACATTTTTTATGTATTGTGGCATTTTCCTCCTAAATATTTCATGCGACACGACTTTACAACTTAATTACTGCTTGTGAATGATGGCGTATCACATCCTCAAAATAACATTATCATAACAAAAAGCCACACGGCATTAATGTGGTGACCCACCTGGCACTGGGCAAACTTTAACTCTCCGTGCTTTCTCCCCTCAGCCGGGTTTTGCCTTCAGCATCACTTCCTGACATCAGGACCACCCTTTCACTGACATATGATAAGGTTTTGAAGAATGACCTGTCAGCAGGACTCACATCTATACTTAACTAATCACGATAAAAATAACTGAAATTTCTAAGCTTCCCAAAATATACATTAGGAAAAAATGCTCTGAGGGAGCTGTATAATGCATTATTTCCAGATGTATAATAAATAACATGCTGCTTTAAAAATTGCTAGGAAAGCAGTTTCTTCTAACTTTTAAGACAGTTTAAGGGACAAAGGCACATAAAGGAAACAGCGTTAAGTGCAGCAAAGATGTTTTGGCATCACTAATGTCTACAGAGATTGCTGTAAGGAAAACTAAAGGTCAAAGTCCTTCTAACTTGAAAGCTTTTCTTTTATAAAAATCTTTTATTATACTGTATATATTTCCATGTATAGAAGAATGATTTAAAATATCCAAGGGAAAGTATTCCTGTTATATTGCACAATTCCTATATGCAACTTTTTATTCTACTCCCATACCTAGCCAGGCTGCTGCTCTCAGCAGAATGTATTCATCAGTTCTTAAAAGTGTCTCCATGCCTACCTCAAGCCATCCTGTTCCATATCTGGAGCTGTCAGCACAGGAAAGACATGGACCTGTTGAAATGGGCCCAAGGGAAGGTCATGAAGATGCTCAGAGGGCTGGAGCCCCTCTGCTGTGAGGACAGGCTGAGAGAGCTGGGGGGGTTCAGCCTGAAGAAGAGAAGGCTCCAGGGAGACCTTAGAGCCCCTTCCAGTCCCTAAAGGGGCTCCAGGAGAAATGTAGGGAGATTCTTGATCAAGGATTGAAGGCATAGAATGAGGGGTGATGGTTTTATACTGAAAGAGAGGAAATTTAGATGAGATCTCAGGAAGAAATTGCTCTGAGGGTGGTGAGGTATGGAACTTTTAACAGATAATTCTGTGTCTCAAGTAAAATCATTTTATGAAGTTACGCCAATTCTTTTTGCCTCCTTGACTGAGACCCGTCTCCTCAGTTTCTCACCTGGCCACAGAATATAATCTGGATCCTGGCTTTGATGTTCTTGATTTTTGGTTTTGGCTATCAGATATACTATGGAATATCAGTGAGTGAAGAGCAACAGCAAGCACCATCTCAAATTTCTCTAAGGAACTGAAAAAATGTAGTCTGCCTTGGGTTTTTTTCAGACATTTTCTGTTCATATTATGAGAGCATCTTCACTGATCTTACACAGGGTAACACACTGCTGCTTTGAGTTCCACCTGTGCTATTTAATTATAACCATTTCAAACATGTTTTGTCTTTGAAGAAAATCCATAGATTTGCTACTAAGCTCTGAAAACAAGACGGATAATTCTTGGGTTGATTTGGCACAGGTAAATCAATGAAGTGATGAGAAATAGCTGATGAATAGAACCCATAATGAATTAAATGACATTATTTGTAAGCCAAGATCTCCTGGTGATGAAGCTCTGATTTCAGAACACCTTCCTTTTTTTTCTCTCTTAAAAGAAAATCTGTAGTGATATTTCATTAATGAGACAATCCTCCTCACTTAAAAGACCATCTTAGATCTATGCAGATATAGTTTCAGAGATACTCGATTTTTGAGAATTAATTTGGTTATCAGAAAGCTGTGAATAGCACATGGATTTATAATTTGCCATTCTTTTGAGCAGCCTAACAAACACAGAACAATGGTTTTGCATCCTCATCTTCTTTTCATACCTTCAAGAAGAAAATTTCCCTGCAGGTCAGGGCTGTACCGCAGTTGATAATTCTTTGTAGCTTAAAATAACAGAAACACTCTTGTCTCTGTCTGTCACTGTTTCTTCCTGGAGTGCTGAGTAAGACACCTCATCTGTATTTATTAGTTAATCCTGCTCCTCTGCCTTTTTATTCTGCCTTTCTGTCTTCTTTTACATGACTTTTTAATTAGATCTTATTCTGTCCTTTCATTACTTATTAATGTTTTCATTGGGGAAGCATGGTTTTTACTTTCCTCTCAGAAGGAGACTCAATTTATTTCAATAACCTCATTTAAACTTAGCTATCACTAATAAAACTAATAATCCATTTGTTAATTATGCCAATTGAAATGACGGTTTCAGGACACACAGTCCTAACATAATGTCCAGTGATCACAGATGGAATGTGGCACCTGCTTCAGGAACACAATGTGCTATTGATGTGACAGAATCTGATAGAGGGTACTCACAACTGGGGACACTGGAGGTAGGTAGCAAAGTGAGGATGGTCTCACTACTTCATCAGCTATGATGAATATGCCTGCTATGAAGATGGCTTTGAATATCATAGTTAACCTGTTCATCTTGTCCAGCCCTTTAAAGAAATCTGCATTGGAAGGAGCTCAGACTCCTAGTTGAGATGCCTGAAGTTAGGAAGTGTGAATAACCTCCTTCCTACATCTCTGCAAACAACCAGTTCCCATTAAATGAAGTATTCACAGAGATGGTTTAACTGTAGCTTTTCTCTTAATGACATTCCCATGGAGCAGTTTCCCGGTGATGTCTCCAAACTTCTGTTATCTGCAAATCTTCATCCACTTTTCACCCTGAGTGCTACATTTCCTGTAAATCTGCCTTCATCTGGTAATGATTTAAAGAGAATGCTGGCATTTTTTCTACTTTGTCACAGTTCCTCATCTTCTTTACATCATCAGTGGACTAATTTCTAGCACTTTTAGTCTTACCATTGTAGCCATCAGTGGATTGTAACACCTATCGTTTCCTTCAGGAAACATTGAACAGATAAAATGTGAAAGCACCTCATTCCATGTACTTCTTCTGGTTTTCCCATAACTTCTTATAGGGAGTCAGCAATTTAAGCAACCTATTTTCTTCCAGCATTGACAAAGACTTAGCTTACTTCTACATGTGGAAGGGATGTATAGACACTTTGTCTGCCCAGAGACTGAGCTGGAGTACCACCAGCAGCCCTGCAGCTGTAATCCAAACCAACAAAATGTTTGTCAAGTGAAGTATAAAAGTAGCTCACACCTGTGGCGGTGTGCTCTCTCTGCTTTTCCTACTCCTACTCCTTATCCCCCTGGCTCCTGCTCAGGCCTTGGCCATCAGAACATCAGCTGTGATAAGTTGCACCTGGACTTTGGGGGATGGCTGTTAACAAAGCCAAATCACTGCCTGGGGTGGGGACTTAGGTCTTTGTTCCCATGAGAATAGGAGTAATGGTCAAGTCTCTTACTCTATAAATAGTGGACAGCTCAAGAAACCTATGAGCTTTCTGGTATGGCAGTGGGATGCGTGCTAGGATCTTCCTTTTTTGTGAGCGATGCTCGCCTAAGGCTCTACTCCTGGTGGGTGAGAGGTTCCTTGCTACAATGGATTCTTGGTA
Organism: Thinocorus orbignyianus; assembly: GCA_013400375.1. NCBI lineage: Eukaryota > Metazoa > Chordata > Aves > Ciconiiformes > Thinocoridae > Thinocorus > Thinocorus orbignyianus. The sequence continues at coordinate 55,948 of VXBW01003980.1, forward strand.
AGTGACTAACAGCATGTTAAAAGTTTGAAATTTGAGCTAAGTGATAGAAGGGATTGATTTTGCATACATAATCCTTTAGACATAAGCTGTTGACCAAGTCTGGGACTAGGATTGGATCCAGCCCCACCTAGATTCCTCTCTGAGAAGGAGTTTAGAAAGCAGGGGGATCCTTTCTGAACCTTGTGATTCAATGTGAGGGTCTCCCTGGCAGCTTGTCTGACCCTGTCCTCTATGCAAGTAAATAAACAAGTGTACCTTGGCATTGCATCTTGTAAAATACCGTTGCGTTTACCACTACTTCTGTCAAATCTGTTTCACCTTAATAAATATCTAATTACTTCATAGTACTTAGTATCTGAAGGGAGCTCCAGGAGAGCTGGAGA
>VXBW01003981.1:3342-16593 GCA_013400375.1 Thinocorus orbignyianus
AAGGACATTGAGGGGCTGGAGCGTGTCCAGAGGAGAGCCAGCATGCTGGGGAGGGGTCTGGAGAACAAGTCCTGTGAGGAGAGGCTGAGGGAACTGGGCATATTTAATTTGTAGAAGAGGAGGCTGAGGGGAGACCTCCTTGCCCTCTACAGCTACCTGCAAGGAGGGTGTAGAGAGGTGGGTGTTGGCCTCTTCTCCCAAAGGAATCATGACAGGACCAGAGGGAATGGTCTGAAGCTGCAGCAGGGGAGGGTCAGATTAGATATAAGGAAGAATCGCTTGACTGAGAGGGTGGTCAGACACTGGAGTGGCCTGCCCAGGGAGGTGGTGGAGTCACCATTCCTGGAGGCAATATGTAGATGCGGCACTTGAGGGCATACTGTAGTGGCAGACATGTAGGGTTTGTTTTTGTTTGTTTGTTTGTATGGTGATCACAGAGGTCCCTTCCAACCCTGACAGTTCTGTGATTGATGTGCAGTAATGCGGTGCTCATCCCAAAATGGGAGTACACCTTTGTTTCAAAACTTTGCCTTCTTTATATGTTGTTTTATCATCTAATACATATCTGTTGTTATTCTACATAATGATGGGTAGAGATTTCTTCTGATTTAAATTAACGCTCAGGTTCTGTTTTCTTTTTTGGTTGCTGTGTTTTGAGTATGTGGTATCACTGGGGAAGGTGGTCAGTCATGCGATGCTCATGATCTCCCCCTGCCAAAATGACTTTTTACCTATCGTTCCTTGAATCTTGGCAGTTCCAGGTGGTTTTCTTGGTTTGCTGATCAGGCCTACAGTACATAATTCTCTTGACGGGAATATCCTGCTTATCAGCAGAGCTACATTGTTTAGTTCCTTAATGTCATCTTCGATCAGAGAATTATAGAATTGTCTGTGTTGAAAGGGACCTTTAAGATCACGTCTAGTTACTGTTTCTCTATAAGTGATCACATAAGGTTGGTGTCACATAGATGACATTTAGCAGCAGCAGCAGGTTCCCTTCCTCGCTTTGACATGTTACATTTCATTTTTCTAGTTAATGTCAATTTTACTTGAAGGCTCCCGCCTCACTTCAGGGGTGTCGGTAGCAGCTGTGTTGTGTTTCCTTGCCTCCCCAAGAAAATGGGCTTGGGTATAATCAAACACCTCTTTCTTTTTTCCCTTCAGGACCTGCACTAGCTGTCCAAGCTCCAGTTTTTCTTCCAGAACCAGTAAGGGATACTACAGAAAGTGAGGAGGTGTCCAGCTTCTTAGATAGCATCCTGTGGATGGCAGCACCAAAGAAAAGGCGCACCATTGAAGTGAACCGCTGCAGGCGAAGAAATCCCAATAAGCTTATAAAAGTGAAGGTAATCACCAAATTCCTGTGGGCTTGATGGCTTATTCACTGCAAGTTGCTTTGTTAATGGCCAACAAGCGGGCTGGAATAAGATTTGCAGCAGTCACATTTCATCAGGGGAGGGACTCTTTGTCAGGAAGTCCAGTGACAGGACAAGGGGTAATGGTTTTAAACTGGAAGAGGGGAGATTTAGATTAGATCTTAGGAAGAAGTTCTTTACTGTGAGGGTGGTGAGGCACTGGAACAGGTTGCCCAGGGAAGTTGATGCCCCATCCCTGGAAGTGTTTAAGGCCAGGCTGGATGGGGCTTGGAGCAACCTGCTCTGGTGGGAGGTGTCCCTGCCCAGGGTAGGGGGTTGGAACTTGATGATCTTTAAGGTCCCTTCCAACTCTGACCATTCTATGATTCTATGATCTCACTTATTTATAGAGAACCATTCTAGTGGTCAATACTGACTGGAGAAACTTTCTGGGATTTGTTTATAAGTAAGCTTAAAGGATACATTAATCTTCAGAGTGTTTCGTAATGGATATGTTCCTCTTGTGCTTAAATTTACAGTGACAGTTTACCAAACTGTGAATGTTAACTAGACAGGTAGTATAAATGGAGAAGGTCTACAGTTCTTGTCCATCTGAACTGATAGGACTTTACCTTCCAAACATCAATAGGCATAATGATTCAGGTATTGATTTCATAGGCTACTTTTAGGAGTAAGCATTTGACATTAGAAAAAAATGACTTTACATAGTGTTACATAAATAATACACATACATTCATGCATAATATTTTAAGAATAAATTTTGAAAAGACAGTTTAATTTCTCTGGCACTTCATTTAACATTTTTAGTAGTCTCTGATTTTTCCTTTTTTATTTTGTTGCTGTTGTTCAGATTACAAAATGTCCTAGTTTTCATGGCTTTTTTTTTTTTTTTTTCCCTTAGAAGAACATCAGTGTTTGTCCCGAGTGTGGAAATTTGAAACAGAAACATGTCCTTTGTGGCTATTGTTATGCGAAGGTGAAAGCAGAAACTCGACTGATACGCATGGAAATGCATAAAAAGGAAGGAGGACCATTTAATTCCCCAACTGTAGAGACTGTCGTCCTTTATGACGGAGAAAAGCCCACAGAAAAAGAGGAAGGCAAGCGGATCATCGAAAGAGCCAGGAAGCGTCCCTCTTGGTTTGTTCAGAATTGATGCTGTGGAACTGATGCTTAAAAATACAGTTGCTACAGTAAGAAAGATCATGGTTTTTTCCAGAATGTTTTCTTCCTTTTGTTCACTTAGTGTTGATACGGAGAACCTGTGAACTTTTGGGAACACTGCTGACATCCAGTGTCACGCCATGCGGTGGTGTAGTCAAGTGGTGTTTCTGTAGCATGCCGATACATCACAGCATTCAACAATTAAAGAGAAATCAGGATCTACCTTGGGTTTGGGCATATGCATACAGTATGCTGAATAATTTGTATGCGACTGTTCTGTGCTGGTTTAGTAAATAACTTTTTTTTTCTTTTAACAAAGGGAAAACATTCACAGATGTAAAATAAAATATGTCAAGTTTCCCAGGGAAATCTGCTTTCTGTTTTTGGCTGCTGCTATTTTGGAGGGTGGAAAAGAAAAGTGGGGGAAAAAAAGAAGTTGAAACCCAATGGTGATTAGAAACAAAGGCTATTTACAAGGGAGGATACAGCTTTCTGGTTATTTCCATAACTTGTAGCAGAATCTCTCTGGATCTCTCCACAAATGTGGAGATATTCTCATTTTTGAGCAAAGCGGTGGTGGTTGACGTGTGTTATTTGCACTTTGTCTTTACCAGACTGAAGACTGTGTCTCTTGCTGTTGTCAGTATACAAAATTAATTTTGTCTTTCTAAAGGGATACTGTGAGGGTGGTGAGGCACTGGAACAGGCTGCCCAGAGAAGCTGTGGCTGCCCCATCCCTGGAGGGGTTCAAGGCCAGGCTGGATGGGGCTTGGAGCAACCTGGTGTGGTGGGAGGTGTCCCTGCCCAGGGCAGGGGGTTGGAACTGGATGATCTTTGAGGTCCCTTCCAACTCCAGCCATTCTATGATATGGAAAGCTGCTTCTCTGCAGCCATTGCCATTAGGTAGTCTGGGTGGTCAGTGTGTGCTTGGAAAACCACAAATATTGGTGCTCTCCTGTCTTGAGCCTTTTGCAGAGAGGGGACAACTCTGCCATTGGCCGTTCATTGGTACTCCTCTGGTGCACTTAGAGCACCTACCTGCAGATTTTCACTCTGATTTTAGCCACACTGTAGCACAGTTGCATTTGAGATTAAGACTGCTTTCAGTTTTAGGCTGGGATTTTAGGACACAAGCAGTACTGTGTGATGTTACGGTTCAGCTGGTCGAATAGCTATTTGCTGCCAAAAAAATTTAAAAATGCAAGGTTGCCCCTAACCCTGGCTCGCTTGTCACTATGCTTGGCACTTGGATTTATCTGCTCCTGCATTGTCCTGGTTTGGGGAGCTATGCCGACAGTGAACTGTTTGCTGGCTTTCCACAGTTGATGTGATCCACAGAAAGTGGATGACACAGGATGACATGTCCCAGAACAGCCTTCACTTGTACATGGCTGTGCTAATTATCCAGGAGGACAACAGGATGCCCATGAGCCAGCAATGTGCCCAGGTGGCCAAGAAGGTCAATGGCATCCTGGGGGGCACCAGGAAGAGGGTGACCAGCAGGTGGAAGGAGTTCATCCTCCCCCTCTGCTCTGCCCTGGGGAGACTCCATCTGGAGCACTGGGTCCAGTTCTGGGCTCCCCAGATCAAGAAGGACAGGGAACTGCTGGAGAGGGTACAGCAGAAGACCACAAAGATGATGAGGGGCCTGGAGCGCCTCTCTGATGAGGAAAGGCTGAGGGACTTGGGTCTTTTTAGTCTGGAGAAGAGAGGGCTGAGGGGGGGTCTGATCAATGCCTGTAAATACTGAAAGAATGGGTGTCAGGAGGAAGAGGCCAGTTCGTTTTCAGTGGCACCCAGTGAGAGGACCAGAGGGAATGGGCACAAACTGGAACATAAGAAGTTCCATCTAAACATGGGGAGAAACATCTTTCCTTTGAGGGTGGCAGAGCCCTGGAACAGGCTGCCCAGAGACATGCTGCATTGTGTCTCTGGAGATGTTCGAAACCCTCCTGGACATGTTCCTGTGCAACCTGCTCTGGGTGGACCTGCTCTGGCAGGTTGTGTTGGACGAGATGATCTTCAAAGATCCCTTCCAACACTATTTGCTGTTATTCTGTAATTATGTGTACTTAAGGATCAGGCTTGTGTGTGCTGTAATGCTTCACTTGTGCTTTCCTCAGTCTAGATTCAATGCTCTGAAACATAACATCTGTTCCTACTAGTTAGTGGAGATGTTGCCTTTCCTCCATAGTGTAAATGAATAATGAAAGATGAGAAGTGTAAATTGATGCCATTTAGTTTGACAGAATTCATTCAAACAATGTTAAGTCCTTTTTGATTTGTCCAAACAGGATTTATTCCAGTTGTATGTGTTTTTTCTCTTACTTAGAACTGAAGGCAATAAAAGGGAAGCAGGATGCAGAGTGGAAGGTTTACTTTTGCCAGAGCTGCAGAGGATGAGACAGGTATAACTGTAGGTGAGGTTAGTCAACTGATTAGACAGATATTTTTGTTTCAAGGGAAAGATGTGTATTTATTTTAGGGAGAGGTGGGATTTTTTTGTTTCTTTGTTTCTTTGTCCACATACTGGAAGACCAATTACACGTTATTGTCTTAGTTGCTTTTTATATGTTTATATTTTAACAAAAGTTCTGTAGAAAAACTAGCATGGAATTTTGAGAGTTGTGAGTTAATTTCTCAGAATTGCAGAGGTGTTTTATTGTGTTTTTGTTTGTTGGTGTTGTGTTTTTTTTAAATTCTATTTTTCACTAGACACAGCAGGGAATATGTTTTCTGCTATTAGAGTAATAATTATAATTGGCAGTATATCGCATTAGTTGATTGCGTATTAGTACCAGTGAAGCAAAGACAATATTTTACAAATAGAGTTCTTATGAAACATGAAGTTAGGCTGTGTTGGCGCTGGGCATTTTAAGCTCGTTGCCAGGTCACAGTTAGGTAATAATTCATTTCTCAGCTGTACTGCGCTTGGCAATCCAGACAAGAGGAGATGCTTGATAATATTTCATAGTGGTTTCTGAGTACCATGGAGGAAAAAAGTCATTGAAATATCTGGTATTTTTGGTCTCTGAAAGAAAGATTGGAAACAACTGCCAAATATTGAAGGGTCATAGATGCAACTGATACAGTGCCAGTTACATTTCAAAAAAAAAAAATTGTCTTCAGTGAGAGTCAACAGTTTAGTTGGAATGACTTTTCTTTCAAAAGAAGGATAAAGGAAAGGTCACTTTCATAGCTTCGTTTATTAACACTGACAATACAAAGCGTTTTAAAAAATTGAATTTGAAGATTTTCTGGAATTTCTCTAGAACAGGTAGCGTAGTCTGTTACTTGAAATAAATCCTGATCACATGTAATTTTCAAATAAATACAAATTGCGATAGTACTAATATATAAACATACGCTTTTTGAAGCGATGTAAATTAAACCAAAAAAATGCAAGTTGGTGGTTATAAATGCTGTGCTTCAGAATCCATTTAAAAACAAAAATTATATGCCTTTGGAAAATTTCACTTTATTACATCAGGAACCTGATAGTACTTGAAAAAGACATTCTGTCTGAAAATTTCATATGATTAAATACATGTTATGTTTGATTATGTTTTTCTCCTTTAAGGATTTTATGTAAAAATTATATTATTTTACATTTTAGAAAGAACCCAGAAATTGATGTAATGTCCTGAAATACAAGGATGCAAGTTGCTACGTGATACTGTATCATACTAAGATCTGCAAAGATAGAGGCAGTCTCTGACAGTCATAAATTATGATATCGAAAGAGGTTGATTAAACCAAGTTTCTCTTTAATCTGCCGTTTAACAAGGACATTTTTATTAACAGGTTTATGCCCAGTCCTCATCTATTCTGTCAAACACACCAGGCCAGCAAGAAGTGGCAGTTGGTATAAAATATCTTTCTTTAAACACTAGATGGCAGAGGAGCGTAGCTTTCTGGTAGGCACTGAACAAAAGCAAATGATCACTAATGACATTGGAAACAGCCAGTGTCAGATTCCAGAAATTTGCATGTGTGTGAGCAAAAGATCTGCAAAAAGCCTAAATATGCCAAGTATGAAGAAAAATGCAATACTTGCTATGAGACAGAAACAGATCTGTTGTAATTCATTGTTCCAACTAAATTTAATTAGATCTATACTGAGTGCTGATGAGCTGGCTTTTGTGTGTATTTTTCCACTTCTTCTCTTTGTTGGGTGAATTATTTGAAACTGAAGTTGTACCTATCATTTTCCTCTAACAAAATAGCGGAGCTCTTTTTACGCCTCTTAATTACAGATGGCTGTGTGTGTTGCTTTGTGTGCCTCCTGTGTTTGGTTAGTTGTCTATTTATGGAGCTAGAAAATCCTGCAAATAATAAATCTGGCAGAATTCCAATCAATTTGAAGTTACAACTGCTTTGAATTTGTAAAGCCATAAGGATCAATTTGTGAACAGCAGACACAAAGTGGAAAGAAAAGATGGTGTTTAACTGGATATTAGTCACCCAGAAGGGAATAGAAGATTGCGTTCTCCATCAAAGTTTTAAAATGTTCTGGAAACACGCAAGAGAGAAAGCTACCTGTATGTTTAGAACTTACTTGTTGATTAGAAGGATTTTTTCTTTATATCTTATTTAACCACTTTTACCTCACATGGCTGCATTGTGTAATTTATATAGCGAACAAGGATCAGTAAGAACAAGTTGTTTCCAGATAATTTCCCTAATTCTTAACCTACCAAAGACTTTAAGAATGGGGCCAAATGGGGGGAGAAATCAATGAGAGTAATGAGAAGGAAGTAGGCAATGCAGAAGTGATGGATTCGGTTGTGCCTTCTGTGTGTATATTCCTAGGAAGTTGCGTTAAAGTCAGTGGAGTTTAATTCAGGGCAGGATTTGGTCTAATGTACTGAAACCCTGGACCTACGGATGTGTGCAGCTATACATATATTTTTAGTGCAGAGCATATGCCTGCTGGATACCAACAGCATTTGGTTTACACTTGCAAACTAAGCTTGCTTTTGATAAATGTAGTAAACTCAGTTTAATCAGTTGATACTTGAACTTCTTTTAAGCATCCTATATTTCGGTTTCCCCTGGTTGAGGACAGTATACATATTTAGAAGAAAGGGTATAAGATTTATTTCATATGGAATGTGCTGGATATACGTATGAAAAACAAAACTGAAACTGGAATACAAGACCCAACCCAAAAGCTTTTTACGAAGTTGTCAGTGTACAGCGTTCAGCAGCATTTCTCTAAAGCCTCTCTCCTCGATGACATGATTTTAAAATTCTTTTTATTTTTCCTGACTCTAAGGTGGTAGGTGAAAGACGAAGAAGCAAAGATTTGGAAAATCATGAGGTAGAAAACTGATCCTATATTATTAATTTTCTTAAGTGTCACACCTTTTAAACCAATTTTATTATTTTGAAAATTTGGGATACTCATTGTGTATTTGTATGATCAGAACACACTAGCATCTGTTTCCTTTGGTTTTGAAAGGGCACAGGCTCTTCTCTCTACAGGGTGATTCTGATGGAGCTGGTCTCACTACAGAAGCGTATAGAAATGCTCTGACATGTCCTGGGTATAAGCTTGATTAATCCTTTGTGTCCTAAATTTGGGACCAGCTCGAGAGGAATAGGCGTATTAAAGGCGGTGTGTGTCGTGGCACAGGAAGGACAGGCAGTCCCCATTACACAGATGACACAGCTTTTACATCCATTCCCACGGTGTACTAATGTTGTTGCTATTCCCAGCCCCATCACACGGGCTCATCGGCTTGTCTTGCAAAATATGGGTTACAGCTCTATTTTCCATTACATTGTAGCTCTGGAGTACATAATGTAAAAGACCTCCAATGGAACTAAGGATTTTGAACAGACTTGGGTAGATGTATGTTTCATTTTATAATCTGCGATTAATATTAAATATGGAGCATGGTGCTCTTAAAGGGGCTGTACTGAAAAGCTCAAGGCTCAGAACTGACAAACCAGTTCTGTAGGAAAGGTTTCTTTTAAGTATATTTGGTTCGGAAGTTCTTAGGCATTTGTCTTTTGGCTGTTCCTACTCAGCCATAATCAGATCAAGCAAAAGATCTAAGGTGTTTTGAAAAATAACATCAGGATTTGATCCAATTAAAGGTATTGATGTAGTTCTGCCACTCTTAAACAAATAATACCTTGATCTTCAAGAAGCCATTCATTTCAGTAGGATTTCTTTTAAAGGAAATTGTGATTTCAAGTGTCTGAAGGATAGGCTGTAAAGCATCAAGCTGTTGTTACAAAGTCACTTTGGGAGAACATGAAAGCATTTTTTTTTTATTGAAATCAAAATAAGCCTGTCAGTTGCAAACACTCTTAGTGATACATCACTTGAGCCCATGAGTCCACCTCTGCCATAGTCCTTTGGGTAAGGTCATTTATGAACAAAGACTGTAATATTTTAGGAGTTCAAGAGAACGCAGAGACATTTGGATTTCTCTTGCCCCAGAGGAATACTTCTCAGTTACTTCTGTCCAGTCCAGAGTAGATGACCACAAAGTTACTACAAAAAAGGAATGGAGGAAGGGTTGAAGACCAAGGAGGCAGAGTCATTGGCAAGCGTGTAGAAGTAAGAAGCGTCCTGGTGCTGTGCGTATCATAAGAGGAGTACAGTAAGAGTTACTGCAAGAAACATACCTGCATTGTGGCACTGCAGAAACAAATGCCGTAGCAAATACCACTCCGTCGTGCATCACTTCCACGTTAGCAATTTATTTTGCAAGCAAAATGGCACCATTGCTACTTGACAGGTGGCAAACTGAGGTGCAGAAAGAGGAAGTGAATTCCTCAAAATTACTCCCTCAGTGGCAGAGGAAGGAACCGAAGTTATTTGCAGGTAATCAGCCTGTTGCGTTCTCTGCTGTTTTACAAGATAGGGAATAATAATAATTATCACTTGCGGTAGCCCGTAATCTAGCAGCATTTGTGTTTTGGTCAAGTGAACTGCTGCAAAGATGCTACATATCTAAATATTAGGACAGTGGCCCACGAGGGTCTTTATCCAAAGCTCTTCAGATAAGCTGAAAATCTGCTTTATTACTAAGTGATGCCGCCTTTTTTTTTTTTTTTCCCCTCCTTTCACTTGAGAGCAGGAGAAAAACTGTGATTTTTGCAGAAAGCTTCCAAGGACCAGGCTCAATCATTTTTTAGGCTTAAATGTCTTACCCTAAAAGAAAAGCCATTCTCTGCAATGGGACCATTTGTAAAGGTATGACTCAGTTGGACAGCAATGGTGGAATCTGTCCCCAAGAATTTTTTAGTGTATGAATCTAAAAATAGGTGCAGTCCTAGAAGTAAAAGATTTCTTGTCCACAAATTAGACTACTTTCATCCAGGAATAAGGTGCCTTCTTTCTCTGCTACATACAAGACATTCTGTCTAATAGGAAAAAAAAAAAAATTGGGAACATAGCTCTTGAAGGAGGCGGGAAGAAAAAAGCACCCAAAAACTCCATACCATATCCTTCTTTGACAGGTCTTATCTTACAGCTGCATTGGGGTCTGAGAAATGTGAAGAATCTGAGACTTTAAGCAGTATTCCTTGCTTTCCAAAGATAAAGCTGAAATGAAAAAGTGATGACCGGTAATAAATAGGTTTGTCGTGGTTCAGCTTGGGTGGCAGCACAGACCCAGAGGGCAGCCCGTTGGCTCTGCTGCCCCCCAGCGGTGGGGAGAGGATAGGAAAGGAAAGGCAGACTCGCGGGTTGGGGCACAAACTGTTCACCAGAACAACAGGTATTACAGAGAAACAGCAACATGATGGAGGATACAAACACCAGTACGGTACCAACCGCAGCCCGTGCTGCCCCGGCCACCGCTGTGATGTCACCACACCCACTTCCGGTTGTTGCCCCTCCCCTTCTGACCAGCTCCCTGCTGCCCCCTGGGCCTGGCACATGTGGGGTGGTTTAGCTGTGCCTGCTGGCGCCAAGGGAAAATGGACCCCGTTCCTGCTGGGAACCAGGACAACATTTCACTGAGTTTTCCCATCCTACAGAGGTAAGAAATGAAAAGATGAAGGTTCCTTGCTGAATTCAGAGCTGTAGAGCGTTGTCAGGTAGGCTACTTTTTGGTCATATAGTATTTGTGTTCCAAGGGAACTCCTCTTACGTGTGCTGTCGGTGTCACGATTTGACCTCAAGTAGATCTCATTAGTAGAGCAAGCAGCAGAAAAGGCTGTAAGATACAAGGCCCCTAACTTCAATGGTTAAATCCATAGTTACTTTGACCAAGTAATAGACGTTGACGTTTCACCACTGAGCATCTTCCCTTAAGTGATTTCTGTAAACCATGGTCCTTAGTGAGTGATTTGCCAATAATTGCAGAAAATTGTCTCTGTCTTGCTGTGCTTCTCTTCTGACTAGAAAATGGGGGTCACGCCAATTTCATGATACTCCCATGGAGCTCTGTTGGCAGTCTTTTTTCCTAAGTCATCTACATTCTAAAGATCACCAGAATGCAGACACAGGCAATATGCAACATAAAAGCTATGTGTGCAGCAGTCTAACTTACTGCTGAACTGCAGAGCCCGTTGGGCACTGGTACCCCCTTCAGCTTCTGAGAAATAGAGGGGACCCCTCCAGCCTAGGAATCACCATGCTTATAGCCTGTTTCATGGACACTGGTGCCCATTTCAGAGAAAGGCTGGGGGGTTCTCCTGTTTAGAAATAACCATGCTTATAGCCCATTTCTTGGGCTTTTCACACTTGGGCCACTAGGTGCTGTGTGCCCGTTATGGAAGAGCATCTCTTCCCACTCTCTGGACTACACAGCCCAGCATTGCTGACTCTGCAGAAACACTAGCAGTGGCTCTGCACTGGCAGTCTCAGAGGAGTAGTTGTAGCAAATAATTGTTCCCGCGGATTGCTGGGGAAACAAGAAGCATGTGCAAAGCCTCATGGAGATGGCAGAAACCACATCTTGGCTTGGTTGTACCCAGCCAGCTGCTGAAGGCTTGTGCCTGTGCCTGATCTGTGTGTTTTATGGGCTCCGTCATGCACTGTGGCATGGTACAGGACAGATTCTGCCATACCTGATGGTGAAAGGAAGTGTGGACTATCTGACCTTTTCACATCCCAAGGAGGCAGGAGGGAGTGGAGACAGTCCCTAGACAAGCGTAGTTAATCTCTGGAAGCATCTCTGGTCCACCTGTCAAGAACCACCATCCACAGTGGGCTTGGATTACACATGGCATAAAGATTCTCGGATCTGTGCCTAGATCAGGATAGAGTGCAGCAGGAAGCAGTTCTCCCTTACCCGCTTTTTCTGCCCGTACTGGAGAGAATATGGAGCTGCAATTATTACATTTAAGCTATTTGAAGTGTACCATAGTTCCTCCATCAATGAAATAGAAGTGTGGGGAACGTTTGATTGGCAAGGCACCAACTTTTGGTCTTGTTCCTGCTGCAGGAGCTGCCAACTGTCATTTTCCGTGGAGTGCTTGGTGCTTTGCTTTTCTCGTTCCACGAGCGAGGCAATTCTTGCTGCAGTGCCAGAATATCTAGACACTCGCATTATAATTTGGCCGTGGGGGACTTCCCTGTGCTGCTTACCCAACTGCCAGGATATGCGTAGCTTTGGCGAGTCTTGTGTTTTCCCAACCTAATCACTTGTTTTCCCTAATGAAATTTTAAGAAAACACTAGCTGTTGGACATCTTCCTTAAAACAAGATCTTACATTACATACAGCCCAATTTTAGTAATACCCTCCTCCTATTTTCTGCAAATGACCATGGGACTGATTTCACCTTTGGTAAACTATTGATCTAAGCAGCATAGGTGCGGATGAGCGTGGTTCCCTATTTCCAGCCGACCTGCTACTGGGATCTGCATTAGTCCCTCCAGATTTTTGCAGTGAGTTCATGTCGGGCAGAAACTAAGTAGTATTCTCAGGCTTCCTCCATGTAACGTAGGAAATCCTGGACTGTTACAATTCCTGCTCTCTTCCTTTGTCATTTTCCAGTAAAACAAAATACTGACCCAGAACCCAAGAACTGGTGAGCAACTTGGTGTGAATTGCTTTCAGCGTTCAGTCCCCAAGATAGTCAATAAAACATGGAGGACTCTCTGCACATTGTTGACGACTTCTTTCCAGTTTGTATTCTCCTTCAAAGAAAAGGACGTTGTGCTTTTGTGAAATTCATCTCCTACAAAAGAATGGTTTTGTCTGCACAGCCCCAGTGGCAGCAATACGTAACACTAATAACAATGAAGAGCTCCTGCTGAGGACAATCTTCTGTTCGCTCACCCAGAGATATGTGTATCCATTTTCTTCTATTTCTGATCAGCTGGACAGACAGTGGCAGCGTATAGAAGTAGAGATCCATTGCATCACTCGTTATGCTGAAACTAATATGGGTTTACATCTTATTTTTGCTCCAGAGAAAGTCCTGAGACTAGGGGTGTCCTGAGGCAAGGGCTGATATTCTGATAATCCCTGAGGCCAGAGGTCTAGGGGTGTCCATAATCTTTACAGGGGTCTGGGAGGGTCTGTGGGGGACTACACGAGTTCTGGGGCTGTCCACAGGAGCCGGGGGGGATTCATAGGGCTGAGGGGGTCCATAAGGGGTCCACAGCGGTCTTAGGGGGGACCACAAGGGATAAGGGAAGTCTGTGAAGGTCCACATGGGTCTGGGCGCATCCACAATGTTTCTGGGGGGTTCCATTCTGGTTCACAAGGGCCTAGGGGAGTCCGCAGAGGTGGGGGT